>CM051258.1:27801673-28221673 GCA_027921565.1 Artemia sinica
AACTTTTAATTCTGATCTAATGAGCCCTGTCTCGATCTTCTAGGATTACTCGTTCGATACGATCAGTCTGAAAAAAACAAAAACAAAAAAACACGCACCCAAGATATTCCTTCTGCCAAAAAAAATAGAAAATTCCACATGTTTGTGGAGAGGCGGAGTTCTCTAACGTGCTGACTCTGAAGGTGTGATTTTGGTTAAGATCACTTGAATTTTTGAGGGTATTTCTCCCTTTTTTCGAAAATTAGGCAGATTTTCTCAGGCTCGTAGCCTTTGCTAGGTAAAGTTAAACTTGATAAATTTTTATATTTGGAAACAGCATAAAAAACCAATTATTTCTATGTATCTATTGTTGTCATCGAAATTTTGTTTTTCTTAGAGTTTAGGTCATTATTAAGCCGAGTTAGGTTCAACGAACTGTTTGATCTGCACTTCTAAGGGGAAACTGTTATACTTATTTTAATCCACATAAAAGCAAAGTATTTTGATGTATGTATTGTTATCAAAATTCAGTTTCTTAGAATTTCGGTTTCTATCAAAAAGGGTTGCTCTTTACTTATCGATTCACCATGGACTACTAACAATTCACTGTAGCACCAAGCCAGCTACAAACACTCCTACTTCATCCTCATCTATTCAAAGCCCCCTTCCTTACCTCTGCCTTGAAGTTCTAATTTCCATCATTCCTTATGACCTCTTTCACCCATTCGGAGACGACCTGCTTTTAATTTGGCCAATGATGGATGGCCACAAAGTGAAATCTTAAGCAATGTGTCATCTTTCGTTCGTACGACATGGCCAAGCCAACTTAACTTTTTTTTTTTTCATTATAGCCCTAGAAGGGGGATCGAATCGTATTTTTGGTTATAACTTACTGATTGATATACGGTTAGTAATACGAGAACCTAAATTCATTCCTGCAAATTTTATAATACTACATATCTAGATAGATAATGCTATATCTAGCATTATATCTATATCAAATCAAATGCTATATCAACTGCTATGTCTATTATGTAATACTACATAGCTACATAGCTACATAGATAATAAGCAACATAGCTAGGAATAGCTTATTCAGCCGAAAAAGACAAATTAAAATAAAAGAACCTCTAAGAACTATCAAGTAATCACCATGAAGAGTTTGATAATACTCATAATCCTTTCACATCTCCTTTGAAGTAACGAAGAGAAAGTTTTACAATTTTTAGAGTTTGACTCTAACCAGACTGGAAACTTCCATAAAACGATTGCCTTTTCTCCCGACTGTAATTCATCTTAGCCGTAACATATTTATCTCATTGAACACTTTGATGTCCATTCTGCAGATTCTATGCTTCACCCCTTCTTGATTCCATTAATTATTCAAGATCGTTGTAATTCCTAAAGTGAAGGGTGTTCCGGCAATTGAACTTAGGTAATTGGCTGGATTAACTTGAGCATATGGCACCATTTGAGTTTGATTACTCTTGAATAATTTAGAGCATCTTTGAAAAGACATCACAGTAAAAGCTTACAATTGGAGCTGTACTAAGTGGATTATCACTTTTTAATTAATCCGGAATTTGAAGTTGGATTCAGATTGAAAATATTAAGTCAAAGCAATGTTCCTACTAATGGAATTACACGCGCTTGAGCGCAACAGAATGTTTGAAAAGTAGAAGTTAGAATGAAAAGTAGGGTTTGGCGGTCAAAAGTGACCAGAATACGCAAACAACCTGCATATACAACCAGGGCCGGATCCAGGATTTTTTTTTTCAGAAGGGGGGTTTTACTAAAGGATTTTTTTGTGTTTGGGAGAGTTGCAAAAAACTCCAAAAAAACATATAAAATGTATTTAAATTCATTTTTGTAACGTTTTTGCGATTCGAACAAACATTCCGGGCGGGGGGGGCTCAAAACCCCTAACCCCCCTGGACACGGCCTTGTATACAGCATTTACAAATATAATGTCTTTTAAAAAACTTTTACAGAAGAAGATTCTCCATAGGACTTTTGTAGGTTTTGGCTATGAAACTTAAATGTTTCTCCTTTTGGTAAAAAAAGAAAGCGCGTAGGAAACTTATTCTATATGAGCCAGATTTTTTGGGGAGAGGGAGGGTTAGAAAAAAAACTGAAAAACGCACCAAAAATTTATTCTTATGAATTTTCATTACGTTTTTACGAGTCAGACAAGCATTTCGGAGAAACCTCCTAACACCTTCCCCCTCCCCCATACTGGATAAGGCCTTGATATGACCCGATACATTCTAGTAATGCTCTATGACTTCAAGTTCGGAGTAACTGCTGTTTTTCATGGAACAGCTAATGCCCAGAACGATTCGGACTCACTTAAAAAAAGATAATAAATAATAAGGGATAATAAATCCAATAAACTATGAATGTGTAAAAAATATGAAACAGCTAAGAAAATCAATTATTGCTGAAAAACTTAAACACGGTTGCGCTAAAAACTCTAAACTGGCAAGATGTGTAAACACAGCCATTCTATAGCCAGTCAAAAAACAAACAAACAAACAAAAACGGTAACGGTAATTCAAAAGGCACTAAGCAACATTTCTGTGAAATTGAGATTCATACAAGGTCATCTTGAAGAATCTGGGTCCCTTAGTTTATTCTTTAAATGCTACCTCGTTTGCTTTTCAAAATGGTGAGATATTTTTAGTCCTCGTTCTCACTTTAAGCCGTCCTAGCCGAATGGGTAGCAAGCTAAACTTGAAGTCCTTGGTCCGGGAGGACAGGGGGTCCAGCAGGGCCGGATTTAAAACTTTGACGCTTCTAAGCCCAAGCGTTTTTGCCGCTCAATTTTTGCAAGATTTTCGGATAAATCGTCGAAAATTCAGGGATAGCGGAAGCAATGAACAGAAAGCAAATGATCAGCTAAAAGAATGAAAGAGAGAGGAGATACTGAAGTCTCAGCTGCCATGCTTGGGAGGCATCTGACAGGTTATTAGTGGCCACGGAATTTCTGTGTTGTTTTAAAGTCTCCTTCCTTTGAAAAGGCAGCGCGGCGGCGGAGTGCCCCTGACACTTTGACGGTAAATTACCTCAGTCCAGTCTTTGTTAAGAAAAAAAAAATCTCTCAGTGATAACTCATTGCTCGTCCTGGCATTGTGCGCCCCCAGGCCCGGGCCTAGTAGGCTTCTTGGTAAATATGAGACTGGGTTAGAGTCTTGGTGTCACTAATTATTTGGTATGGAATTTAGTTCTGTAACGTGACTCTGTAAGTTCAGCCAGAAACGTACCAGCTCTAAATGGGTACCTGGGTAAGGTAAGCCTAACGAGTACAGACTGGATGGTCTCGCCCCTCCCATTGCAGTTCATTGCTGAAGACCCATGGAACGGAAATCAGCACCGTCGGAAGGGAATGTAAAGTCTTGTGCCATATTCTTTACCTTTTACATTCTCAGTTTCAGATAGGCCTATAGCCTGTAAGAAAAGCCAAATGTTGATGATGAATGTTTTTGTTTGTCTCAAAGGCCTAAAGGAGCCATCCTCGTTGAAAAAAAAACAACAACGAAAAAACAACAAAATACACAAGTATAATTAGTAACAGCTTGATAATAGTTATTTTTAAATTTTGTTTATATTTAAATTTTTTCGCTTAATTGCCGTTAAACTACCGCAGCATGAAATAAATAAATATATTTCTAGTGGTAGAGATTTACCACCTTAATAAACATGTTCAAACACCCTTTTAAATTTTCGGCTACCATGGGTTAGAGTTCGTTTTTTTACTAGGTTGCATCTGACGCGGCAACCATGGTAAGAACAGCTTCATCAGCTCAAGCCTGTAACCTTTTAGAAGAGAGCGAGGACACACTTCTTATGGTTAAGAAATTTGCTTCTTGTCAAACGTGATTGAAGGTGCAATCAATTCAGATACCCGCCTATTTTTTAGTCATTTTCACTACTAATCGTCTTAAAACCGCTATTACATTCCAATTTCTGAAATTTGACAATGCATCATTGAAATGACGCAAAAACTTATGTTAAAATTACACAGGATTTGATCACAGCGTTTCAAACTGATTCTATCCAACACCCTGTAATCTAAATTTGATTTGAAAACAATTGTCTGTCATAGCCGATGACTGGAGTTTGAAATTTGCTATTGAGGTAATTACAGTGTCTGTTTCTTGAGAGGTAGTAAATAACATTTGTATAGATTAGTGGTAAGGTCGAAAGTTTAGTGAAACAAATAGGCCGTAGAAGCTTTACGAACATTATACATTTCCAATTTATACTTAAAACAATAAATGAAAACAGTGCTGGATCATTCCTTTATTTTCTGGTGACTTATTTCTACTGACAGGCCCATACTTAACGGTCTCTCGTTTTCGACAGTTTCAATTTTTGTTGTGACACACTCATTTGTTCTTATCTGTTATGGCTGTATTTTTAATAAATATTTAGTTCATATTTTGGTTATGTCAGGTTACATTTTGCATGCAGCCCCGCTATACTTAACCCCCCACCCCTAATATGCAAATACACAGCCCAAACTATACTTATATCCTATCTATCTCCCAAGCGTTTCAGTTGTTATAAGTACCCACACAATAATAGCCCATTATTACAGCTTAATAGGGTTGACCCAAAGTAATACAATTTTATGATAGCATTAATGACAGCAATAAAAGTTTGATAAGTCCAGTGGTCTCCAAATCAATAAAGAGCAGTAGGAATGCTGCTCAGCAGATATATTTCGGAATTCTAAAACAATGTGTCATTACAGTTACATACGATTTTTTCTTGCAGTGTCAAATCAGAATATATATTTTTTATAACGTAAGTTTTAGTCTTTCCTTCTTTAGTTTGATACCGTCTCAATTGTATAGTTGGTATTTTTTTTGGCAAATTGCCCAAACGTAATGATTTTTCTTTCAAACAATTTGTGGTAACGTACTGTGAGTTAGGAGCGACCAGGCCAAATAGTAACCGAAACTAACAAAATTTTGGTAACAATTGAATCATCAAAAGAATTGACTTTTAGGCTGATTATATTACATTCATTCAGTTTAGTGTTACTCATCAAAATATACGAAGCTGAAAAAAATTTGTCTAACTTCCAAAAAGGGGAGAAACACCCCAAAAAGTAGTAGGCCTATATCAAAGACCCTATTGAAAAGGTTTCAAACTCCTATCTACAAAAATGTGGATTTTGTATTTTTCTCCAGAATATATCTAAAAGGCAACTCAAATTGTAAGCATCGGCTTACTGAATCTGCCTGCTTTCATTTTAAGCACTTTTTCAGTCATTGATTAATAATAAGTAGTAAATAATTTCTGATCTCACATTGGCCATGCATGACGAGAGGAGAAAAAACTATTCATAAAGAAGAAAAAACGAATGTATTTCCAGCCGGTGAAATGAAAAAAGGTGCAGATGTCTCGTTTTCTACTTCCACACTGAGGACGGCCGAACGAAGATCTTGGCCGAAATTTTTGCCAATAATGAAATGTTATTGAATTAACATTTGTTGAATTGAAATAATAAAATGCTTCCTAAAATGTAAAATAAAATTTTCTAACAAAATAATATAATAAAATGTAATTATAACATTATAGTTTATATAATATAACATTATAGTATAATGTTATAATATTTTTTTTTATAAATAATATAATAAAATGTTTCATAAAATTTTATAAAATGTTATTGAAATGTTATTGAATTGAAATAATATAATGAAATGTTTTTCATTTTAACTGACTGGAAATATACTCGTTTTTTCTACTTTGCAGACATCTTTTCCTCAGCTTGTTAGCCAAGTAGACAACCAAATGACTTTCTTGGTCGCTAAAAGACAACTTGAATATCACCTTGTGGTTTATCGTAACAAACCAACTAAAAATCAGGCCGACAAAGACTTGAACTAAACATAAATGTTGGCATGGAATGAGACCTACGCTGACCTAGTACTGTAGTTTTCCTGAAAAATTCTAAAGAAAGGTGTTTCTATGAGCGTTCAACACCACCCGAAGTATCCCAGGAATCAATACAGATGTGTCCTGCCCACGCAGCGAATTCAGGGTATCTACCCTGGGTAAGTGAAGAAAAAATCTTGTTTAACCCCCCCCCCCCCTACCACGCAAACAGATACATTTGTATCTAACTTCTATATCTGTATTGAAATTCGAATTTCAATACAGAAATTCTATACATGAAATTCTATATTTGTATTGAAATTGTGTTTTTGTTTTTTTCCATGCAGCTTTTCCTGTGCACTCAAAGAAAATCTAAATAATCTTGCTAGAAACGTCATAACTGGTTTTAGAATAAATGTGTAACCATGGGTAACAAAAAGTGCAAACCACTGCGAGGGCATATTTGCAAGAGCCGGTATGAGGCAATTTGCTGTCTTTTCATACGGAGTCTTTTCAAAGATTAAATAAAAAAAACAAGTTTTTTTTAACTGAAAGTAAGGAACGACGTTAAAACTTAAAACGAACAGAAATTATTCCGTATATGAAAGGGGATGTCCCCTCCTCAACGCCTTGCTCTTTACGCTAAAGTTTTTTATTGTTTAAAAAAAATAAGAGTTGTGAGAAAGTCAAACTTTAGCGTAAAGAGCGAGGCGTTGAGGAGGGGACAGCCCTTTCATATACGGAATAATTTCTGTTCGTTTTAAGTTTTAACGTCGTTCCTTACTTTCAGTTAAAAAAAACTTGTTTTTTTTATATAATTTTTGAACGTTTTTGAATCGATGCAGGTTTTGATTTTGGCTCACCGTACATGAATTATTAAAACAAATTTGCATATTAATTTTACTTTTATTTGGTTAAATGGCTTTCTCGAAACTTGTTTAATTTTATTTACGAACGTTTTTATTAGTAATAAATATACGTAACTTACGAATTAACTTACGTAACGAACTTCTATATTCATATATTTTTAATACGTATATTAGTGGGCTCGCCTACTAGTTAATACCTCGCTCTTTAAGCTAAAGTTCGAATTTTGTTCCAATTCTTTAAAAATGACCCCTTAATCACAAAGGCCATTATTAGAATAAATAGCTCTTATGAAAGTACTAAAAAATATTTGGCTTAAAAAGCGAGGTACTTGCTAGGGGGTGAACCCAATCATGCACATAATATTTTCTGTTTGTTTTAATTTTTGATGTTACTCCTTATTTCAGTCGTAAAACTTGTTTTTTTATATTTAATTTCTGATTTTTTTTTTAAATAATGATGGGAAGGCGCCCCCTTCATAGCAATGTCTCTTCCCCCATGAAAACTTCCTTAATGGAAAGATAATCCTACATAACCCCCAACCCACCCACCCCCCTACTACCAGAAAAAATCCCCCCTGAAACGTCTGTATACTTCCTAATAACCAATGCTATATGTCAAAATTGGGCAAAGTTCATAACTTTCAGCCCTCCCCCCGGGGACTTTGGGGGATTAAGCCATCCTAAAGGACATATTTATCATATTTTCAACCATGTTGAACAAAATGGCTATCTCAAAATTTTGATCAGGTGACTTTGGGAAAAAATGAGCGTGGGAGGGGGCCTAGTTGCCCTCCATTTTTTAGTCACTTAAAAAGGGCACTAGAACTTTTAATTTCCGATCCAATGAGTCCTCCCACGATATTGTAGGACCACTGGGTCTATACGATCACCCCTGGAAAAAAAAACAAAAAAAAAAAAAAAAAAACACGCATCCGTGATCTTTCTTCTGGCAAAAATGCAAAATTCCACACTTTTATAGATAGGAGCTTGAAACCTCTACAGTAGGGTTCTCTGATACGCTGAATATGATGGTGTGATTTTAATCAAGGTTCTATAATTTTTAGGGGGTCTTTCCCCTTTTTTCGAAAATCAGCCAAATTTTCTCAGGCGCGTAAGTTTTGATAGATAGGACTAAACTTGATGAAAGTTATATATTTGAAATCAGCATTGAAATCTGATTCTTTTGATGTATCTATTGGTATCAAAAACCCGTTATCTAAAGTTTCGGTTACCATTGAGCCGGGTCGCTCCTTACTTACAGTTCGTTACCACGAACAATACTTGATCATAGGCAGCGCGATAGCGCTGCCTAAGTAAAGAACGATGTGGGCGCAATGTCTTATTTATTTTTTTCTTTTTTTCTTCTTTCTCCATACCCGGGCACTTCGTATCGAAGGAGTTGTCGTAGAAACTTCGAAAAGGGCTCATTCGATTGGAAATTGGAGTGGGTAGTGCCCTTTTTAATAGTCGAAAGTGATTGGAGGGCAACTAGCCCCCCCTCCCCCACGCCCATCATTCTCCCAAACACATCCAATCAAAATTTTGAGATAGCCATTTTGTTCAGCGTAGTTGATTTCTAGATAGAAAATATGTTTTTCAGGAGGACACTCCCCCACAACCCTCGGGGCAAGGGTTTAAAGTTATGCCCTGAGGCATATAAGAACGATGGTGGCACAATGTATCATTTATTATTTTTTCCTTTAGAGCAGGGCACTTCGTATCGAAGAAGTTGTCGTAGAAACTTCGAAAAGGGCTCATTCAATTGGAAATTGGAGTGGCTTGTGCCCTTTTTAATAGTCAAAAGTGATTGGAAGGCAACTAACACCCCTTCCAAGCCCACCATTTCCCGAAACACATCCAATCAAAATTTTGGGATAGCCATTTTGTTCAGCGTAGTTGATTTCCACATAGAAATTATGTTTTTGAGGAGGACACTCCCCCACAGCCTTCAGGGCAAGGGTTGTAAGTTATGCCCTGGGGCATATAAGGTTTTTATAGAACACGTTGTCGTAGAAACTTCAAAAAGGGCTCATTCGATTGGAAATTGAAATGGCTAGTGCCCTTTTTAATAGTCGAAAGTGATTGGAGGACAACAAGCTCCCCCCACGCTCATCATTCCCCCAAACACATCCCATCAAAATTTTGAGATAGCCATTTTTTCAGCGTAGTTGATTTCCAGATGGAAAATATGTTTTTGAGGAGCCATAACTTACAACCCTCGGGGCAAGGGTTGTAAGTTATGCCCCGGGGCATATAAGGTTTTTATAGAACGTGTTGTCGTAGAAACTTCAAAAAGGGCTCATTCGGTTTGAAATTGAAATGGGTAGTGCCCTTTTTACTAGTCGAAAGTGATTGGAAGGCAACTAACACCCCTTCCACGTCCACCATTTCACAAAACACATCCAATAAAAATGTTTAGATAGCCAATTTTTCCCACGACGTTCAAAGTTCAGGAAATTATACCTTTGAGCAGGACATTCCCCCCACAGTCTTCAGGGCTAGGGTTATAAGTTATGCCCTGGGGACATATAAAGTTTTTATTGAAATATTTGTCATAGAAACTTGAAAAAGGGCTCATTCGATTTGAAATTCAAAGGACTAGTACATTTTTTTATAGTCGAAAGTGGTTTGAGGGCAACTAACCCCCCTCTCATGCCCACCTTTTCCCCAAACGCATCCAATCAAATTTTTTGATAGCCATTTTATTCAACGTAGTTGAAAGTTTTGGAAATTAGGTCTTTAAGGAGGACAACCCCTCCCCCCCACATCTCTCAGGGCAAGGGTTTTAAGTTATGCCCTGGGGGCGTATAAAGTTTTTATATAAAGCGTGGTCGCAAAAACTTCAAAAGGGCTCATTCAATTGGATATTGAAAGGGCATATAAGGTTTTTATTGATTTCCATTTCAGGTCAACTAGAGGAGGTATTAAACTAAATTAAGCAGTACTATTTGTGTCCAGATTTTTAAAAGGGTGTATGTTGTTTAAAATTGCTGAAAATTTTTCTCCAGCATACAAATAGCAGGCCAAACTATAAAGTCTTAAAAAACGAAAAGATTTAAAGTATTATTTTCTTTTTCCCTGAAAAGACTATGTCAATATAAAACGAACAGAAATTAATTAAAAAAACTTTTTCCACAAAAAAGTTTTTCAAAGAAAAGTAAAGAACTCCATTAAACAAAAAATAAGCAAAAATAAAATCAAATAATCTACCAAGCGTGAAACTACCGCAAATCAGCACGATACAAACGATACAAATGAATGTGCATTTTCAGTTTAATATACATATACATTAGTAATCAAAATTTTAATATTACTTTATTTATTAAAGTTATACAAGTAAAAACATTTACATTTTTTTCAGTAAAGTGCAAATTTTGTTCTGGCCTCAGGAAGGCATAGGGGTTTTGCGCCCAACTTTTGTTAATTTCTGCTCGTTTTGAGTTTGACTCGGTTATTTATTGTAATTTCTGTTCGTTTTGGGTTTCATTTATTTATCGAAGCTGATTTGTGGTAGTTTCACGCTTGGTATATTGTTTGATTTTATTTTTGCTCATTTTTTGTTTAATGGAGTTCTTTACTTTTCTTTAAAAAACTTATTTTGTGGAAAAAGTTTTTTAATTAATTATTAAAACAAGTCCGATTTCTCACAACGATATCTACTAAGCTTCAAACTTTTGGTTTTCTTTTTTATGGTTTTTAAACAGTTTTAATCCCTTGTAAATATATGCAAATATTTTTGTAATTACCAGCCGCCGGGCCCCGGCACTCGGCGCACGACAGGCTTCTATATATGGATTCTTACTGTCGCTTGTCTTCTAGCCACGGACAATATGCCGTCTTTTCATACAGCAGCCTTTTCAAAGATATTTGATTATTAAATCAAGTCCGATTTCAAACAACGATATCTACTAAGCTTCAAACTTTTGGTTTTTTTTCATGGTTTTTGAATTGTTGTAATCCCTTGTTAAGATATATGCAAATATTTTTGCAATTACCAGCCTCCGGGCCCCGGCACTCGGCGCACGACAGGCTTCTATATATGGATTCTTACTGTCGCTTGTCTTCTCACCGCAGACAATATGCTGTCTTTTCATACTGCAGTCTTTTCAAAGATAGTTAATTATTGAATCAAGTCTGATTTCTAACAACTATATCTACTAAGCTTCATACGTTTGGTTTTCTAAGGATTTTGAATTGTTGTAATCCCCTGTTAAAATATATACAAACATTTATGTAATTACCATTTTTTGCTCTTTATGCAATTTAATGTCTTTTCAAAGATATTTGATTATTGATGCTAGTCTGATTTCTAAGAACGATATATACTAAGCTTGAAACATGGGGTTTTCTTTTTTAAGGTTTTTGAATTGTTGTAATCTCTTGTCAAAATAGAGAATCATCACTTGTAAAAATTGCAAATGTTCGTTTTTTGGGCCTTCCTACTGACATTATGTAACTGGTTGCGTTCAAAACTGTAAGCTTTATGTTGTAGCGAGTTGATTTTATCTAACAAAAAAATAAACTTATTTTAAAATTTTCAGGTAATTTCTCTAGTTTGAACTAAAAAATTAAAATTATTGCTCTGGTACCGTAACTATTTTTGCAATTTGCATAATAGCTTTAGTGATTCTGAACTGAACTTAATTTTTTTTTTTACTTTTTTTTTCATGTCTTGAAAAGACATTGTTATTACTTATAAGAAAAGAAATTCGGTAATGATGTTTTTCTAACAACGATTTCTACTAAGCTTCAAACTTTTGGTTTTCTTTTTAAGGTTTTTGAATTGTTGTGATCCCTTGTTAAAATATGTACAAATATTTTTGCAATTACTAGGTTTTCGCTCTTCACGCAATTTAATGTCTGTTCATACTACTATCTACTGAACGATATTTTGTTATTACAGCCAGTCCGATTTCTAACAACGATTTCTACTAAGCTTCAGACTTTTGGTTTTCTTTTTTAAGGCGTTTGAATTGTTGTAATCCCTTGTCAAAATATTTGCAAATATTTTTGCAATTACCTGTTTCTTGCTCTTTAAGCAATTTAATATAAACTTTTGCATACATGAAAATCTTCATTTTTGAAAATGAAGATACCGATGTATATGAAAATGAATTTTCTTAACAAATTTTCTCAAACTTCTGACCAATCTAGATCGTTTTTTGTAGGCCAGAATACCCCAGGATGCCAATTTTCTCGAAAAAGTATGGAGCCGTTTTCGAGAAAAATACAATATACACAACTATTGCTTGTTAGTTGTTTATAAAGATAGTATATATATATGTATATTAGACCCCGGCGCCGCGCCGATGAGGGAAGACCGGCGGCGGCGGGGCCAAAAACAGCCTCGCCACGCCGCGCCGCCGGTAAGATGTCGGCGGCGCGCCGCCGGCGCGATCAATGTTGACCGCAAACATTAATGTTTTCATCAGTCTTTCTCAAATCACAGCTTAAATTTACAACAGATTCGAGCCTATTCATGAGTTCAAAAATTCACAAGTCGCTGGATGGAAACTGGTCTTCTTCGTTATTCATCAAGAGAAGAAGAAATCTGGTAGAAACGAAATGGCTGTGGCGTTTCAGAACCCTTGCATAATACGAGTAGTTGAAGTGTCCATTAGCTATGTATTCTTAACATAAATAATTATCAAAATTAGTAGTTTTTTTCATCGAGCGTTACTGCATACAAAACTTCAAATACCGTATCACAAAATTCGTCAGTTATCTGGTAAAAACTTTGAATATAACTTTGAACTTAGAAGCTTAATTTTTTCATAATGCTCTTTGCCTATATCTATTTTGTCACCTTTAAAACAGTTGAAATTGGCAACTTTGATATTGATTGTTTTTTTGTTTTTTTTTGCTCTTTTGGATTCCTAAAAAGCCTTCTTGTATTAAAACTGGTTTTTAATTACAACTTAAAAAAAAATACCTTTTAAAGTTTTTTTTGGCTCCTTTATAGAATATATGTCATGTAGGCTAAGGCTGAACTGCTGCTTTTTTATTGCTTTTGGCTGCTCGTTTGGTTATTATTCATTTTTTCTTTTGGGGATTCATTCCAAATTATAAACTGATAAATACCTAATATCAGTCAAATTATATACTGCATCTAAAAGGAGTAAATTTATCAAATTGAAAAATACATGATGAACACTTCACATGAGAACACTTCAATTACAATGAAACAAAAAACACTTAATGGTTTATTGGGTATGAAGAAAAATGAAATGCCAGCTATTTTCTTAGGTAAAAAAAATGAAAAGCTCATCTGTTTTAAATGTAATTAAACAAAATAATAAGCAGACTGAAGTAGCTCCAGGAAGATGTTGAGATTTTCATCCTAGTTCGTCACTTTTAATCCAAGCAAAATGTTAGGACACTTAGTATCAGTTATTGAGTTTAAGCTTTGATTTCCAAATGCTCACAAAAATTTCCAAATTTAAGAAAGTCGCAACAATAAGTCACCTGTGGTCAAAATGCTCAAAGACTCCTCTTTGATCCCCACCCAGGCTGAAAGCTTCTGCTATGGTCATTTCCATGGAAATCTCCAAAGAGTTTCTTTTCAAGCGTAGTTAGGCGTATTTAGCCTTTTTTGCTTTTCTTCAAAGCTTTGAAAAAAGTGTTATAATATTCCAAATGTTACATTTGTTATATTTGTGCATATTTTTGGTAATCATTTGTGGGGTGATCGAATTTTTTAAACCACTGTAGATACGTAAG
Organism: Artemia sinica; assembly: GCA_027921565.1. NCBI lineage: Eukaryota > Metazoa > Arthropoda > Branchiopoda > Anostraca > Artemiidae > Artemia > Artemia sinica. The sequence goes on from CM051258.1 coordinate 27,815,131, forward strand.
AACGTTGCAACATCTAGTACCCTGAGGTCATAAGACTGTCCAAGACTCCTCCTTGAACCTCCCAAATTGAAAGCTTTTATTATGACATGGCCTTCTAATGTAACTTGGGCACTGGACCAAGGGCGAAATTGTCACTCGAGCGCAACGTTAGGTGGGGATGTCGATAGTGCTTTCGTCACACCAATTCGTTTTAGTGTGAATCTGCCTGGTACTTATGAATGAATGTTTTCAAAGTAAACCCGTTTCATCAATAAGAAAAAAAACGGGTTGGACGCATATGTCCCACTCCCTTTGGACAATAAAACCATGCAAGTGATGTATCAAGTATAACTCACGAAAATCTTGTTAATTTTTGTCAACTTTTCAACTTTTTGGCATTCCTGCTTTCAAAAAAAAAAAAAAATCAAGGTACTATCACTTAAATATAATAACTCCCTATCCCCCCCTCTGGATACCATCTTGATAGGATACCGTCTCTGCTTTAAATAAAAAAAAATAATTAAATTATTGGCACCCCTGCTTTCAAAAAAAAAATCGAGGTATTATCATTTAAATATGATAGCTCACTACCCCCCCCCCCTCTGGATATAACCTTGATAGGATGCCGTCTCTGCTTTAGATTAAAAAAAAAACTTTTTGGGATCCCTGCTTTCAAAAAAAATTGGAGATATTATCATTTAAATGTAATACCCCCCCCCCCTCTGGATACCACCTTGATAGGATACCGTCTCAGCTTTCATCAGAAAAATTATTTACTTAATAATTAACTAGGAAAACTGAGTCATAGATTCGTCGTGGCATTCAATAAGGTCCAAAGAATCTAATTAAAAGGGAGCACACACAAAAGTCAAATTAGGCCAGTAGCCTATGAGAAATCGCAAAATACCCAAGACAATGAACAAGTCCTAGTGGGGGGCCCTGGGTCTATCAAAATATTTCAATGGTTTCCCAGGGAATTTGATATCATTTCTTCTGTCTCCGCTTTAAATGAAAAAAATAATTATCTTTTTGGCATCCCTGCTTTCACCAAAAAATGAGGTATTATCATTTGAAAATGATAGCCCTCTATTCCCCCCCCCCTATAAGCAATAATTTACAATTTATTTATGAATCATATTTTTGGGGTAACTTCCGTTTCGATCCAATTCCCTAACCTTGTACTCAGCTTAGTCTATAGCTAAATTTCGTCTCAACAGAAGGTTTTTTTTGGGGGGGGAGTAAAAATGTTTCAGAAAGAAGATTGTATTTTCTATCAGGCGTTCAACAATTGAGTATTAAACATTAAGACAATCTTATCTAAAAACAGAAAAAAAAATCTGCAAACTTACAATTCAGCTGTAGAAACAATCTGTCGGCTGTCAATGTCAAAATCCAACTGAAGGCTGAAGCTCTATAGTAGTGAATGCGTTCTATAATTCTATTCAACTTGAAAATAAAACTCTTGACTACGAATGATGTAAGAAATAGCGATTGGGAAACTGCATTCGAAATGATTTAAACTCATTTCATAAAGACGATACTTTTTTTTGTCAACATATTAAAAACTGTGTATATTGTAATATTTGCAATTACATATTGCATCTGTCTGTTTTTTATGCAAAGTAACAAAAGAGACGAAAATTAATGAACAACAGAGTAGTGAAGAATTATGGTATGCAAAGTAATATTTGGCAGAGAAAGTAACTGGTGATAAATCGCTAGGGGTGGCACCGTGATTGCGTGATTTTCAGGGATTTGGGGAACCAATTTTTTTTCGGGGAAATACCCAAAAATTCGGGGATAGTGCAAGCCCTGCTTGATTTCTAATCAGGAAAATCGAAATACTAAACCACACGAGAAGGAAAAGCTCCGACTTTGCGGTTGACGCAATAAAGAATTGCTGCAAAATTAATTTAAAGTCGACCGAACGCCGCCGCCTCTGCCGGCGGCGGCGCGCCTGCGGCGCTACGACACTTCGGCGGAGTTCGACCGGGCCTCTCGTCGGTGGCGTTCGGTCGATCCACCGGCGCAGCGCCGGGGTCTAATATATATATATATATATATATATATATATATATATATATATATATATATATATATATATATATATATATATATATATATATATATATATATATATATATATATATATATATATATATATATATATTATTGCGTGATAATTTTCATTTATTGCATAAGTACAATAATGTATTATATAACGAAAATACAAGAACAGTGAAATTTCGTTCTAAGAAAAAATTCATGCATGTATATATGCTACAAAAATCAATAAAATTTTCCAGTAGATAAAAGTATGTACATAAAGTCCCTAATACTGTCCCAAATAAAGACTAATAGAGTAAGCCCAAAGGAAAGCAATAGAAGAGCCAGAGGAAACAAAGAAGGGAAAATCCTGACTGGAAAAGGAAGGCCGAAAAAAGGACGACTGAGAATGCAGAAGAGACCGAAGCATGCGAGGCCAAGTTATTGCGAAAAGTGCTTTTAGTTTTTGAAGATACTTGACGTCATTGTACTTCCAACAAAATTATTCCTCATACTTTAGTTGTATCTTAAACAATATTTGGTTTTCTCTATTTACGCAATTTCTTGGCATTTCCTTTCAGATAAAGTCTACGATATCATGGTATATGCTTTTGGACGCAAGCCTTTTTTCTGAATAAGATTCTAAGCTCTCCAAATTGAACTTATCTATAGATTTGGGTTGAAATCGCAAGATGAAAAACGTTTTCCTATAGTATCAAAATTTCAAGTTTTACCACGGTTTCTAAGAAGGGAATATTTCCAGTCCAAACGTTCTTTTGGCTTCTCAGCCAATTACACAAAATACTTAAAACACTTTATACTTCCCCCTTAAAAAGACACTCATCTGGAGCGTCCTCAACTTCTTAGGTAATAGTCTCAGTAACATCAGCCATTTCGTTATTAGTTCCCTTTAAAAGAGCTAGATCCTGCATTTTCCAGATGCCTAAGAGTGTTGGGCTTTCCAGCAACTAATAAACTTGTATGCTTCCTTTTAGAATTCCCAGTGGGATCATTTCCTGTGGTAAATTCACCACCGCTTTGACCTCTTAAAAAAGATAGGGATGAAAAGCTTGATTATCTCTTAAAAGGAGACTTTAGCATTCTTCTAAAGAAATAAATGCCCAGGAACATCAGAAGTCAAAGTGCAGTCACAACAAAAAGTGCAGCTGTTAATTTCTTCTAACTGTTTAGCGTTGGGGTTTTCGAACGAGCTAAATTGGATAAATTGTTTATTAGACCACACTGTCCTATCATGTATAATTGAAACGAAATGTTAATGTATGATAACAGGTAAAGCTTCTAATTACGACAGTAAAAAACATAAAGCATAATAAAAGCCCAAATGTTTCGACTTTACGTCTGGACCACATGGACCACAAGCCTGTACCACAAAGTGAAAAAACGACAGGTACCAAAAAGAACGAGGTTATAGGTTATTCACAACCAGTGAAAAAAAGGTACTTGTGCATTATAACCCACTCTTTTTATATCTCTAACTCAAGACGCTTGGAACAAACCCGTTTTATGGGATGATTCAACACACTGCTGTAGATGTATAGCGTGGTTTTAATTGTGTGTACGATATTTAAAGTGTTGTTTTTTGGGTTGGGGGGGGGTACCTAGGTTAGGTTAGGTTACGTATTTAATATAGGCTATGCTAGGCTTTACCCCCCCCCCCCTAATGCGTAAATATATAGCCCCAATTTGTTTCTAAACTATTCTATATTCATCCTATTTTATTTTATTTCATTAGCATTAACCAAACTAGCAGTATATAAAAGAATGGGTATAATGCACAAGTACCCACAAAAATAATAACAAATATTTCAGCCAAAACCTCCGCTTGTAGTCCTCGGTGCAAAAATAAAAATAAAACGTAGATAAAAAGACAATGGGAGAATATAAAAAGTCAAGCCTTAAAAACACAAAGTAAAAGGGAATAAGTCTTTTTTTTAAAGATGATGAAAAGGCAAGGGAATAAAATACCTGATGCGGAATGGCAGATGTTAATTGATAATTTCTAAGACTATTTGGATGTTAAACTTTGTCTAAGTTTGGTATTATCTTAATTTTTATTAGATTCCTATTTATGATGATGTGAAAATATGAGAAATCAAAAATATTATGAGCATTATAAATAAGACAGGGATAAGTTTCCACAGTATCTCTATTAAGGGTATACATTTTTCAGATTCAACTGCTTCCCTGAAAACTTGCGCATTTTTTTCTTCTTGTAAATAATTGTAAGCTTTGTTAGCTAGTCAATTTTTTTGCAGATTGACATCAAACAGTTCGTGGTAACGAACTGTAAGTAAGGAGCGACCCGGCTCAATGATTACCGAAACTGTAGAAAACGGAAGTTTGATTCCAATAGATACATCAAAAGAATCAGATTTTAATGCTGATTTTCAATATATAAGTTTCATCAAGTTTAGTCCTACCTATCAAAAGTTACGCGCCTGAGAAAATTTGGCTGATTTTCGAAAAAAGGAGGAAAGACCCCCTAAAAGCTATAGAACCTTAATGAAAATCACACCATCATATTCAGCGTATCAGAGAACCCTACTGCGGAGATTTCAAGCTCCTATCTACAAAATGTGGAATTTTGTATTTTTTTGCCAGAAGAAAGATTACAGATGCGTGTTTATTTGTTTCTTTTTTTCCCCAGGGGTGATCGTATCGACCCAATGGTACTAGAATATCGTGGAAGGGCTCATTTGAACGGAAATTAAAAGTTCTAGCGTCCTTTTTAAGTGACCAACAAATGGAGGGCAACTAGGCCCCCTCCCACGCTCATTTTTTTCCCAGAGTCACCCGATCAAATTCTGAGATAGCCATTTTGTTCAGCATGGTCGAAAATATGATAACTATGTCTTTTAGGATGACTTAATCCCCCAAAGTCCCTGGGGGGAGGGCTGAAAGTTATGAACTATACCCAATGTTAACATATAGTATTGGTTATTGGGAAGTATACAGACGTTTTCAGAGGGGATTTTTTTTGGTAGTGGGGGGGGGGGAGTGGGTCAGGGGTTATGTGGGAGGATCTTATCATGAAGGAAGTTTTCATGGGAGAAGGAACATTGCTATGAAGGGGGCACCGGATTTCCCAGCATTATTTAAATAAAGATCAGAAATTATATATAAAAACAACAAGTTTTTTAACTGAAAGTAAGGAGCAACATCAAAACTTAAAACGACAGAAAACATTACGTATGATTGGGTTCATCCCCTAGTCAATACCTCGCTCTTTAAGCCAAAGATTATTTAGTACTTTCATAAGAGCTATTTATTCTAATTAACGGCATTTGTGATTAAGGAGTCATTTTTAAAGAATTGGAACAAAATTCGAACTTAGGCTTAAAGAGCAAGGTATTGACTAGGGGGCGAACCCTCTAATATACTTATTAAAAATATAAGAATATAGAGGTTCGTTACGTAAGTTAATTCGTAAGTTACGCATATTTATTACTAATAAAAACGTTCGTACATAAAATTAAACAGGTTTCGAGAAAGCCATTTAGCCAAATAAAAGTAAAATTGATATTCAAATTTTCTTTAATGATTCATTTACGGTGAGCCGAAATCAAAACCTGCATTAATTCAAAAACGTTCAAAAATTAAATAAAAAAAACTAGTTTTTTTTAACTGAAAGTAAGGAACGACGTTAAAACTTAAAACGAACAGAAACTATTCCGTATATGAAAGGGGCGGTCCCCTCCTCAAAATCTCGCTCTTTACGCTAAAGTTTGACTTTCTCACAACTCTATTTTTTTTAAACAATGAAAAACTTTAGCGTAAAGAGCGAGGTTTCGAGGAGGGGACAGCCCCTTTCATATACGGAATAATTTCTGTTCGTTTTAAGTTTTAACGTCGTTCCTTTCTTTCAGTTAAAAAAAACTTGTTTTTTTTTTTTTTTTTTTTTTTTTATTTAATACAGAACATAACAAGAGGAAGATTCATAAGAAAGAACAAAATGAAAAAAGAAAGAAAATGATCATTAGGTAATTTTCTTACGTGGCAAAAAAAATTACCTAACTCTTTACAAAGTATGAAAAACCAGAAAAAGAAATATCATTTTCTTATCACTTTGATTGAAACTTCTATGGTAATTTTTCTATTTTTACCTAGCTTATATCATTTTCTAAGAAAAAGTATGAGCAATAACATAATTGTGGCTTGATGAATGGATAAATCTGGAATTAATGAATCTGTTGATATAAGTATCGTTCCTTGGCTTGTCATAAAAATCACATATACCAGAGGGAAAATAAAGCTTGACCACTCTTGACTGGGGGGGGGGGGGTGAGTTTACAAAATTACAGGGTATCTAATTTGTAATGTATCTTATTTGAAATACAGTATTTACTATCATTTCCTTAGCAAGTTCAAACCATAAGGATCCCAACTATTTTATTTTTATTTTTAGAGTCTTTTTTTTTTTAATTCTGAATGGCCATCCAGGGACGGAAACTAAAAAAATGTAGGTTAGGGGCAAGGTTTTTTTCATTAAAAAAAAAAAATCAAAACATAAAAATATTTATTTTTCAAAATCTATGAGGGGATACTTCTGCTATTTTTTATGTTTTCAATGAAAAATTCCAAAAAATGTTTTTGTCAAAATATAGGGGGCAAAGACCTAGGGAAAATTTCATCCTACCCGCCTCCTCCTCCCCGATTGGTGCCCGTTTAGCCAACTACTTTAGACCATATTCAATTTTTTTTTTTTGCTGATTTTAGATTTTTTCTCCAAGAAAATTTTTAGTGACGATTCGTCGGCTTGAGAACTATAACCTACTAAACTTACTTAATTTCCTAGCAGTCAGATGCCGCTATTTATGAAACACGTGCTAAATAGGCTATTGGTCTATAATAGTATATAAACCGTATTTTGACTCAAGCAATTCGCATATGCTTAAGAACAAAAGTTGAGGATTTAAAACCATGTTGTGAATTGCCTATAATAGGCATTGCGTGTTCCATAGATTTCGCATGCGAGCTCATATTAGACATCGTAAAATTTGAAGGTGCAATTTTACTTCAGTAAAAGCTCTATTAAAATTATAGTCAAATAAAAGCTACAAATAAAATAATTAAGCCAACAACAAAATGTAAAATATAATTGAAAGCATAAAATAAAATGTAAGTATAAAAAATAAATAATACAATATAAACGTAAAAAGCTACAAATAAAATAAAACATATAACAAAACAAACCTTAAAATAGAAACTCGACACTAGCCCTTTAATCACCGCCCCTCCCAATGTTTGTCAGAATCGTAAAAACGGTCAAATCGTAAGCGGCCTTCAGCCTCGAGACCGAGTCCGTTAATTTTGAATTGAAAATCAAGTATTTTGCACAAGAGCGGATCCAGGATTTTTGTTCGGGGGGGGGGAGGGTTACTAATTTTCGACTCGGTTTTTGACTAATTTTTACTAAGATTTTACTAATTTTCGACTCGGTCAAAAATTTCGGGGGGGGGGGGGTTCAAACCGGGTAACCCCCCCCCCCCCCCTGGATACGGCCTTGATTTTGCAGTAGGCATCAAGACATGGCTAATTGTAGAAAGAAAAAGCCAAGACAGATAGTCCAAGTAATTGAGAGGCAAATGTTTAAGTGGCTGCACGGGTAAATGACGGGAGTAAGTATGATGTTGATTTTGAGTTGATTTCAGGTTGATAGTCAGTATCCGTTGATTTTGAATTGAAAATCAAGTATTTTGCAGTAGGCATCAAGACTTGGCTAGCTGTAGAAAGAAAAAGCCAAGACAGATAGTCTAAGTAATTTCAAATGTATGACTCTCTTATTGGACAAACACTTGTTTGTTAGTAATGAATATAAACGAATTTATGATGTGTTTTTACCCCCCCTAAAAAAAAACCATCGCCCTTACCAAAAAAAGAATCCTCGATACGACCTTGTCTACGTGGAAATAAGTCTTAAAAACATTTGATCAGCTGAAGCTAAATTGATGGCTATTTAAATTATTAAATATGGCTATATAATTAATATATATAATATAATAATAATATAATATAATAATAATATAATAATAATAATATAATACAAAAATAATATAATAATAGCTAAATATGGCTATTAAATTATTAAATCTTTTGTCTCTTTTTTTTTCTTCTAAATATATCAAACATTATGCTGTTCATTAAACTGAGGAGGCTATAGTCTCAATTTCCAGAAAATCCTTTCTTGGAATCAACTTTAAGTACAATAGTATGTTTATATTGCTGTTAAAACCTGTATTACAAATAATTTATTAATTTACTTCTCATTTTAAACGGTAATAAGCCTAATAATTGAAAAAATGTAATTGGAAATTTTTGAAATTAATAACAGAATATAACAAATTCCCTCTGGTAATGGTAATTTACTTGTGACGGAAGAGTACATTTAAAAAAATGAATAAATAATAAAGCACCGAAACAACAAGGAAAAGTAGAAGTTGTTAAAATTTGTTAGCCGAAAAATTAACTTTATTTCTATTTAAAATCATCAAGTCCAGGCGTATTCAAAGAAATACAATTATTAAACTCAGGCCTTGAAATTTTTCAATTCTCAGGCCATATAACTTTAGGAAGAGAGCATCAATGAACCAGTACACCTTTTGAGAAGTTTATGAATTTTAACGACCGTTCATATTGCAAACTTAGGACTTCATGATAAGTTTAGCACTAAGTTTATTACGTTTCTTGTTACTGTTCTTACGTTTATCTCCTTTCATATCGAAATTGTTCCCTTCCCATTGGAACGTTATTTCGTCATACCGCAAGTTGAACCTCACCAAAGCTTCGCAGAAGCTTTGAAATTGAAAACAGGGACAGTGAAGATGATTTGGTACCTGCTGCTGCAGCTTTCCTTGAGGATTCTAATAAACAAGGGGTGTATATCATCCATACATAATTCACAAGTAAAACATTTTCTCCTGTTTTTAAGTCAATTTAATTTTTAGATTTTTTTTTTCTAATTTTTACATTTTTTTTTCTTTGAAAGCAGGGTCCTTTGAGCTATACACATATATTCTAGCTTCTACAAACTCAATATTTTTTTTTTTTTTTTTTTTTTTGCGGAGAAATCCTTTTTTTTGCATTGTAAACGTAAACATAAGCAAGTTGAAAATTGTGTAACTTCTCCCGTCAAGACTTGCGCATTTCATTCCATTTTGAGGTTACGTTAAGGTAAGGTCTTACGTAGGGTTACTAAGCCTTGTGGAATTTGGTGTGAGGGTTAAAACCTAACGCCAAAACTCAATGTGAGGGGCTATTGCAGGGGCGTCGTTTGGGGGTGGCAAGGGGGCGGGGCAGTTGCCCCCCCCCAATAATGTGGAGAAAAAATATTATACATCCCATGCCCTTTGACTATCCAGATATGGACCCCCTCTTCCCCCCCCCCCCCCCCCCAAATAAAAATGCTGGAGATTCGCCCCTGGGCTCTTGTGTGATGCTTACTACATATTAGGTTACGTTCATTTGCTATGTTTAAGCAAAGTAACGGGACAGTGGCGTAACATCCTGTGAAGTCTTGATTGCTATAGTTTAAGGCACGAGATTCGCCAGGTTAAAAAATGTTGTTGACAGTAGCGAGCGAATCAAAGGTACAAAGCTAACAAAAATCCTCTGGAGTGGGGTTTTCACCAGCCCAAACCCTCCTGAAAGTGGCCTTTATGGCTACTATATGTATGATATATATATATATATATATATATATATATATATATATATATATATATATATATATATATATATATATATATATATATATATATATATATATATTATATATATATATATATATATATATATATATATATATATATATATATATATATATATATATATATATATATATATATATATATAATATATATATATATATATATATATTATATATATATATAGATATAATATAATATATATATATATATTATATAATATATATATTATATAATATAATATATATATATATATATATATATATATATATAGTATATATATATATATATATATATATATATATATATATATATATATATATATATATATATATATATATATATTATATATATATATATATATATATATATATATATTATATATATATATATATATATATATATATATATATATATATATATATATATATATATATATATTATATATATATATATATATATATATATAGACTTTTCAGAGTAAAGTCTATATATCTAAAGAGAGAAAGACTTTTTCTCTGTCTATTTTCATTCCAAAATTTAATTTTCCTTCATTACATGCTGTGTCTTTGATTATTTGATTACGTTCTGGACTCGTATTAAAACACCTTTCTTACAGAAAACAATCATTAAAGGGTCATACGTCCTGTACGCTGTCTATTGGATGGATCAGTACATTTAGCCAATCGTCTTTTAGTATCCCACACCTCTATGTCTTATGCAAGGTTTCTGATCTTGTCTTAAGATTCAGCAGAACTATAATAGAAACAAAACGTCTGTCAAGACTAGAACTTCTATCTTCTAGGAGTAAATCTAAAGGGAACCATAAAAGATTATTTTCTTATGAGCTAGCAGTTCTGTAAAACAGCTCTTCCGATCTTTAACGAGAACTAATGGTCCCCCTTTCTTAACATTTACTTCTGCTATTAGAGCCACAATGCATCTTAGTAATGGTAAGGGAATTCAACTCAACTCAAATTTGCGCCTTTTTTCCTTTTATAGCAGCTTTTAGAATTAATAAGTAAGTGTGGTATTCAGATATTTATTCTTCCGTCTAAAATTATTTTCTGGAAAAATAATATTCTGGCCAGAGAGCAAAATTTTTCTGAATAGTGTTTGAGAAACAAGTAAAGTGAGAAAAGAAGGAGAGTTAGAAACTAACAAAACTAGGGAGAGGATTAAGTCTGGAGAAAATAAATTGACTGACTAGGAAAAAAAAGAGAGGAATGGAAATCACGCATGCGGGGTTAGAAATGTCAACTAGTCAAGAACCCCATACCTGTATCTTCAGAATTCATACTTCTTCATACCCCTTTATATCTCTCAAAAAGGTCAAGTACAATTATCAGCTGCAGTTATTGTGTTATTTTAAAGACATTATTTGAAATGTCATAAATATGTTATTTAATTTAATTCACTATTTTAAAAATAGAAAACAGTCAAATATTTTAATAAAATGGAACAACAAATGGGGTCTGTTTCCAGTTTACAGGAAATTATGCTATCACCCAAGGTTTTTCTGGCGTCTTCTTTGTTTCCCTGTTTGGAAATTACATATTTTATTTGATTTTTAATTCTAAAAAAGTGAAAAAAAAGTTTTTTTTCAAATAGAATTAAAGATTGACATAAAAAATTAAAAAAAGAGTACCGTATACGAGGGTAATATCTGTTCCTCAATCCCCCTCTTGACGCTAAAGTCTTATGATGCTGCAGTGAAAGCATTTATGAATGCAGCAAATGTGTGACGGATTGGTCTTTTAAAACATTCGAACTAAGAGTTGGATTGTTTATAGCAGTCATTAGAGCAGTCGTTCTAAATATTGGGGAAAGAAAGTCAAACTTTAGCGTAAAGAGCGTGGAGGTGAGGAGGGGTATGCACCTTCTACTGGTTTAAGTCTTGGTGTCACTCTTAACTTTCTTCTAAAAAAACTTGTTTTTTTATTTAATTTTCGTTCAATAGGTTACCCTAAACTCAGGGTTGCTCTAAACGTAAGGAGAGCCTTCTCAGGCCCGACTCTTTAAATACGATTTTAACTTTCACAGAAAAATGTTTTGTCAGAGTTTTTTTTCGTCATAGGTTAAGTATATAATTATCTGAATATTTATTCAAATCTTCTGAAGTGCCTCTCATACAGAGTTTGAAAACAAGGGCCGAATACACTTTTTGGAGTCTCAGCCATCACCTACCCAGGATAGAAAACTTTGACCAACACCCTAACACACAATGTGCAACTATGAGGTGCTCTATAGTTGTTGATTTATTTGATAAATGGTCTTTAATATCGGTTCAGTGTTATGGACTACATTTTTACTCAGGTAAGAATGGTATGCTACAAGCCAACATGACTTCTGAGACTGACATTCCATATGAATACCTTCATAGCTCTCAGACTTTTTGCTCGATTACAATTAGCATTGTTCTGGCCAAAACTACAGTTTTATAGACCAGAATGCTGAAATTCGGAAATATCCTTTGGAGGTTGATCTCTTTCGTTTACTTAAAAAGGGCACTATATCTTTAAACGCTCATTTGAATGAACCTTCTTTTATGTAATAGAGGGTTTGGGAGTATGGATGGTCACTTGTGAGAAACTTTATTTTTTTATGACATTGTCTTTACGGTTCTCAAATCTGGTGAATTTCAGCGCATACCTTTAATCAGTGCCACGCCACTTTTTGGGGGAGTTCAAATCCTGTGTGAAAATTTAAGCAAATTCTTATGTTGCGAATAGCGTTTGATGAAAAACTTTATAGTTAATACGCTCTACATATTTAGCTTAAACACTAGATTTTGTTGTACATATTTTAGCAAGACGCTTGTTTTCTAGGGTTTCGGTTTCTGTTGGAAAGGGTGCTTTGTTAAATACGAGAGAGGTTCCTGCTCTCTCCTTCAACCCTCATTGTTTACATTCAAGTTTAACCGTATAGCAATGCTTCGGAAACGATAATCATCCTTCAAAAAGTACAGTATTCCTACTATTTATCAGGAGTGGAGAGAGGCTAAACAAAAATTGAATTGTAAGATCATCCTCCACACGGTTTTTAATTTTTTTTTTTTTTTTTTTTTTTTTTTTTTTTTTTTTTTTTTTTTTTTTTTTTTTTTTTAGGGATCTCTCCCATGGACATTCTGTTAGACAATTTCCTCCACGAAACAAGAAGCCATTAGAAAATTTATCGAAATGGAAAAAATTGTGAGTATTCTTATTTAAATTTTAGCAAAACAAAGCTCCTTGTAGCACTTGCCTAACCCAACCCGCTTCCTAGCTTAGAAATTTCCTGGTGGCTCTCATAAGGCCTCCTGTCTCTCCACCATATATGCCGGTTAGTATGTGAGTGCCATCTTTTATGTCACACAGAAATTGTTTCTGCAAGAACAGTTGATCTATCATCACGCAGCAACCGTACTCCAGGCTTGGTCCAAAAATATTTCCAGGAATTATGGAAACCTTAGGATTAATTTCTACCCCCCTCCAAACCTCTTTCTATATTAATCTCAAGAACCACGGAGATTTAAAAAAACGTTTGCCAAAAAAAAGGTGAACTTCTTAAGGGTTTAGGCTTACTAATCCACCCCCACTTACAAAAATATCCACCCGCCTCCTCTCTAATATCTAGGGCGCAAGTGCCTATGCGTCACCGTACACAATCTTATCAAGCCTCAAATGAATCAACTTAGTCAAATGGAAATTTAAAATGAATCTCAATATTCGCTAATTATTTTGTATGGACTACGCACATCTTTAGGGACCAATCACACAGGACAATTGCCTCTAGAGTCTGATGTGCTCAACCCGTAACTTTTCAGCTATTTTAAATCGATTTGCTATCTCGGGATTTTCAATAAATATCCTCATCTCCCTCTCTAGGGCAAAATTGTTGTTTTGTGCCACGAAATGGCTTAGAAACGGCACTTTGCTACGGTTTATTTTGGCTTATCTTGCTAGTTAAAAGGACGCTAGAACTCTTAATTTCCGTTCGAATGAGACCCCTCCTGATTTTATTGGATTCATAGTTCAATGGGATAGCCCCTGGAAAAGAAAAAAAAAGGAAAAATCAAACAAACGAATAAACACGCATCCTTGATCATTCTTTTCAGAAAACTGCCAAAAATTTGCATTTTTCAGATAGGGGCTTTTAACCTCTGTGAAAGACTTCTTGGATTCACTGAATTTAGTGGTATAATTTTTTTCAACATTATTTGGTCTTTTATGTGCGGTTTACCTCCTTTTCGAATAAGGACAAATTATTGTCAGGGTCGCAACTTTCGCTGGAAGGCTTTAAGTTTAATGAATTCTTATATTTAAAATCAACATTAGAATTTCATTCCAATGATGTATATATTGTTATCAAAACTCCTTTTTTAGAGATCTTGTTACTGATAGTATTGTTCGCCCCTTGCTTACATTTGCAACCATGAACTATTTGACCTATTTTTATTCTAAGCGGTCTGATCCCAATCAGTATATTATAATTACAGATTGGTTTAACTGGCTTCAACAGTCCCCAATATCAATACCGTATTCCAAAAATATTTGCAATGCACAAATAACTCATAATGGAGTTAGTGAAAGACTGTTCATCTGGTAAGGCTGGACTGGGATTATAAAAAGCAACTCAAAGCTTTTGTCTGTTCTTTTAAATGATTAATTAAAAAAAACTTTTTCCACAAAATAAGTTTTTCAAAGAAAAGTAAAGAACTCCATTAAACAAAAAATGAGCAAAAATAATATCAAATAATCTACCAAGCTCGGAACTACCACAAATCAGCATCGATAAATAAATGAAACCCAAAACGAACAGAAATTACAATAAATAACCGAGTCAAACTCAAAACGAGCAGAAATTAACATAAGTTGGGCGCAAAAGCCCTATGCCTTCCCAAGGCCAGAACAAAATTTGCACTTTACTGAAGAAAATATAAATGTTTTTACTTTTATAACTTTAATAAATAAAATAAATTTTAACATTTTGATTACTTAACATCAGTATATATATATTAAACAGACAATGCACATTCATCTGCATTTTTTCAGTAAAGTGCAAATTTTGTTCTGGCCTTGGGAAGGCAAAGGGGTTTTGCGCCCAATTTATGTTAATTTCTACTCCTTTTGAGTTTGACTCGGTTATTTATTGTAATTTCTGTTCGTTTTGGGTTTCATTTATTTATCGATGCTGATTTGTGGTAGTTTCGAGCTTGGAAGATTATTTGATATTATTTTTGCTCATTTTTTATTTTAATGGAGTTCTTTACTTTCTTTGAAAAGCTTATTTTGTGGAAAAAGATTTTTTAATTAATTTCTGTTCGTTTTATATTGACAGTCTTTTCAGGGAAATAGAAAATAACACTTTAAATCTTTTCGTTTTTTAAGACTTTATAGTTTGGCCTGCTATTTGTATGCTGGAGAAAAATTTTCAGCAATTTTTAACAACGTACACCCTTTTAAAAATCTGGACACAAATAGTACTGTTTAACTTAGTTTCATACCTCCTCTAGTTGACCTGAAATGGAAAACTTGATACCATTCGCAAAAAAGTCTGTTTACTTTCTTTAATAACTTGGATACACTTATACTATTTTGATTTGGTGAAATTTTAAGAGCAGAAGTAGCCTCGAAAGTTTGAACATAATACCCTCAGTCGTTCTTGGGATACTCCTGAGATGCCTTATTGGGAATTAGCATTATCACAGTACATTTTAATTTAATCTTAAGGCAACATTTAGTTTTTAAACATAATGGGCAAATGGGAGGGTGGGAGTGGAAGGGGGATTAGTTTCCCTCCAACCACTTTTGAGAATTAAAAAGGGCATCAGCCATTATATTTTCAATCGAATGAGCCCCTTTCGAAGTTCCCACAACAACTCCTTCGATACGAAGTGCCCTGGTCTAAACAACAACAACAACAAAAAATATTACTAATCACTTTCGACTATTAAAAAGGTCACTAGCCCTTTGAATTTCAAATCGAATGAGCCCTTTTCTGAAGTTTCTACGACAACCCCTTCTATAAAACCTTATATGCCCCCTGGGCATAACTTAAAACCCTTGCCCTGAGGGCTGTGGCGGAGTATCCTCCTCAAAAATATATTTTCTATCTGTAAATCAACTACGCTGAACAAAATGGCTATCTCAAAATTTTGATTGGATGTGTTTGGGGGAATGATGAGCGTGGGGGGCTAGTTGTCCTCCAATCACTTTCAACTATTAAAAAGGGCACTAGCTCTTTGAATTTCCAATCGAATTAGTCTTTTTTGAAGTTTCTACGACAACGCCTTCTATAAAAACCTTCTATGCCCCCCAGGGCTTAACTTAAAACCCTTGCCCTGAGGATAGTTGGGGAGTGTCCTTTTCAAAAACATATTTTCTATCTGGAAATTAACTAGCCTATGCTAAACAAAATGGCTATCTCAAAATTTTGATTGGATGGGTTTGGGTGAATGGTGGACGTGGGGGGGGGGGCTAGTTGCCCTCCAATCACTTTCGACTATTGAAAAGGGCAATAGCCCTTTGAACTTCCAATCAAATGAGCCTCTTTTGAAGTTTCTATGACAACCCCTTCTCTAAACTTTATATACCCCAGGACATAACTTAAAACCCTTGCCCTGAGGGTTGTGGGGGAGTGTCCTCCTCAAAAACACATTTTCTATCTGAAAATCAACTACGCTTAACAAAATGGCTATCTCAAAATTTTGATTGGATGTGTTTGGGGGAATGATGGGCGTGGGGGAGGGGCTAGTTCCCCTCCAATCACTTTCGACTATTAAGAAGGGAACTAGCCCTTTGGATTTCCAATCGAATGAGCCTGTTTTGAAGTTTCTACGACAACGACTTCTTATAAAAACCTTATATGCCCCCAGGGCATAACTTAAAAACCTTGCCCTGAGGGTTGTGGGGGAGTGTCTTCCTAAAAAACATATTTTCTATCTGAAAATCAACTACGCTTTATAAAATGGCTATCTCAAAATTTTGATTGGATGTGTTTGGGGGAATGATGGGCGTGGGGGGGGCTAGTTGCCCTCCAATCACTTTCAACTATTAAAAAGGGCACTAGCCCTTTGAATTTCCAATCGAATGAGCCCGTTTTGAAGTTTCTACGACAACGACTTCTTATAAAAACCTTATATGCCCCCAGGGCATAACTTAAAAACCTTGCCCTGAGGGTTGTGGGGGAGTGTCTTCCTAAAAAACATATTTTCTATCTGAAAATCAACTACGCTTTATAAAATGGCTATCTCAAAATTTTGATTGGATGTGTTTGGGGGAATGATGGGCGTGGGTGGGGGGGGGGTTAGTTGCCCTCCAATCACTTTCAACTATTAAAAAGGGCACTAGCCCTTTGAATTTCCAATCGAATGAGCCCGTTTTGAAGTTTCTACGACAACGCCTTCTATAAAAACCTCATATGGCCCCAGGACATAACTTAAAACCCTTGCCCCGAGGGTTGTGGGGGAGTGTCCTCCTCAAAAAGATATTTTTTATCTGGAAATCAGCTACGCTGACAAAATGTCTAGCTCAAAAATTTTGATTGGATGTGTTTGGGGGAATGATGGGCGTGGGGGGGGCTAGTTGCCCTCCAATCACTTTCGACTATTAAAAAGGGCACTAGCCCTTTGAATTTCCAATTGAATGAGCCTGTTTTGAAGTTTCTACGACAACGCCTTCTATAAAAATCTTATATGCCCAAGGGCATAACTTAAAACCCTTGCCCCGAGGGTTGTGGGTGTGTGTCCTCCTCAAAAAGGTATTTTCTATCTGGAAATCAGCTACGCTGACAAAATGCCTATCTCAAAATTGTGATTGGATGTGTTTGGGGGAATGATGGGCGTGGGAAGGGGGGGGGGTTAGTTGCCCTCCAATCACTTTCGACTATTCAAAAGGGCACTAGCCCTTTGAATTTCCAGTCGAATGAACCTGTTTTGAAGTTTCTTTGACAACACCCTCTATAAAAGCCTTATATGCCCCCAGAGCATAACTTAAAACCCTTTCCCTGAGGGTTGTGGGGGAGTGTCCTCCTTAAAAACCTATTTTCTATCTGGAAATCAAATACGTTGAACCAAATGGCTATCTCCCAATTTTGATTGGATGTGTTTTGGGGAAAGATGGGCGTGGGTAGGGGGGCTAGTTGCCCTCCAATCACTTTCGACTATTAAAAAGGGCACTAGCCCTTTGTATTTCCAATCGAATGAGCCTGTTTTGAAGTTTCTACGACAACGTCTTCTATAAAAACCTTATATGCCCCCAGGGCATAACTTAAAACCTTTGCCCTGAGGGTTGTGGGGGAGTTTCCTCCTTAAAAACATATTTTCTATCTGGAAATCAACTAAACTGAACAAAATGGCTATCTCACAATTTTGATTGGATGTGTTTGGGGGAATGATGGGCGTGTGGGGGGCTAGTTGCCCTCCAATCACTTTCAACTATTACAAAGGGCACTAGCCCTTTGAATTTCCAATCGAATGAGCCTGTTTTGAAGTTTCTACGACAACGCCTTCTATAAAAACCTTATATACCCCGGGGCATAACTTAAAACCTTTGCCTTGAGGGTTGTGGGGGAGTGTCCTCCTCAAAAACACATTTTCTATCTGGAAATCACCTATGCTGAACAAAATGGCTATCTCAAATTTTGATTGGATGTGTTTGGGGGAATGGTTGGCGTGACGGGGGGGGGGGGGGCTAGTTGCCCTCCAATCACTTTCGACTATTAAAAGAGGCACTAGAACTCTCAATTTCCAATCGAATGAACCCCTTTTGAAGGTTCTACGACGACCCCTTCTATATGAAGTGCCCTGCTTTAAAGAAAAAAAATTAATATACTGTACATTGTGTCAACATTGATCTTATATGTGCTCAGGGCATAACTTGAAACCCTTGCCCCGAGGGTTGTGGGGGAGTGTCCTCCTTAAAAACCTATTTTCTATCTGGAAATCAAATACGTTGAACCAAATGGCTATCTCCCAATTTTGATTGGATGTGTTTTGGGGAAAGATGGGCGTGGGTAGGGGGGCTAGTTGCCCTCCAATCACTTTCGACTATTAAAAAGGGCACTAGCCCTTTGTATTTCCAATCGAATGAGCCTGTTTTGAAGTTTTTACGACAACGTCTTCTATAAAAACCTTATATGCCCCCAGGGCACTACTTAAAACCCTTGCCCTGAGGGTTGTGGGGGAGTTTCCTCCTTAAAAACATATTTTCTATCTGGAAATCAAATACGTTGAACCAAATGGCTATCTCACAATTTTGATTGGATGTGTTTGGGGGAATGATGGGCGTGTGGGGGGCTAGTTGCCCTCCAATAACTTTCGACTATTAAAAAGGGCACTAGCCCTTTGAATTTCCAATCGAATGAGCCTGTTTTGAAGTGTCTATGACAACGTCTTCTATAATAACCTTATATACCCCCGGGGCATAACTTAAAACCTTTGCCTTGAGGGTTGTGGGGGAGTGTCCTCCTCAAAAACACATTTTCTATCTGGAAATCACCTATGCTGAACAAAATGGCTATCTCAAAATTTTGATTGGATGTGTTTGGGGGAATGGTTGGCGTGACGGGGGGGGGGGGGGGGCTAGTTGCCCTCCAATCACTTTCAACTATTAAAAGAGGCACTAGAACTCTCAATTTCCAATCGAATGAACCCCTTTTGAAGGTTCTACGACGACCCCTTCTATATGAAGTGCCCTGCTTTAAAGAAAAAAAATTAATATACTGTACATTGTGTCAAGATTGATCTTATATGTGCTCAGGGCATAACTTGAAACCCTTGCCCCGAGGGTTGTGGGGGAGTGTCCTCCTCAAAAATATATTTTCTATCTGGAAATCAACTACGCTGAACAAAATGGCTATCTCAAAATTTTAGTTGGATGTGTTTGGGGGAATAATGGGCGTGGGGGGTCTATTTGCCCTCCAATCGCTTTCGACTATTAAAAAGGGCACTAGCCGCTCCGATTTCCAATTGAATGAGCCCTTTTCGAAGTTTCTACGACAGCTCCTTCGATACGAAGTGCCCAGGTATGGAGAAAAAAAAAACTAAAAAAACACATTGTGCCCACATCGTTCTTTACTTAGGCAGCGCTAGCGCGCTGCCTGTGATGACAAAAGCAGAAGATCAAAACAAGAGAGAGGAGGGGGTGGATTAGGGGTACTAACAGTCGGGTAGTCTCAAACGGCCTATCACTGTGATGAGTCATTGTTTGTGGTGGTCACGGGCACTCATACAAGCTTCTATTAAGGGGAAGAGTGCAAAACTTCCGTTTTGGGGGATAGGGAAGCCAAGGTTTGGAACGCGTTGTTCTTGCCAGAAAGTGTCATATTTTTCTAAGTGTTTCAAATTTGCATTGTTTGTACATATTTGTACTTTCTGGGACTAGGGAATCTGAAAAGCCTATCTGCTCCCCCCCCCCCCCTATTAAGATCCTTGGTAATGGTAGCAGTTCTACAGTCGACTGTAAGATTTTTAGTAAAATCTTCGTAGAAGTCCTCTCCATTTTGAAGATACTATTACCCTGCTTGCTGCTATCTTCGGCAGTATGGTTTCTTCTTTCTTGGCAGTATCCATGGATTTGCTCAAAGATTTTTGAGTTTAGTTTTGGGATGAAAGTGTGTTTGGCTAAAAGTGTGTTCCTTCATGGTGTATGGCACAATTGCCACGACTTTGGTCAGAACAACACTTTCGGTGGTCTATCTAGTCTTTTGATGTTGTTTGAGAAGAATGGGGTCAGACTCTTTAAGCTCCTATACATACAGCCATTTCTGCTTCTTTTTCATTTATTCCGATCAGCATGTTTCATTTTCTACCCCTCTTTAACAAACGAGATAGCTTTATGCAGTAACGACCTTAACAAACTTAGCAAACATGCATTAACTCTTCTAACTTAATACTACGTAAAAAAAAAGAAAAAAAAAAAAAAAAAAAAAAACAACTGAAGAGGCAATAAAAAAACAGTTTAGATATAGATGGTACATCCAATTAGCCATTTCAACAAACCACTTTAACTGACATTACAGAACAAAGGTATTGCATGTTAAAAATACTCCTTGCGTGATATTGATAGTAGAGAAGTTACAAGAAAGATATATAATTTACAATTTACTGCTTCTACCTAAGGGTAGCTGTTTCATATAAGCTTAATAAATCCTGACATCGATGCTTAAAAACCAAAGGGTTGCTTACTGTTTTGCTTTATGCACACCTGAAGTTGAGATACGGAAAGAAAGGAGAAAGACCACAATATCTAGCGGAGGCTCAGCATGTCAGGAGGATAAGTTGGAGGGTACGAGAGTAGTGTTGAAGGTGTGACCGGAGATGAAAATGTGTGTACAACTATCACAAATAGTGTCCAATGCCTTGTTAAAAACACGAACTAAAAATCTCAACAGATTGCGTGCTATTAAGTAAAACTGTATTTAAGTTCCGTCTAATATTCCTAGAAATCGTTCTTAATTTTGGTTTTTAATATTGATAGCAGATTTGTATCCGCATTTGCGAATCCAATTCTAAGAAACATGACATTGGTCTGTGAGATTCAGGATGTACCTAGCAATTGAATTACATTTTCCCCATAGAATGACAGGAAATGAGCTTGAAGGGTTTTCATCAGGGAGTGGGGGTTGGAATCTACCCAGCTTTATGATTGACTAAATGTTTATGTTCAACTAACTTAACTAGTATTTGTTTGTCTTTAAGCGGGTTTGTTTGTAGATAAATTCTTCGTTTTATAATTAGTGTTGCTGCAAAATTAGTGCTGTGTTAGTAAAATCTCACTGTAAATAGGCCTTTATTGGGAATGATTAAGGCATTGTCGAAATGGTGATGACTGATAAACAATTCGTTAGATTCTTTTGTTTTGTCCCCCTCGAAAAAAAATTGAAAAAGTATTTTCAGTAAATAGGCTTTAAGAAAATATAAAATGAAAAAGTAGGATGATTTTAAGCAAGCAAATCAAAATACCAAACAAAGCAGATATTTCGGCATTGTCCCCGCCAAGCCGTCTTCAGTGCTGCAAGAAATGTAAAGAAAAACAAAAACAAATCTTTGAAATATAAGAATTAACATTAAAATACCATACATCAAAAGGTTATTTTATCTTCTTTTTGTTTTATTTTCTGGACGCCAAAAAAGGCCTTGGCAGAGGTCCTTGTTGAATAATCTGCTTTATTGGGTCTGTCTCATTTACTGGATGAAAAGTTATCCTTGTTGTATTAATTAAAAAAAAAAAAAAATTCAACAACCCAAAACAAAGAGAAATTAAAATAAATAAGAGTCAATTCTAAACGAGCAGAAATAATATGAGTAGGGTTCTAAACCCCAAGCTTTCTAAAATCCAGAATATAATTCGTACTTTACGGAAAAAATTCAAATGAATTTACTGAAAAAAATCTGCGATGTCAGTTTAATATACATATGCTGATATTTATTCCTTAAAATCTTAATTGATTTTTGATTTCTTAAAGTTAGAAAAGTGAAAACATTTAAAAGAATTTTTTTCAGTTAAGTACAAATTATAGAAAGCTTGGAGCTAGAACCCTGCTCATATTGATTTCTGCTCGTTTTAAGTTTGACTCTTATTTATTTTAATTTCTGTTTGTTTTGGGTTTCATTTATTTATTGATACTGATTTGTGGTAGATGTATTCTTGGTAGATTATTTGATTCTATTTTTGTTCATTTTGGCTTAATGGAGTTCTTTACGAAGTTTACATGTCCATGCTTTCTTTAAAAACCTTATATGTCCCCAGGGCATAACTTACAACCCTTACCCTGAGGGCTAGGGGTTTTGTTATCCTCAAAGGCATAATTTCAAGACCGTTCTGACACGCTGAACAAAATGGCTTTCTCAAAATTTTTATTGAAAGTGTTTGGGGAAATTATGGGCGTCAGGGGGGCATTTGTCCTTTGATCACTTTCTACTAATAAAAAAGGCAGTATTCTTCTCAATTTCCATTCAAATGAGCCCTTTTTGAAGCTTCTACGATAAAACTTTCTACAAAAACCTTACATGTCCCAAGGGCATAACTTAGCCCTTGCCCTGAGGGCTATGGGGGATGAGTTGTCATCCTCAAAGACATAATTTTAAGACCTTTCAACTACGTTGAACAAAATGGCCATATCAAATGTTGATAATAAATGTTTGGGGAATTGATAAGCGCGGGAGGGGGGATTCTCCCTCCAGATACTTTCGACTTTTAAAAAGGGCAGTAGCCCTTTTAATTTCCAATCGAATGAGCCTTTTTTGAAATTTTTACGACAACGCTTTCTATAAAAAAATTATATACCCCCAGGGCATAGCTTACAACCTTAGCCCTGAGGGCTGTGGGGGGTCGTCATCCTCAAAAACCTAATTTCCAGAACTTTCAACTACGTTCAACAAAATGGCTATCTCAAAATTTTGATTGGATGTGTTTGGGGAAATGATGGACGTGAGAGGGGGCTAGTTACCCTCCAATCACTTTTGACTATTAAAAAGGGCACTAGCCCTCTCAATTTCTAATTGTATGAGCCCCTTTTGAAGTTTCTAAGACAACGCTATCTATACAAACCTTGTATTCCCCCGGGGCATAAGTTACACCCTTTGCCCTGGGGGCTCTGGGGGGTTTGTCATCTCCAGAACTTTCAACTACGTTGAACAAAATAGCTATCTCAAAACTTTGATTGGATTTGTTTGGGGAAATGGTGGGCGTGAGAGGGGGGTTAGTTGCCCTCCAATCATTTTCAACTATTGAGAAGGGCACTAGCCATTTCAATTTCCAATCGAATGAGCCCTTTTTGAAGTTTCTATCACAATGCTTTCTATAAAAACCTTATGTGCCCCCAGGGCATAACTTACAACCCTTGCCCTGAGGGCGGGGGAGGGATTGCCAACCTCAAAGAAATAATTCCCAGAACTTTCAACTGCGTTGGACAAAATGGCTATCTCGAAATTTTGATTGGATGTGTTTAGGGAAATGGTGGACATGAGAGGGGGTTAGTTGCCCTTCAACCACTTTCAACTATTAAAAAAGGAACAAGCCATTTCAATTTCAAGGAACTAGCCATTTCAATAGGACGCTAGCCATTTCAATTTCGAATCTAATGAGCCCTTTTTGAAGTTTCTAAGACAACACTTTCTGTCAAAACCTTATATTCCCCCAGGGCATAACTTGCAACCCTTGCCCTGAGGGCTGTGGGGGGGGGGTATCATCCTCAAAGACCTAACTTCCAGTAATTTCAACTACGTTGAAAAAAAATGTGTATCTCAATATTTTGATTGGATGTGTTTGGGGAAAAGGTGGACGTGAGAGGGGTTTGGTTGCCCTCCAACCGCTTTCGACTATTAAAAAGGGCACTAGCCCTTTGAATTTTCAATCGAGCGAGCGCTTTTTCAAGTTTCTACCAAAAAGCTTTCAATAAAAACCTTATTTGCCCCCAGGGCATAACTTATAACCCTTGCCCTGAAGACTTTGGGAGGAATGTCTTGTTCAAAGACATAATTTCCAGAGGTTTCAACTGCGTTGAACAAAATGACTGTCTCAAAATTTAGATTGGATGTGTTTGGGGAAATGGTGGGCTTGAAATGGGTGTTAATTGCCTTCCAATCACTTTCGACTATTAAAAAAGGAACTAGCCATTTCAATTTCAAATCGAATGAGCCCTTTTTCAAGTTTCTACGACAAAGCTTTCAATAAAAACCTTATATGCTCCCAAGGCATAACTTACAACCTCAGCCCTGAGGACTCTGGGGGAGTGTCATCCTCAAAGACTTAATTTCCACTATTAAAAAGAGTATTAGCCCTCTCAATTCCCAATTGAATGAGCCTCTTTTGAAGTTTCTACAACAACACTATCAATAAAAACCTTATATGTCCCCAGGGCATAACTTATAACCTTTGCCCTGGTGGCTCTGGGGGGTCTGTCATCCTCAAATACATAATTTCCAGAACTTTCAATTATATTGAACAAAACGGCTATCTCTAAACTTTGATTGAATGTGTTTGGAGAAATGATGGGCATGAGAGGGGCATTAGTTGCTCTCCATTCACTTTCGACTATTAAAAAGGGCACTGGCCCTTTCAATTTCCAATCAAATAAGCCCTTTTTGAAGTTTCTACGACAAAATGTTCTACAAAAACCTTATATGCCCCCAGGGCACAACTTAAAACCCTTGCCCTGTGGCTCTGAGGGGTTATCATCCTCAAAGACCTAATTTCTAGAACTCTCAACTACGTTGAACAAAATGGAAATCTCAAAATTTTGATTGGATGTGTTTGGGGAAATGGTGGGCGTGAGAGGGGGTCTAATTACCCTTCAATTACTTTTGACTATTAAAAGGGCACTAGGCCTTTCAATTTCTAATTGAATGAGCCCTTTCTGACGTTTCTGCAACATTGCTTCCTATAATAACCTTATATGCCCCCAGGGCATAACTGACTGCCCTTGCCCTGAGGGCTGTAGGGGGGTTGTCATCAACAAAAACATAATGTCCAGAACTTTCAACTACGTTGAAAAAAATGGCTATCTCAAAATTTCTATTGTATGTGTTTGGAGAAATGGTGGCGTAAGAGGGGGTTACTCCAATCATTTTCAACTATTAAAAAGGGCACTAGCCATTTCAATTTCCAATCGAATGAGCCGTTTTTGAAGTTTCTAGGACAACGCTTTCTACAAGAACCTTATATTTTCCCATGACATAACTTACAACCCTTGCCCTGAGAGCTGGTTGGGGGGGGGGGGGGCTGTCATCCTTAAAGACCAAATTTCCAAAACTTTCAACTACGTTGAACAAAATAGCTATCTAAAAATTTTGATTGGATTTGCTTGGGGAAAAGGTGGACGTGAGAGGGGGGTTAGTTTCCCTCCAATCACTTTCGACCATTAAAAAGGGCACTAGCCCTTACAATCTTCAATCATATGAGCCCTTTTTGAAGTTTCTACGACAAAATGTTCTACAAAAACCTTATATGCCCCCAGGGCATAACTTACAACCTTTGCCCTGGTGGCTCTGGGGGGTCTGTCATCCTCAAATACGTAATTTCCAGAACTTTCAATTTACGTTGAACAAAACGGCTATCTCTAAACTTTGATTGAATGTATTTGGGGAAATGATGGGCGTGAGAGGGGCATTAGTTGCTCTCCATTCACTTTCGACTATTAAAAAGGGCACTGACCCTTTCAATTTCCAATCAAATAAGCCCTTTTTGTAGTTTCTACGACAAAATGTTCTACAAAAACCTTATATGCCCCCAGGGCATAACTTAAAACCCTTGCCCTGTGGGCTCTGAGGTGGTTATCATCCTCAAAGACCTAATTTCTAGAACTCTCAACTACGTTGAACAAAATGGAAATCTCAAAATTTTGATTGGATGTGTTTGGGGAAATGGTGGGCGTGAGAGTGGGTCTAATTACCCTTCAATTACTTTTGACTATTAAAAGGGCACTAGGCCTTTGAATTTCTAATTGAATGAGCCCTTTTTGACGTTTCTGCAATATTGCTTCCTATAATAACCTTATATGCCCCCAGGGCATAACTGACTGCCCTTGCCCTGAGGGCTGTAGGGGGGGTTGTTATCAACAAAAACATAATGTCCAGAACTTTCAACTACGTTGAAAAAATGGCTATCTCAAAATTTCTATTGTATGTGTTTGGAGAAATGGTGGGCGTGAGAGGGGGTTACTCCAATCATTTTCAACTATTAAAAAGGGCACTAGCCATTTCAATTTCCAATCGAATGAGCCGTTTTTGAAGTTTCTAGGACAACGCTTTCTACAAGAACCTTATATTTCCCCATGACATAACTTACAACCCTTGCCCTGAGAGCTGGTTGGGGGGGGGCTGTCATCCTTAAAGACCAAATTTCCAAAACTTTCAACTACGTTGAACAAAATAGCTATCTAAAAATTTTGATTGGATTTTCTTGGGGAAAAGGTGGGCGTGAGAGGGGGGTTAGTTTCCCTCCAATCACTTTCGACCATTAAAAAGGGCACTGGCCCTTTCAATTTCCAATCAAATAAGCCCTTTTTGAAGTTTCTACGACAAAATGTTCTACAAAAACCTTATATGCCCCCAGGGCATAACTTACAACCTTTGCCCTGGTGGCTCTGGGGGGTCTGTCATCCTCAAATACGTAATTTCCAGAACTTTCAATTACGTTGAACAAAACGGCTATCTCTAAACTTTGATTGAATGTGTTTGGGGAAATGATGGGCGTGAGAGAGCATTAGTTGCTCTCCATTCACTTTCGACTATTAAAAAGGGCACTGGCCCTTTCAATTTCCAATCAAATAAGCCCTTTTTGAAGTTTCTACGACAAAATGTTCTACAAAAACCTTATATGCCCCCAGGGCATAACTTACAACCTTTGCCCTGGTGGCTCTGAGGGGGTTATCATCCTCAAAGACCTAATTTCTAGAACTCTCAACTACGTTGAACAAAATAGAAATCTCAAAATTTTGATTGGATGTGTTTGGGGAAATGGTGGGCGTGAGAGGGGGTCTAATTACCCTTCAATTACTTTTGACTATTAAAAGGGCACTAGGCCTTTGAATTTCTAATTGAATGAGCCCTTTTTGACGTTTCTGCAACATTGCTTCCTATAATAACCTTATATGCCCCCAGGGCATAACTGACTGCCCTTGCCCTGAGGGCTGTAGGGGGGGGTTGTTATCAACAAAAACATAATTTCCAGAGCTTTCAACTACGTTGAAAAAAATGGCTATCTCAAAATTGATTGGATTTGCTTGGGGAAAAGGTGGGCGTGAGAGGGGGTTAGTTTCCCTCCAATCACTTTCGACCATTAAAAAGGGCACTAGCCCTTTCAATCTTCAATCATATGAGCCCTTTTTGAAGTTTCTACGACAAAATGTTCTACAAAAACCTTATATGCCCCCAGGGCATAACTTACAACCTTTGCCCTGGTGGCTCTGGGGGGTCTGTCATCCTCAAATACGTAATTTCCAGAACTTTCAATTACGTTGAACAAAACGGCTATCTCTAAACTTTGATTGAATATGTTTGGGGAAATGATGGGCGTGAGAGGGGCATTAGTTGCTCTCCATTCACTTTCGACTATTAAAAAGGGCACTGACCCTTTCAATTTCCAATCAAATAAGCCCTTTTTGAAGTTTCTACGACAAAAAGGGCACTAGCCCTTTGAATTTTCAATCGAAAGAGCCCTTTCTCAAGTTTCTACGAAAAAGCTTTCAATAAAAACCTTATATGCCCCCAGGGCATAAAATATAACCCTTGACTTGAAGACTGTGGGGGGAGTGTTTTGCTCAATATAATTTGCAGAACTTTCAACTGCGTTGAATAAAATGGCTATCTCAAAATATTGATTGGATGTGTTTGGGGAAACGGTGGGCGTGGAAGGGGTGTTAGTTGCCTTCCAATCACTTTCGACTATTAAAAAGGGCACTAGCCATTTCAATTTCCAATCGAATGAGCCCTTTTTGAAGTTTCTGTGACAACGCTTTCTATAAAAACCTTATATACCCCCAGGACATAACTTACAACCCTTGCCCTGAGGGCTGTATGGGGGGGGAGACTGTCATCCTCAAAGACCTACTTTTCAGAACTTTCAAATATGTTGAACAAAATGGCTATCTCAAAATTTTGATTGGATGGGCTTGGGGAAAAGGTGGGCGCGAGAGGGGGGTTAGTTGCCCTCCAATCACTTTCGGCTAAAAAGGGCAATAGCCCTTTGAATTTCCAATCGAATAAGCCCTTTTTGAGGTTTCTACGTAAAGCTTTCAATAAAAACTTGATATGCCCCCAGGGCATAAATTACAACCCTTGCCCTGAGAGCTCTACTACGTTCTACCACGGAAATTCTACTACATTGAACAAAATGGCTATCTCAAAACTTTGATTGGATGTGTTTGGGGAAAAGGTGGGCGCGAGAGGGGGTTAGTTACCCTCCGATCACTTTCGGCTAAAAAGGGCAATAGCCCTTTGAATTTCCAATCGAATAAGCCCTTTTTGAGGTTTCTACGCAAAGCTTTCAATAAAAACTTGATATGCCCCCAGGGCATAAATTACAACCCTTGCCCCGAGGGCTCTACTACCTTTTACCACGGAAATTCTACTACGTTGAACAAAATGGCTATCTCAAAATTTTGATTGGATGTATTTGGCGAAATGATGGGCGTGGAAGGGGTGTTAGTTTCCTTCCAATCACTTTCGACTATTAAAAAGGGCACTAGCCATTCCAATTTCCAATCGAATGAGCCATTTTCGAAGTTTCAGCGACAACACATTCGATACGAAGTGCCCTGGCCTAATGGAAAAATAAAATAAAATAAATAAAACATTGTGCCAACATCGTTCTTTACTTAGGCAGTGCTTTTGCGCTGCCTATGATTAACACTTTCTTTCTTTGTTTCTAATTTTTTATTCTTCGTTTTTTTATTCACTGTTTTAGCATAGCCTAGTTTCATCAAACTCCAAGTGCTTACAATTTTTTTTCCCATAATGCGTTTTGGTTTTAGGCGGCTGCATTACTGTTAATCACATAAACTATAAATGAAAACTCCAGGATGACCAAACGAACCATTTTGCCAGCCAAGTTAATGCACTTAAGTCAATTAATACTGCTGGAGTCTATTTTTCAGACCGAGGGCAATTGGCTCTGGAGACAAGGGCTTGATTCAATTATAACCCCTTAAGCGAGACACTGACTTATGCTGCTTGTGTAATCGCCTGAATCAATTTATTAGCCAGAGTCAGCCTTGGCAAATTGTAAAGGGAAAACAATTACACAAAGTTGATCAAATGTCCGTTAGTGGAAGGGTTTTTCACGGGGCCAAACTGATAAACAGACATTGATTGATATGCACATAGAGAAGGTTGAGAAGGACACGGGAAAATATGTAACAAAATTAAATTTAACGAAGGGTTTCTACTTACATTCATGTAAAAAAAAGAAAGCGATCGGGGCCTTGGGCCGATGCTTCCTCTCCCCGTTAACCCCCTAAATAATATCAAGAGATGAAACATGAGATATACATTTATTAAAAAAGAAAACAAACACTGTTCGCCTTTCGCCTGCCAAGAAAGGCAATAAGCTTGAAAGGGCAAGCGAGGTTATCACTCTCAGCTAATTAAAACCACATTCATACCAAGCTACTCAACACACAAGAAACCCAACTGTTTAGAAGCATTATTGCCTACGTCGTGTCGTGTTGCATATATAGAGGGTCTGATGAAAGGTAACCTCCAACATTTACCTCAATGTTGGAGGTAACCTCCAAACATTGTTTGGAGGTTACCTCCTACTTGAAGTCTCTCCGCATGTTCGGAGGTGTCCTTCGATAAGAGCGCCTGCCGGGAAGGGTAGATTTTAGCACGCACCCCTAATAATAACAAAACACAAAAAGTTAGAACTTTTCAATTTTCAGAAAAAAATTGACTCTTCGCACTATCAAACATCTTTTAAAAAATCTGAACACATATAATTTTTAGTGAACTTTCCTGTAGACACTGAGTTCCTAGCATAGTATAAATCGGATCTTTGAAAATTCAACTTTGTCAGGGGCACAACTGAGTAGGTTAGAAGGGGTAGGTCATGTTGAGCTTAAAATTTCCATGATGTTACAGACAAAAAAGAAAGATAAGTAACTTGCAAAATGAGAGAAAACGTGTTTGCAAATTGATCAGAGGAGCAGTTCCCTCCTCTCCAGCATTCTTCAGATTCTGGACGCAACTTCTGCATCCACTTATTTCTAGACTAATGCTTTTGTTTATTTTTAAGCCAGTGCTATCTTGAAATTGCTTCCTCCCTATATGCTTTGTAAAATACCTTTTTTGGTACCCCCTTTGCATCACATTTAGCTTTGAAAAATACCTGTAATTAAAGAAATATAAAGTAATTAAAGAAAAAATCCTTGCACCTCCCCCTACATTTTCCTGAATTTCCAATACAGTTTATAAAATATAGTTTATAAAAATAAGGAAAATTGAGGGCAAATCTTAACTCTCCAAAAAAGGAGCAATAAAACCACATTTGTCAGGGGAAAAAGTGCTTTCTAGGGACCATTGAAATTCGTGTAAATTCTTATTCGCATTCAGATATTCATTACTTCATAAAAAAGAAGAAAAAGAAAAGAACAAAACTACATTATAAAAAAACTCAAGAGCCGCATTAAAGACAAAAGTCCTGTGGGTGGCTGTAGCTTCTAAGCATCTTAAAATTTCAATAAATCCTATATAAATACAAAAAAAAAATAATCTCAATATCTCGATAAATTATAACACAAAATCAATTTACTATTTTTTCACAAACAAAAAGGTAATTAATTATAAAAAAAAGTTACAAAAAAATTTCTTTTCACAACCTCCCACCACCCTACCTCGCTGCACCCACTCCCAAAAGCCCACAAATTTTAACCAACTTTTTCAACAAAACCTTCCTTTGACTTTCTTTAAAATAAAAAAAAATGTTACCGTCCCTTCTAATACTGTCTCTAAAACAGCATTGTTTCTCATAGCAAAACCCGACCTCGTTTAGTGTTGGATTCCACTAAATGAACCTATTTTCAATTTTCTATGAACCAGATTATCAACATTTCTAGTAGTATGTTCATTGTGAGCATAATTCCTGGAAAACATATAGTACTCAGGGGACAACGTATTTAGACAGTAAAATACAAAAACCGATAGCTAACAGTCACGCTATTGTCCAACATTCAGACCTCCAAGCTTTACCATTGGGAAAATTAAAGTATAACCAAAACTAAAGTTTCTTATAGACAACGTCCACCTGAATGTGGATTGAACAGCTGAAATACTCCCTCTCATCACTTGGGGGGGGGGGGTACATGTAACACAGGGATTATGCGTAAATAAAAAGGTGGTTATATGATCAAGGCAAATCAATATCAGACCTAAATTAAAGTAAAGGCTCTTTCTAAGACCTAGAAATAAGGAAGGACTGCGTAGAGAAACTTAAAATCCTCATTTTGGGGTATAATGTTAGCTCTGGATCTGTTGCGCAAGGCTTCCTGGTCCTATTTCAACTATTTCCTAAGGTAGAGAAGAGGGTCACCAATAGGAGGGGAGAAAGGGGACAGAAACCCCCTAGGTTTTTTGCCCTAGTTCTCAAAATATCTTACGTTGGTATTTTCATTGAAAAATACCTGATTTTTGTATTTATATTGAAAATAACTGAAAAAAATAAAGACACCCCCTTCTATTTTGAAAAATACATTGCCCCCCCCCCCTAATATTTCAGTAAGTTGGAGCCACTAGTTGTAAAAAGCCCGTACTCTAGAATTTTACTAAAATATTTTGACAAAAAGTTGTCTAGCCTATAAATATCATAAACATGTCAAACACGTAGCACACGTCAAACAAATAGGGGGGGGGGATCATAGCAATACTCCTTTGGGTCTGCCACTTGTATTCGAACTTTGTATTTTGTGTACGAGGATTCACTGATGGCTCGAGCATGACCCCTGCTTTTGCTTTCTGCTAGGATATTTCAAGATTCGCTTATGAGTAGTTTTCTATGTTATGGTAGCTTTTGTCTCTAGTCCTAGCTCACATAGACGCCCATAGGCTGAATCTTAGGGGGGGCTTACCTGGTCTAATTGGCACTTCCAGAACTGTATATCCTAATTAAAATCTCAAGACAAAATGTCATGAGCAGCATGATAGCGCTGCCTAAGTAAAGAGCGATGTGGGCCCAATATATTGTTTTGTTTTTTAGACCAGGAAACTTCTTATGGAAAGAGATGTAATAGGAACTTCAAAAGAGCTCATGGAGGGCAACTTGTTATAGTGCTTTTGTAAGTTATAGTGTTAGTTATAGTGTTTTTTTAAGAGTCAAAGTGATCAGAAGGGAAATGCCCCCCCCCACCACACACACACACGTTGCATTTTCCTGAAACGCATCTGATAGAAATTTTAAGATGACCATTTTTTGTCGTAGAAACTTCGAAAAGGGCTCAGTCGGTTGGTAATTGAGAGGGCTAGTGCCCTCTTTAATAGTCAAAGTGATAGGAGGGCAGCCACCCCCCCTTCCCACGCCCATCATTTCCTCAAACACTCTCAGTCAAAATTTCGAGATAATTATTTGTTTTTTGACGTAGTTTAAGAGTCCAGAAATTATGTTTCAGAGGATAAGAACCCCCTCACAGTCCTCAGGGCAAGGATTGTAAGGTATGCTCCGAGAGCATTTAAGGTTTTTATAGAAACGGTGATCATATAAACTTCGGAGGGGGCTCATTGGATAGGAAATTGGAAGTTGAAGAGCCCTTTTTAGCTATACCCGATCAGAGGGAAGCTATACCCCAACCCCACGTCACATTTTCCCCAAATGCATCCGATAGAAATTTTGAGATAGCCATTTGTTAAAAAATAGTCCAAAGATCTCATAACATGGTCTTTGGGGTTGACACAACCCCCCAGAGTATGGGGGTAAGGGTTTTAAGTTATGCCCCGGGGGATGTAAGGTTTTTAGGAAGAGGTGGTCTTGTGAACTTTAGAGGAGGCTCATTTGATTTGAAATGCATAGTTCTAGTTCCATTTTAAGAATCAAGCTTGGTAGAGAGAAAATAGCCCCTCCCCCTGATATACTATTTTCCACAAACGCATTTGATCGAAATTGTGAGATAGCCATTTTAGCCAATAGTCCAAAGGGAATATAACAATGTCTTCAGTAAATAAATATAAGAAATATTTAGGTGGACGTTTAGCTAAATTAAAACAAACTATGAGCATGTGGACTTTCAAAAAGGTGACAAAGCAATATCTCAAGAACAACTTATATTATTATGTTAGATCTTTAAGAGTAAGTTGTGGGGGGTTTTGAACTAGCCAGAAGGCACTATGTGTATACTTTTAGTACTACAGCTACAGTTACTGTAGCTAATAACGCTTAGAGTATTAAGGTGAAACTTCTAGGAAGTGTTTAGGGGGCGCTCCAATTAAACGAAAAAACTGTATACATTCAGGCTCTCAAAAAGGCATATAAGCAATATTATAGAAGCACCACTCTATAATAGCTAGAAATATCATCGAAACATTTAAAGAAGCTAATTCGATTCAAAATTGAAGTTCTAGGGTCCTTTCTAAGACTAAAAAGAGATTGGAGGGCAATCAGCCCGTCTCTCAAGCCAATTTACTTCCCAAACACATCTAGTCAAAATTTTGAGACAACCATTTTGTTCAGCATAGTAGAATGGTCCAGCAACTATTTCTTTAGGGTTATTGGGGATGTCAAACCCCCACAATTATGCCAAACTATACATTCTTATAGAAAAAGAACCGGAAAGATATTTTTTTTTTCTCATGAAAATGACTTTGTAGGTAAAAAACGAACAGAAATTCATGTAAAAAAAAACTTCTTCCACACTACAAGTTTTTCAAAGTAAACTTAAGAGCTCCATTAAGCCAAGAATGGGCAGAAATGAAGTCAAGTAATCATCCAAGCGTAAAACTACCACAAATCACTATCAATAAATAAATGAAACTCAAAATGAACAGAAATTAGAATAATTAGCCGAGTCAAACTCGAAACGAGCATAAACTAACATTAGTAGGGCTGATAACCCCCATGCCTTCTCAAGACCAGAACATAATTTTTGCTTTACTGAAAACAAAATAGGTTTAAATGTTTTCACTTTTTTACTTAAAAAAGTAAAAACCTTTTTTTTACTCACTTTTGTTTACTCTTTTTTATTTTAAGGAATAAATATCAGTATAAGTATATTAAACGGACAATCCATGGTCATTTGTTTGTTTGTTTTTTTTTGTTTTTTCAGTAAAGCCTAAGTTATATTCTGGTCTTGAGAAGGCATGGGGGTTGTCAGCCCTTATAGTAATGTTAATTTTTGCTCGTTTTGAGTTTGACTATGCTATTTATTATAATTTCTGTTTGTTTTGAGTTTCATTAGGGCCAATTGTTGATAGTGATTTGTGGTAGTTTTATGCTTGTAAGATTATTTGACTTTGTTTCTGCTCATTCTTGGCTTAATTACAGCTCTTTACTGTTCTTTGAAAACTTATTCAATGGAAAAAGTTCTTTAAACTAATACAAATATATGACACCGCCATTCAGCCAGGGGAGGTCTTGCCCCCCGCCCTTATGGGTGCCCATGCTAGCTCAACTGGATATTTTAGGCTAAGACCGCACATATGAACTTCTTTGTTTTGCGCCACAATAAGGTAGAAATAGGCGTTTTATTGTAGAACTGTCTCCTTTTCTACTTAAACACCCTTTTCAGCCTTTTCAGATATCATACTAACAGATGTTGCCGCAATTGCCCGGTGATAAAAAAAAAATAAATAAAAAAGAAAAAAAAAACTACCCTGTTTCATATATTTGTGGGTAGGGTCTTGAAAACTATATTTCAGAATTCTTGAATATTTTGAGCTTGACCGATGTGTATTATGTAATTTTAATAAATATCACAAGCTTTTTTAGCGGCGCTTTTCTCCTTTGTCTAATACGGCATAAATGTATTTATGCTAGTTATTTTTAATAAGTTGAAATTAATTTATATATATATATATATATATATATATATATATATATATATATATATATATATATTATATATATATATATATATATATATATATATATATATTATATATATATATATATATATATATAATATATATATATATATATATATATATATATATATATATATATATATATATAATATATATATATATATATAATATATATATATATTATATATATATATATATGTATATATATATATATATATATATATATATATATAATATATATATATATATATATATATATATATATATATATATATATATATAATATATATATATATATATTATATATATATATATATATATTATATATATATATATATATATATATATAGAGGGGTTGCCATATATATTTATATGGCATATATATTTAGTCTGGTGTACGTAATGTTTGAAAGTTGCCCCCCCCCCCCTTTTACTTGGAATCACCATGATTTCAGGCCAGCTTTTCCGAATTACTATCTATTTGTACGTATCTGTGCACTAGCATTAGAGCCCATCTCTATCTATATAATGACACATTTTTTCGCTAATATAGTAGCTTCAATTTTCAGTTTGTCCTAAAAGGCAATTCCTTTCTCGCTGTCCATGCGTGTTCCAAATAGCCAATCAGATTCAGGAAAGGCGTTGCAGCTTTGAAGACAAGATATTATTGGTGGATTCTGTAAAGAGGTTTAGTAGCTTATTTTCCCCCGAAATTCTCATTTGAGACACTCGAGGTTTTGAAACAGTGAAGCTTTCTCCTGAACTTATAATAATAGTGGTTTTTACTTATTTGTTGAATTTATAGTATTTATTTTCCCTGAAAAACTTCATTGGAAACATTAGAGTTTTGAAACAGCGAGGGTGCTCTCTTGAATTTGCGATAGCGGTGATATTTATTCACGATTTTGAACTCGTAATTTTTCGAGTAAGCGAAACATTTGAGGTTGTCAAAGAAGTGGCCTTTCGAACAACAACCATCGTTGTTATGTCTTTATAAGCATTCAAAGTTATATAAAAATGGTTGAAATGGATCCTGCTGATAAAGCAAAATCCACCACAGATAAAAAGTCACTTAGTTTTGGAATATCACGTTTTCTGGAAGAAACAGAAGAACAATCAGGGTATGAATCAGATGCTTCAATTTCAGTGAATAGTGAATCAGACACAAATGAATTACGAGATGAGTCACTATCCCAGCCAGTAATGACTCAATATGAATCATTGGAGCAACTTCGACCAGACCTTTTTTCATATGGACAGCAGTTTAGCATCTCACAATCAGCTTACCCTTCAGTAGGACATTTACCGGTTAAAGTACCTGCAATACGGTATCCATTACTCCACCCTTGGTCACTCCCTAGTCATCATCTTGGCCTTATGTCTGGGACTTTTCCAACAATCCTTGAACCTATGCTAAAGGAGCGATTTAACCAAGGTATTTTCCTACTGATCTTTTGATTTATTAGACTAAAAAAATAAGTTTGTTGAAATGAAAGTCAGAAGCGACTTTAAAATTCAAAACAAACAAAGATTATTTTTTTTTAATCAGGGGGACTACCACCCTCTTGGTCACTCACTCTTTACTCTAATAAATGTCAGTCAGTGCTCTAAGGTTGAATCTTGGACAAGAAATGGGTGGGAATCCTCCCACCCCTATATTTTGGAAAATATTATTTTTGGTATCTTCATTGAAAAGATCGAAGATAACAAAAAAAATACTCCCCTCTTAAATTTAGATTTTTTTTCATCTTTATTTTAAAAAGCAAGAAATAATCCCCCCCCCCTCTGAACATTTTTTTGAACTGGAAGCCCTGGAATGAATATTGTAAAACTAACATGAAAGACATGTCATAAGAATTTATTGAAAAATAAATTATCACTATTTCCAAATTGAATGGGCTTATTAATTTGTATTTTGCTCAAATAAACAAAAATGTTAAGATTTTTTTAAAGACGATTTTTTCATGTAAAACTTGTAGTTACCGATTGGTTATAATTGTTTATCTCTAAAAGTCTTTAAGTAGCCTACATCCCAGGTAAAACATTAATGAAAAGAGCAGGAGATTGAGGGGACGGCAGTCCTCCTTACAAATAGTGAAGTATTTGCTCGTTTTGGCTTTAATCTTGAACTTGGCTTTCACACGAAAAGGGGACTCATTCAATTGTGTTTGATTTTTTAAAATAAATAGCCGACAACTTCATAATTGGAGAGTGGCATAATTAAAAATAGAAGAAAAATACGCCTAAAACCGGGAGTAATTTTGATAAAAATTACATCGTCAGTTTAAAATATATGGAAACTCATGAGCATAGGTTTCAGCCTCTTATCTACAAAAGACAAAGTATCATATTTTCTCCCAAGAAGGATGGTCAGACGTATTTTTGCCTAGGGATGATCGTGCCAAGCCAATGGTCATAGAATATCAGAAAAGAAGGCTCTCTCGACCAGAAATTTTAAGTTCTGGTACCTTTTTTTAGGCAACTAAACTGATAACACAGAAGTATCTATTCTGCATTTTGGGAGGCAGAACAACATTCTTGGCTCGAATATAGTTCAATTTGTAAGGATTTAAAACTCAGATATAGCCATCAACTCAAAACTATCCAAAAGTTAACAATCAGTTTGTGGTAGCGAATTAAAACAGTTCGTGGTAACGAACTGTAAGTAAGGAGCGACCCGGCTCAATAGCAACCAAAACTCTAAAAAACGGATTTTGATACCAATAGATACATCAAAAGAATCAGATTTTAATGCTGATTTAAAGTATATAAGTTTCATCAAGTCTATTCCTAGCCATCAAAAGTTACTCGCCCGAGAAAATTTGCCTGATTTTCGAAAAAAAGCGGAAACGTCCCCTAAAAGCTATAGAACTTTGACGAAAATCACACCGTCAGATTCAGCGGATCAGAGAACCCTGCCTTAGAGGTTTGAAGCTCCTATCTGCAAAAATGTAGAATTTGTATTTTTGCCAGAAGAAAGATCACGGATGCGTGTTTATTTGTTTTTTTTCCAGGGGTGATCGTATCGACCCAGTGGCAACGTTGCCACTCCTTGTAAAATTTTACTATATCTTGTAAAAAGCACATCCACCTTGTAAATCTAGTAAAAGGGGGTCAAATCTAGTAAAATCGAACAAACCTAGTAAATGTTTCTCAAAATCTAGTAAATTTTTTTGCCCTCTCATCTGAAAGCATTTTGTTGGGTAAACGTACCGGAGGCGGTTGACTGTTGTCTCACTCTTCCTATGACATTTATTCTCTTGAGCTCAACAATCAGGGTCTCTCCTCGTCAATAGATAATTTAAGACAAATTGTTTCGGATAGACAGCCTGATGTTGTGGGTTTATGTGAGACGTTTTTGGATTCTGGCATGAAATGCTATTGGATATCCATGGTTACAAAATGGAACGTATAAACCGCTGCAAGATGGCTAAAGGAGGTCTTGCCATGTATATATCTTGCAATGTGCATTATTGCTTGCGTGATGACTTATCAAGGAATTTTGAAGGTATTTTCGAGTTACAATTTATAGAAATTATATCTAAGGGTATTGATATAATCATACGCAATATTTGTCGTTCTCCTAGTGGTGCTGTTCCGTTGTTTCTTCGGAATCTTGAGGAAATACTTGACATAATACTGAAACGTCCGTGTCAGTTAATCACAATGGGTGACTTTAATATAAATTTGATGGATTCGAAGTCTTTGGGTTCAGTTAATTTTCTTTCAAACATGCTTGCCGCAGGAACTATACCATCTACATCCATCCCCACGCGAGTAACTAATGTTACAGCTTTTTTTGATTGACAATATCTTCTCTACGCTTAGTTTGAAGGAAAACTCAATCTTAGTTAGTGACATCACCGATCCTTTTACAATATATTCTCGATTCAGCTTTAAACAGGGGAAGAGTAACCGGGCTCAGGTGTTTGATTCCTATTCTGTTAGGTTTTGTGAAAAAGAGTTATCTCTTCTTGGGTCCAAATTAGCGGAAAATTCGTGGAGCTTGCTTGATAATGATAAGGATTTTTCTTGTTTATTTGAGTCCTATTATGGAACCATAAAAGAGGCTATTCTTAGCATTTGTAAAGTACCACCTTCTAATCATAGGTCTAAAAGGATTATTCCTCTACCCATAGATGACATCCGGACTTCTCAAAAGCTGGAGAAGGAAGAATAATCTCTGGAGAACTTATAAATGCGCTACACTTTCAGCAGGTGCTATTCGTCTTTGTCAATTCAAGATCTACCGGTATATATATAATTCCTTGCGTAGGAAAGCCAAATCTCTGTATTATCTAAATAGTTTTCGCTGTTTGTGGCAATGATATTCGTAAAACTTGGAAGGTAATAAATTCTGTACTTAAACCCGGTTCTCAATCTAGCTCTTTACCTATGAGCCTGGTCATTGGTGATGGAGCTGTGGAGGGTGAGCTTAATGTCCAAGAGGCATTCACCTCATTCTTTGCTAATATTGGTAAGAATATTACTTCTACAGTTACTTTGTCTCGGCCTAAGCCGGACTTTAGATCCTACCTCGGGCCATCTTGTGTTAAGTCTATATTTCTAGAGCCAGTAACAGTAAGTGAAATTGCTAAAATTGTTAATGGCTTGAAAAACCCGTCTTCATCTGGGCCAGATTCTATCCCTACTAAGGTAGTTAAATCTATTCTTCCTTCAATAGTATTGCCTCTAACAAAACTTGTTAATCTTTCATTAGAATGTGGAGTTTTTCCAGATGCTCTCAAGCCTGCTCGGATTATTGTTTTGTATAAATGATCCAAGAAATGATCTGGCAAATTATCAACCTATTTCAATTTTGTCAGTATTCAGTAAAATATTTGAAAAGGCTATGCTTTCTCGTCTCCTTACTTTCCTAAAATCTAAAAATTTTCTTCATGATTTTCAATTTGGTTTCCGAATGAAACACCACTGAACATGTCTGTATGACCCTTTTGAATTTTATTCATTCTGCGTTAGATTCGGGATTGATTCCGGCTGCTATATTCCTGGATATTCGTAAGGCTTTCGATTAACCCATGAAATTCTTCTATCGAAGATGTCTCATTTTGGCATAAGGGGAAATGTATTTTCTTGGTTTCAGTCTTATTTGAAGGATAGTTTAATTTCTGTTGATTCACTTTTCCGGGTCACACCCTCACAAGGGAATTTTGGCGTCCCCCAGGGATCAGTTTTAAGGCCTGTGCTATTTTTGATTTATGTAAATGATCTTTATTATGTTGTAAAAAAGCAGAAACTTATTAACTGCTGTAGACTTTATCACCCTTGCCCATAGTGGCAACTATAGTTCGCCCTCTTCTGATGTCCTTGCTTGTTTTGCTGATGACAGCACACTTGGCACTTCGGGAAACTCCGAATCAGAGCTTCGATTAAATTTGGAAAAATTGTTTGGGAGGGTAATTTTGTGGCTTGATGCTAATTATCTTATCCTAAATTTTCCTAAGTCCAGTTTTTTATTTTTTCTTGTGTTTCTCAGGTTTATCCCCAGTTATGAGAAATTCACCAACCAAATGGGATAATTCATAGATCTAAAGATCGATATGTTCGTTTTTTGGGCATTCTTGTTGATGAAAACCTGTCCCCTCCTCAACGCCTCGCTCTTTACGCTAAAGTTTGACTCTTTCTCACAGCTGTTTTTTTTTAAACAATTAAAAACTTTAGAGTAAAGAGCGAGGCGTTGAGGAGGGGACCGCCCCTTTCATATACGGAATAATTTCTGTTCGTTTTAAGTTTTAATGTCGCTCCTTACTTTCAGTTAAAAAAACTTGTTTTTTTTTATTTAATTGTAAGTAAGTAGCGACCCGGCTCAATTGTAACCGAAACTCTAAAAAACGAAATTTTGATACCAATAGATACT
Organism: Artemia sinica; assembly: GCA_027921565.1. Classification (NCBI taxonomy): domain Eukaryota; kingdom Metazoa; phylum Arthropoda; class Branchiopoda; order Anostraca; family Artemiidae; genus Artemia; species Artemia sinica. The sequence continues at coordinate 27,856,244 of CM051258.1, forward strand.
AAGAAGAATTGGATTCTTATGCTGATTTCAAATATATAATTTTCATCAAGTTTAGTCTTACCTATCAAAAGTTACGTCAATACCTGACTCTTCACGCTAAAGTTTTTTTTAGCGGTTTCAAAAGAACTATTTATTCTAATCAAACGGCTTCTGTGATTCAGGGGTCATTCTTAAAGAATTGAAACAAAATTTGAACTTTAGCGTACAGAACAAGGTAGGCCTATTGACGAAGAGGCGATCCCCCTCATGTACGTAATAATTTCTGTTCGTTTTAGGTTTTAATGTTGCTCGTTACTTTCAGTTGGAAAAAAATATTTTTTTAATTTCAATCTATACAGAATCCTACTTTCAAACACAAAACTGCCATGCGGTGGGGGTTTCGTTCCTATAAATATATTTCTAAATTGGCTATGCAAAGTAATCGATTATGCACAATAATAAGCCATAAATATGGCTTGTTATTGTTATAGATCTGCTAATAGACTTGGCTTATGGACTAAAACTCTGAAAAACTCGATTTTTATGTCAATGTTCTTATTGAACAAACATACAAAAAAAAAAATCAACCATAAGAGTAGTTTAAAATTTGCTGATTATTTAGCTTATAGAACATGCGCAATCACAATATAAGATTTATTCACGATGAAATACACAACGAAAAATTTACTATACTAATTCCCATCCAAAGGCTACTTGGCCTGTAAAGTATGGGGAAGACATACGAGTCACTCTACGTAACTATTGTAAACCTCAGCTATAGTGCTTTTCGACATTTACATTATGATGTTTACATTTCCATCCTTCCCACTATAGAAATGGCACCAAAAAATGTATTTTTGATGCCATATTAAACTTTAAGATGCCGCTATCAAGAAAAATTTATGAGAAGAACGTAAGTATAAAATATATCTTTTAAATGAAAAGTATTATGTTCCTTGTAATGTCCCATTGCACCACTAGCGACAAAGATAAAAATAAAATAAAAGGGGATGCACCAGGGCTTCCCATGCAAGAAAGTGATTTTCCTTGTTGTTCAAGGTGCAGGATTGTAAATCTCCTGGAAAGGATTTTTGTCCATGGTAATTCTAACGGTTGATCTTTCATTTCTTTCCGGCGCCGTTTTTAAGTCGTTTCAGACTTTTTTGAAATTCACCTAAATTTGTTTTTGTAATAGACATTTACTGCAATTATTAATTGAAATACTAGCTATTGTTTCTGAATAAACTTAATATGAGAATTTTTTCTCACAAGAAAATTAGTTCAAAATACTTTCTTAAACTTTCCATTTCTATGAGCCGTGATTCACTCTTTACTAGATTGCAGCGAAGTGCCCAATTTCTTTACGTTTTAATTTTGTAGTACATTTGACCAGCCTTACAAAACAAGTTCATAAATTATTATTGACTCACTCGAGCATTGTGACTTTTTATAGACTCCTTATGTATCCTTGATGTGTACTTAACCCATTTTGATAGAATGCAACAAATAATAAAGTTGCCAATATTCTTTTATTTCAAAAACTTTAAGAGTAAACTTTTCAGCATCTGAGAGCAAACATACTTGAAAGCAACTTGAACTAGGTGTGATTTCCCAAATATTTCAGATGATGCTTATTTAAAGTTCTACGAGCGCGTCTTCAAGCTGTATCACTTAAATCACAAGTAACAGGTTCCCTCTGGGTCCAATTTCTCGTTTCCAGGTCTATATGGCATAAGGAACTTTCCTCTTTTCCCTGAATTATTCTTAGAAATCGACAAAAAGGGATTAGAAAAGTTTCGAATCTTGAGTTTATTCCTATAAATTTTGATAAAAATGCTATTAGAGCAGAATATCTGACAGTCGTTTTGACAACCGTATGACAAAAGATGGATAATGTCCCCCTTTTTACATTTTTGATGAACTTTGAATGGTCTTTTTAAATTTGTGTCTCTTTTTGACGGAGATGAAACTCGATGGGATAGGGTGAGAGTGAGCTTGGGTAAATTTCTGGTAAGCAAGGAGCTGTCAAGTTCGAAAGATCGTAAAATATGCAAATATCAAACATCATTAAAAGAGAATTTTTAAAACACAAAAACTAATTAAGTCAAAATGAATAGGTATCCCCAGTGTTTCCTGCTTTAAATATGTGCTTAGCGTTTTGGCTTTCTGCATAGTGTGGATTTAGAGAGGAACGTTCTTGGCCTAGCTACTCCGGTTTCTTGATTTGTGTTTTTTTCCAATTTTTAATTTTGGAAACTGGACTTTCTTTTGACGAATTATAGGTCCCCCACCCCCAAATGCAATTCCTTTCCCAGGAGTTACAGTGCTGAATTGTCATAAAAAAGGAGATGGAATAGCAAAAAAGAGCACCCTGCTATTTTATGTATCAAATTAAAACTGAATGAAAAAATAATCATAATTTTAAGTTATGGAAAGCTTATACCAAGCAAAAAACGGGTGTCTTGGGTTTCATACCTATAAACTGACATATCTGGAACCAATGCATTAATTCACAGACTTAAGAATTGTAACCAAACACAAGAGAACATTTTTTAAAGCTTTTTTCTAAGAATGGGACTCGAATGTTAAAAAAAAAAAATGGGACTTTCCAGAATTTTTTTTCTTTTCTTTTTTTTGCAGGATTAAATGGAGTCCGTTTAATCTAATTAATTTATCTACTTAATTTTAATTTTTGTGTTCTACAATTTTTTTTCTCTTCTCTCTGTAAGTGATCTTTTTCTCTGAGTAAGTGACTGGTATGTCTTCCCCCTACTTTAAAGGCCAAGCAGCCTTTGGCGGATAAATATAGTGTAATATTGCATGTCCATCTCTTTTGAATAAATCTCATCTTATCGTCTATTGTAACTGCGCATGTTCTATCAAAAAGTTCGTGGTAACAAACTGTAAGTAAGGAGCGACCCGGCTCAATAGTAACCGAAACCCTAAAAAATAAATTTTGACAAATTTTAAAAAATAAATAGATGCATCAAAAGAATCAGATTTTTATGCTGATTTCAAATATATAAACTTCATAAAGTTTAGTCTTACCCATCAAAAGCTGCTCGCCTGAGAAAATTTGCCTTATTTTCAAAAAAAGGGGAAACACCCCCTAAAAGTCATAGAACCTTAATAAAATTACACCATCAGATTCAGCGTATCAGAGAACCCTACTGTAGAGGTTTCAATCTCCTATCTGCAAAAATGTGGAATTTTGTATTTTTTGCCAGAAGAAAGACCACGGATGCGTGTTTATTTGTTTGTTTTGTTTTTTTTTCTCCCAGGGGTGATCGTACCGACCCAGTGGTCCTAGAATATCGTGGGAGATCTCATTCGAAGGAAAATTCGAAGGGCTCATTCTATTGCCCTTCTTATGGACCCAAAAAAATGGAGGGCAACTAGGCCCCCTCTCACGCTTACTGTTTCCCAAAGTCACCCGATTAAAATTTTGAGATATCCACTTTGTTCAGCATGGTCGAACAATATAATAAATATGTCTTTGACGATGACTTAATCCCCCACAGTCCCCGGGGGAAGGGCTGCAAGTTATGAACTTTGCCCAATGTTTACATATAGTATTATTTATTTATTAGGAAGTATATAGACGTTTCCACGTTTTTTTTTCTGGGAGTGGGGGGGGTGAGTTGGACCGGGGGTTACGTCGGAGGGTCTTTCCATGGAGGAAGTGTTCATAGGGGAAAGGACATTGCTATGAAGGGGACGCCCGATTTCTCAGCATTATTTAAAAAAAAACGATCAGAAATTAAATAAAAAAACAAGTTTTCAACTGTAAAACTTTTCAACTGAAAACTTTCCACCATTAAAAATTAAAAAGAGCAGAAACTATTACGTATGTGATTGGGTTCGCCTCCTAGTCAATACCTCGCTCTTTACACTAAAGTTTTTTTTAGTACTTTCATAAGAGCTATTTATTCTAATTAACAGCCTTTGTTATTTGGTCATTCTTAATGAATTGGAAAAAAATTCTAACTTTAACGTAAAGAGCGATGTATTGACTACGGGGGCGAACCCCCTAATATATGTAATACAAATATACGTATATAGAAGTTCGTTACGTAAGTTAATTCGGAAGTTACGTATATTTATTACTAATAAAAACGTTCGTAAATAAAATTAAACAACTTTAGAGAAAGCCATTTAGCCAAAAAAGTAAAATTAATATGCAAATTTTGTTTTAATTATTGATGTACGGTGAGCCAAAATCAAAACCTGTATTAATTTCAAAACATTCAGAAATTACATAGAAAAAACAAGTTTTATTAACTGAAAGTAAGGAGCGACATTAAACCTTAAAACAAACAGAAATTAATCCGTATATGAAAGGGGCTCTCCCCTCCTCAACGCCTCGCTCTTTACGTTAAAGGTTTTTACTGTTTTAAAAAATAGAGTTGTGAGAAAGAGTCAAACCTTAGCGTAAAGAGTGCGGCGTTAAGGAGGGGACAGCCCCTTTAATATACGGAATAATTTTTGTTCGTTTTAAGTTTTAATGTCGCTCCTTACTTTTAGTTAACAAAAACTTATTTTTTTTTATTTGATAAGCTTAAGGATCGCAAATTTTAAACTACCCCATTTTGGTAGATTTTTGCGTTTGTTTCATTTCTTGTCATCTTCTTTTCTGTTTAGATCAGTGGAACTCTTTTAAAAAATTAAAAAATAGCCTATGGTGAAAAATTTAGCTTCCTATCATTTTCTTCCTACCAGCAGAAAATAAAGGTTTGGGTCCTTGGCCCATCAACGCGATCACTATAGTAATTAACAGCGCCAAAGACAGTATAGCGTTGCCGAATTGGATTAAAAAAGTAATTGAATTGAATTAAAAAAGCGACCATGGTACTCCTAGCATGTTGTAAATTTAAAAAGTTAAGACCAGCTTTAGGATTTCGCAAGGTAGTACATGATGCCCATTTTTTTCGGAGACCAATTGAAATTTGCCAACATTTTCGTACTCTTTTCTACCCTTTCTCCAAAGGAAACTCTTAGCTCAGTCCCTTTCAAAAAACAAAGAAAAATCTATAATTTTTTATTTCACTAGTTTTATTAAATTACCCTATATAGGAGGGGAGGCACCCGTAAAAATTTAATTAAACACTTTTTACGTTAAAGCTTAACTTGCTCTTTAACGAAAACAAAACCCTTCTCAAAGGTTTTCCTTTATATCATGCTTTGGGAATTTATATGGTCAATTTGGTATAGGAACAAAGAATGAAAGGTGTAACTTAGAAGAAATATGAATCAAATCTTTTTGTTCTTTTTACTAGTTTAAGAATTATCATGGTAACAACGGGTTCATACAACTGTTTTTACCATAGAATTTTAGGGATATAACTTTTTTTCTGTTCGGTTAAGTTACAGAGTATGGATTATCGATTATAATTATAGAATTTTATAGGGTACAGTATATTATAGAGCATGTTGTGTAGAGTATATAGAGTACATAGAGTCTTAATTATAATTATAGGGAAGCAATCTTTCTTTTTCTTTCTGGTTAAGTTATAGATTATAGAGTATTAATCATAATTGTAGAGTATTATAGGGTATATAGTATAGAGCACATAGAGGATAATCGAGCATATAAAGCATAAAGAATTATAGAGTATATAGTATTAATTACAATTATAGTGATTTAATGTCTCTTTTTATCTTTGGTTAAGTTACAGAGCATAAATTATAATTATAGGGTATTATGTAGCATAGAGTATTAAAGAGTATTTAGTATCTGGGTTGGAGCGGTAGCTAGCAACCTAGTAAGAGACGATTACATCCAATACTAAAAAATATGATAACCCGTAACTCCTAAAAATAGAGTCAGATCAAAAAAAGAAGTAAACTATTAAAACCGCCTTGTCCGAGACCCTTATATAGGAAACTTAACGTTCCTTGGCTTGAACAACAAGGTAAATATATTGGCTTGAGAATCAAGAAAAATTGCTGAAACTGCGATATTCTGTATATACGGCAACTTTTTTTTCTTTTTTCCTCCTCAGATAGCATGACACTGGACTATCGTAGAGAGTCGTTTAATGGCTCATTTTAAAGGAAATTGATATGGTTAGAAATATTTAAAACAAAATCAATTTATTTATTTATTTATTTGAAAACCTGTCATACGAAACAACAAGACGGAGCAGTAAGAGAACACAAAATAATAAAATAATAAAGACAACAATTAGACACTTCGCAAAATACAAGACAAGCAAATATACGAAAGACACCAGAATAAAAGAAAAAAATACTTCTAAGCGAACAAGTATAAACACAATATTTACTATCTAAGGTGCCCATTATCTTACCACTGCAAGATATGGCTCCAGTCGTGTGACAAATTAATCGTTAAAATTCACAATACTTGTTAATATGGCAATACATGAATCAATTATGATATAACATATAAACGCAAACGATTTTCGGGTCCAAGGTGGGAGCCGAAAGCGATAAGTTAAGAAACGATAACAGCACCCTCTAATTTATACAATATATGTGCGAAAGAAAAAAGAAATCTTCAGCATGGCGCGACCTACTATATGCTGCAGAACAGTAACGTTAAACAATCATACAGGAATTAGATTAGTAATATTATTATTAAAAATTATTGAAAAATCCGTCACAATGAAAAAACACATCACGATGGACCATAGGAAAAAAAAGGACAATACATCAATGCTTAAGAATGTGGGACCAGTCATTTAAATTCCCATCAATTTTTCGATTATGCTTCACTATCCGTCTAGCGACGACAACCTCTGGGTCAGCATTCGTGAATTTTGCAATAGTGAGCAAATTTCTATACCATAGAGGCAACTGAAGCAGATACTTGGCAACATGAAATAACAAGGATCAGACTTTACTCTTTTCAGTTTTAGTTAGGAGTTTCAAGAAGGTTGCGGTGTAGAGGATATGGGGAAGGGCAACAGCATTATATAGACTTGCTAGAAGATATCGGTTGAATCGTAGTCTACAAGATACAATGGGGGCGTAAGCTGCTGAGATTCTACGTCTGATTTGTTCAAGAAGAAGTTTTCGGGTGAGTTGGATAGAAGAAGCAATGGGCCGACTTAAATATATAAGCTGATCTATAGGTAGAACAGAGCTAGATCCAAGCGTCATGGAAGGGACAGAGGAATTTGTTTTCCAGTTAAACAGGACAATATCAGATTTGGAGGAGTTGAATTAGAGCCCAATTTTCTGATATTCCACCTCAAGGATTCTAAAAATTTCGGTGATACGTTGAGGAGTTCGACTAAGGTTTAGGGTGTCGTCAGCATAACATATCAATGAAAGATTTACAGAAGACAAAATCAGTGAAGGAGGGCACAAATCTTGTGCTTCCGGAACATAGTTATTAAAGAGGTCGGGAGAGGTGAGAGCTCCTTGACGGGCCCCTTTCTTGACTGGGATAAGTTGTCTACACGGAATCAAGGGCATCTCTTTATCTGGGGGTAGTTTCAGGCAGATATGAAGTCTTGAATATAATTCCCGAAGAGAACGAATAATGATCAGATTCAATCCACGTTTATCAGCTTTCAGAAGTATCGCTGCGTGGATAAGAGAGTCAAATGCACGTCTGACATCATGTCCCACCAAAACAAGGCTTTCTCCAGATGATTACGCACCAATCAGGGCATTTGCAACAGCGGTTAAAGCATCAGCATACCCCGTACCTCGCTTGAATCCGAACTGGTGTGGAGGGTATGGCAGACTTTTTCAATTTCCTTAATAAATAGTAACTCAAAGAGCTTGCAAAGGGATATAGCTGCAGTTATATGGCGGAAGGATATACAGTGGACTTCAGATTTCCCTTTTTAGAGATGGAAGTCAAATCTCCGATGCAAAAAAATGAAGGAACGATACCCTGAGGGAAAATTATCTGCATAAGCAGAAACAGATGAGCCGTAAGAAGTTTTCCCCCGCATTTCAAATGAATAGCACTAACTTGGTCAATATCAGATGAATGTTTCCATTTAAATTTTTGGATGGTATATTCGACAGAACGGGTACTGACCAAAAAATCCTTATCGGGTTGAACATCCAGAAACTGATCCAGAGCTACTTCATAAGATTGCTCTATGATGGGATCAGGGGCAGAAAACTCAGATTCATAATATGCATACCAATCAGCTTCTGGAATGTCAGCTAAGGACGGTGACGAAGAAGGGGGTGCTGAGGAGGAGACAAATTTAAATACCATATTTGGATCTTGTTTCACACGGGTAGAATCGCTATTAATAATATTTCCACGACGCTGAGCAAAATTTTTGGAAAAATTCCGCTTTGTAGAGATTCGTATGTTATTCACATGCCCGGTAGTAGGACGCCCACAATATTTCCATATATAAAACAAAAACTTTCCTTGTCCACATGAAGTAAAAAGCTCTGGATTTGTGGACCATCCAGGAACGATTGCTTTGATGACACTTTGCACGGGGACAGCCTGTTTTTCGGTAAAGCAGAGGGCATGACATATTTCAGCACAATATGCATCAAGACAAATCAGGACTTCTTTCTTAGGCAACTTGAATGACTGTGGAAGAGGTGAAATGGAACATTAATTTTACTTAGAATCGAGTCAACCGACTCGAGGAACTGAGTTTGGTCAATCTTTGACCAATCCCGGCAATACCGCCGTGCTGAAGAATCACGTGCTAGTGGACTACTTAGAGAAACGGAAGATGGCGCACCGATAGAGCAAGTTATAGGTAAGTGGTCAGACAGCTGATAATCAAATATAACGTTAACTGTATCGGCGGTCATATTTGAAGATACAGCAACGTGGGATAAGTTAGAGGTTCGTGAAGACGTGTGAATATACGTAAAATCTGACATTTGATCTAATGCCGCAAAAAATCATTAAATAAACCCTTAGCTATAGTAGTACGTGGAGACACCTCAGAATCTGGTTTAGACAAATTACAATTAAAGTCTCCGGGCATAACACAAAGTAAACGTAGACGCCGAATTTTTCTACACAAGAACCTAACTTTTCGCACGATGGGTAGTGGGTAGATACACACTAATGTAAATACAGGAGTCCACTCTCACACTAAGCAATGATCATTTAGTTCGAACAAGCTAGAACAGAGAGCCGATTTAACAAAAGTAACAAGTCCACCAGAGGTTCAGCCTCTGTTATTCAGCTTTCTAGCAGGCTATCTAGCTTTGTAAATACTTTTTTAAAGAACTTCATTTTTTATATTCTAGATAATAATAGTGTTCATATTAAGGAACGAACTATAGCCAGTAGTAATTAAAGAATTTAAACAAATAATCTTATGCATGATGATACAACACAAGCTTATCTTTCGACAAAGTAACATAAGACATTTTTTTTTTAAATCTATTTCCCTGGTTAGTCGTTTTAGCAGTATCCAATATGCAGCGGTGTCTAGCAATCCGAGTTGCAGCGGTAGAAACATAATAACCCATAACTCCTAGAAATAGAGTCAGATCAAAACAAGAAGTAATCTATTAGAACCGCCTTGTTCAAAATCTCTATGTAGTAAATTCACCGTCTCTTGGCTTGAACAACAAGAGAAATATATTGGTTTGAAAATCAAGAAAAGTGGCTGCAACTACGTTATTCTGCATATACGACATCCTTTTTTCTTTCTTTTTTTCCTCCTCAGATAGGTTGGCACAGGAACATGTTAAAGGATATTGATGTGGTTAAAAATATGTTGTAATTATTTTTTTTTCAAATTAAACAAACTTTACCAAAAGACGCATTTCTCTATAACACTGTAGTAGGTTCTGTTATTAACATCAGGAATTTGTCACATCTAGGTGCTTTTGTAATTAACAAAAAAAATATAAAGAAATCAACATTTTTACAAAGAATTTGATTTCCATATGCTAGATAATAAAACTTGTCATAGTACATAAAGGATCGATACAGTTCATTATAAATGGGACCTATGATAGTTTTTATAATAAAGGAGAACTCTAGCCCCTAGTAATTAATTTAATTTTGAAAAGAAGGAACTACGGCAGATATCTATATGGTAGTATAAGTAAGCTGAAAGTTATAAAATTGCTCCACCGAGATTTGAACTCAGATCACAGGATCTAGCTAACAACCTAGTTAGAGACGATCACGTCCCATAGTAAAAAATAAAATGGCCCATAGCTCCTAAAACTAGAGTCTGGTCAAAAAAGAAAATACACTATTAGAACCGCCTTGTCCAATACCCTTATATAGGAAACAAACTGTCCCTTGGCTTGAATAATTTTCACAGTTTGAGATGAGATGAGATGACTTTTATTTTCAACTAATAATTACATCATACTTAACTGGCACTTACCAATTTTTTTTTTAATAACATTATCAACAAACGTAGAAATGGTAAGGACGTATGACGTTTTATTAAGCCACTATTGTGGCTTGAGCAGTGTCACACAATCTTTTATCATAAACCAAACTCATTCACTCTTCCTACTCTTTTCATACCATTCAATACAATTTAACTCTCCCGAATAATAATAATAATAATAATAATAATAAAAATATATATATATTTAATTCCCACCCAACAAAAACTTTTTTAATCTAATTTTAAACTGAAACTGGTTTTCTGACTCCTTAATGCTCTCCGGGAAACCATTCCACAAATTAACTGCATAATTTCTAATTGCAAAACTAGATCGACTCGTACTCCTTACTTCTGAGACTAAGCTTGCACGACCTCTAGTCCTATGATGATGATAATCAGAATTAAACTTACAAAAATCTCTAAAATATTCTGGAGATAATCTACTAAGCACTTGGTAAGTAAACACTCCCGCCTGATGGTCCCTGATCTGATCAACATTTAAAATTCTAAAACTGATAAAGCATTCACGCGTATGCTCATACTGAACAAACTCACCCAGTACTCGAAGTGCCTTATTCTGAAGAATCTGCAGTCTTTTCATATTTGAAGAAAAATTAGATGCATAAATACAGTAACCATAAACAATAAAAGGATGAAAAACAGCATGATAAATATTTCTTAAAACAGTTAAAGGTAACACGTGTTTCAAACGCCGCATCACTCCAAGACCTCGTGCAAGTTTAGAAGAAATCATATTTATATGTTTCTTCCAACTCAAATTATTATCAACATAAAATCCTAAATATAGTCCTAAATTATAGTCCGGGTTGCAGCGGTAGCTAGCAGCCTAGTAAAAGACGGTTATGTCCCATACTAAGAAATACAATAGTCCTAAATCCGAAAAATAAAATCGGATCGAATTACGAGGTATACTATTAAATAACCTTATGCTAAACCCCTATGTAGAAAACGTACAACTCCTTGGCTTGAATAACAAGGAAAATCCATTGGCTTGAATAATTGTAGTAAAGAACATACTTCAGCCAATAGTATCGAATAAAACCCTATAGATACGTCCGTTGAGAGGCAAGACAGGGCACTGCGGTTAAATTTTGGCAAGAGTTATAAGAAAGAAAGAATTCTTGCCTATAGTTACTGAAATATTAGAATAAATCACCATATGTGTGATGATCCGTCACATATAGATTATAATTAAAAACGAATACTAGTCCAAAGTCAGTGAATTAAAGAATAACATGATAATTATGATATTATGTAATTTATATATTTCATCCGGGTTGCAGCGGTAGCTAGCAACCTAGTTTGAGATCATCACGTCCCTTAGTAAAAATTACAATAACCCATAACTCCTAAAAATAGAGTCAGATCAAAAAGGAGGTACACTATTAGAACCGCCTTGTCCGAAACCCCTATATAGGAAACTTTCCGTCTCTTGGCTTGAACAACAAGGAAAATATATTGGCTTGAAATTCAAGAAAAGGGGCTGAAACCACGAAATTCTGCATAAACGGTATCTTTTTTCTCTCTCTCTCTCTCTTTCTCCTCAGATAGCTTGGTACTGGAACATCGTAGAGAGCTGCTTAATGGCTCATTTTAAAGAAAATTGATGCGGTTAAAAACATTTTGTAATTCAAAAAATTAATGTTTAAAATATGAGCAATTTTTGTGAAAAACCACATTTTTAATGTACCAGATTGATAAATGACGTCGTAACCGTAGGTTGTAGCCAAGTCGTCTCTTACTATTCCAATTAAGGAAAAGCCATTGGATTTTCCCTGTTTGTCATTTCACTGTATCTAGTAAAAGTTACAACAAAGAACGAAGTCTAGCCTATACTAACTGAAATATTTAGTATAAAGAGCAGTTTCATGGCAGTATTATCCGGGTTGCAGCGGTAGCTAGCAACCTAATAAGAGATGATCACGTCCCATAGTAAAAAAATAAAATAGCCCATACCTCCTAATACTAGAGTCAGATCAAAAAAAAAGAAGTACACTATTAGAACCGCCTTGTCCGATACCCCTATATGGGAAACTAACTGTCCCTTGGCTTGAATAACGAAGAAAATATATTAGCTTGACAAACAAAAAAGTGGCTCCAAGCATGATATTCTGCATCGACGGCATCTTTTTTTCCGTATTTTTTTTTTTTTTTTATCTGCAGCTAGCCTGGTACTGGAAAACCATAGAGAGCTGTTTAATGGCTCAGTTGAAAGGAAATTGATGTATTTAAAAAACTTTCCTAATTAACAAAAATAATTTTAAAAACAAAACAATTCTTTACGGAAAACTGCATTTTTCTGTAGCTCAGTAGTAGAAAATGTTGTTTATATCTTCTTGCCTTCTGGAACCAAACTGTTTTGGCTCAACTCCTAGTGCGTATCTCTCTAACGTTGTACTATATTATCATAGAATTTTTATTTATTTTAGTTTTCAGTTCAGTATTGCTAAAGTCATTATGTAAACTAATAGAGTAGGCCTATGGAGTATTGTGTAGAGTATTATAAATATAGAGTATTAAGAACCATAGGGAAGTAATCTCTCCTTTTCTCTTTGGTTAAGTTATAGAGCATTAGAGTATAGTTATAGACTTACAGAGTATAGACAAAAGACTATTATATAGACTATCATAGTCTAATCATACAACTGCGGATGAAAATCGTGGGGTAATTCGGCTTCTCTTTCTGACATACGGTTAAGAGATAATGTAACTGCCAAATATACAAAATCTATCACAAAAACAAACCATTAAAATCAAAGCATACTTTTTACAAGGAAATATAGAACAAAAGTTTATCTTTTTCTCTTTGATTTAGGTTTGTCAAGACTAAAAACTGTAAAAGTTTATCTCAAATTTTTCATGCTAATACTTAGATTTAACACCAACAAACACCTCTGTTCTTTACATTTTTAATAAGTTTTCAGATAAGAAGGCAGTTTAACTTAGGTGTAAGGAGTGGTCTCTAAAGATCTGGCAGTCCCCTTCGTGCATTTCGGGCAGTTTCTGTTTGTTTTGAGATTTTTCTTTGCTCTTTAGTTTTATGCGAAAAAAATAATTGTTTGCATATTTAACTATGTCTTTTTTCAGTTTTTTTTTGTCGTTGCAATAAATAGATTAAAGACTGCATAATAGTGTGCTTAAGCGCAGAACAGTCAATTACATGGTGGTTGGCCCATGGAAACTGGTTGATTCCCAATGCTTTTTGGTGCCTTTAGACCTAAAACAATTCCTATTTAACGACCATTCTCTTAATTTTTGCGACCAGTAGTTTGATGAGCTCGCCCATGAGAGAAAAAAGGGATGCCTGAAAAAATAACTGGTAAAGGAAGCACAAAATACCAAAAAAGCAAACTTTAGGTCAGTACTTTTCCAATTTTAAAAACTATAAGATAATGAGAACTAAAGCGTGGAGCACCTGGATTGCTGTAGATTGACGTCGAATGTTAAATGGAAAAGCACATAAATGAATCAAACATAAAGAGAAATGGTTAATGAGAATGCTTCTAAGGAGTAGAATAAGAAATATAGGACTAACAGGCATAAAGTTACAAAAAAGAATTGCCAAGGTTAAAGTAGTTTTAGCAATGCTCTCCCGGTGAAAATTACAAGTTGGTGAGAAAGGGCTTGGTTTTGAAAGCTATTATGCTTCAAGCGGTTACCCCCCCCCCCCCGTGATCACTGATGCTCTGGTCACTTTATCCTCGGTCTCTAATTGACTTTTCATAATTCCTGTAACTGAGGAAAGTAAGCGAGTAGTCATTCAAGGATGTTGGGAATTTCATTTATGGATTTTAGAATTGTTGACAAAGTCTCATTAGTAAATTTAAAAGGGACTCGATTTAAATTCCGCTGAAGATTTTGCCGGAAAATTTTACAATTGGCTTACTGACAATAAAGAATACTTTCAAAGTTCGAGCCTTTTCAGAGTTACGAATAACTCGATTATTGTCAAAGCAACTATAGGCAATTATCGCAATTCAGAGGATCCACCAATCTTCAAATATTTAGAAAGAAATGCGTCACTTCCAGAAAAAAAAGGTTGGTTAAAGTGGCACTTCAGAGCACGGATTTAGACAAAAGAGACATCGCCAAACCCGGAAGTCAATGTTCTTAATAGTATTGGAAGATCCTACGTAAAAATGGGTGCAATTTTGGGGTAATAACCAATGAAATAAAGCCAGCTTTAAATGGACTGGAGGTACAATTTTGGCAGGAGGGTAATATGTTCCTAGAGTAGGTTTCAATAAACAATATGGTTTCAAAAAGGCAAGTGAAAATGCCCAAGGAAGTTTGGTTATAAAATGGCAGGACAAATTAAACGATACGGGACAAATTAAACGATCTCGAGCATTGATTTGTCATTAAAACTGGTTTGTAGGGCCCATGGAAGGCCTTATTCAGAATAAGTGAAAGGAAGAGAGAGATAAAACTCTTCAGGAGTTTTTGCCAAATTGATATTAGTAATTTTGAAAACTACGTGGGAATCGATATGCGACATCAAGATTAGTGCCTAGCTAACTAGCACTCTTCCATTTCTTTTCTTATAGCATATTTTCTGTCTTGCATTTATATAAACATTAAAAAGTTCTGCTGAGTTTGCATTTGCTCACAGAGTATTGTTTCTTCCGAAAAGCTTTATGGGCCAATGTAAGCGTGCTGTGGCTTCAACTGTTACAATTAATGTAATTTGAACCGTCTAGTCCACGCGTTTCAAATACTACACACTACTATGTTAGCATACAATACTTACCGTAGTAACT
Organism: Artemia sinica; assembly: GCA_027921565.1. Classification (NCBI taxonomy): domain Eukaryota; kingdom Metazoa; phylum Arthropoda; class Branchiopoda; order Anostraca; family Artemiidae; genus Artemia; species Artemia sinica. Next base: position 27,871,326 of record CM051258.1, read on the forward strand.
CTTTGTGTATGTATCAGTCTTATTATTGCTTTTGGGTATTTTGTAGGGGATCTAAGGAACACTGTAGACAAACAGCAAGATATTCTTAAGCGCAAAAACTTCAAAAATGAAGAATCTACTGCATATTCAATGCTAGGCTATGCAGGCTTCGGCTCGAAACTTTAAGGAGGCTTTCTTCCTCTTGCCTATGCTCAAAGCCGAACCTATATTTTTGCTTGAAGTCGGGTTTTATTTTTTTGAAAATTACAAATGAAATACAGGAGTAGTTTCAGTTGAAAACAAGTGGTGCATGTTTCTCTACTGGCATACATGTTGCCAGATGTTGCAGGCAAGTGTCAATTGTCAGTCTAGGTTTTTTGTCAAATAGGTATTTGGCCAAAACACATTTATTCAATCTAGATTTTAGTGTCTCTTGGCCAAGACGAAAGAACGTATTCATATTGTTTTCAATTTGCAAGAGAGTATAATAAGTTTTTTTTTTTTTTAGCTTAGTCGCTTATTGTTCAAGGATTTTAACAGGCCAAGATCTATAAAATTACTATGTGTAGTTGTATAAAATAATTTTTGGTACGCTCAACATCAATTATTTTTTGCGTCTTTGGGCTAGAGGGACCAAAACTTATCTGTTCAAACCGGTTGACCTTTTCTTCCTCCTAAGAAGTAATAAAGCTTCTAAAGGTTCAACAGTTGACATAAAAATCTACTAGAGGAAATTCATCAATAAAATGTAAGATTCGCCATTTTGTATTTTGTTCGACGGCATTTTCTTCCGCTTCTAAGTTTCTGTTTCGCTAAACCTTGACGAAAAAATAATTGCAATGTTGGGATGCTTCGAACAAGTTTGGTGAAAAGAATAAAACTAGTTTAGCCGTAAGACATCAAGGACAAACAGAAAAAGAGAGTGTACTTTTCAAAATATTTTGACTTAAAAGATTTTCGTTCTTTTCCTGGCTTGGAATCCCTTTTGAACAACCAATCAGACTTTGCCCTCCTTTTTCTGGCCCAAATTTGACATAACAACAACGTGTAAAAAGATGGAACTAAGTATTTCCCTTCTAACGTTCTCTTATGAAATAATGTTATTGGCATCTGACATTACGTACCAAAAATAAACTAGTGAGTAAGGAGCACATTTTTTAACAAGGCAGTATAAGACAGTACTCTTTCTTTTTCACTTTGCTTTTAGAAATTACATTTTTTTTTAGAAATTACATTTAAAATAATAACAAGATTGTTTTCATAAATGAATCGGCATATTTCTCACCCTGAGTGTAATAAGTGATTCGTTTCCAAATTCGGGGTAGTAAAAATCTGCCATTTATGTTTTTAGGCTACCCTATAGTTCGTCGAGTTGGACACCCTTATCAGCAAAGAACCCCGCCAAAGCGGAAAAAGCCAAGAACTTCATTTACGAGACTTCAGGTAATTAATAATAAGTAATTTCAAAAACTTAGCATGTAGAATGAGTTTGGGGGGGGGGTGAATTTCCAAAAACATTATATCCTACTTCAGAATTCTACTTCAGAATGTACATGGAACAATTGATGCAGGTAATTGGTTAATGTAGTTAATAAGCTACTCCAATTTAATTGATTTGAACTAAGGAGCTAAGGATTTATTTCATCACCTTTAAAATCTAAATGACTTAATCCCTAGCTAAATACTTCGCCTAGCACGGCACGGGAAATCAACTTCAATTTGAAACCAAGCAATGTAGCTAAGCTAGTTAATTTTTGCGCGACTCTGGAATCGTCAACAGAATTAGAATCGTCAGGTAATCCACCCCCTTAGAATTAGCCCCCCCCCCTTTTGAATTAGCTTGTCCGCTTATAATTAGCCTCCCCAGGGAATCCACCTTCTTAGAATTAGCCTGTGAGCCCATTTTCAAAATTCTTGTCTCTTCTTTTAATTTTTCATTTGTCACTTTTAGCTCGTCCTCGCACAATGCTCGTTGTGTGTATTGATTTTTTTTTCTTTTTATTACTTTAATTAATACCCACTGAAATAACATCCCACAACTATTGTAAGCTAGTATGCTAGAAAGTTGATTGACAATAATTTTCGACTAATGCTGGCTGCTAAAAACTTTTCTTGCTTAGGTATGTGAGCTAGAAAAAAGATTCCACAAACAGAAGTACCTAGCATCAGCTGAACGTGCTGCTCTGGCAAAGATCTTAAAGATGACTGATGCCCAGGTGAAAACTTGGTTCCAGAATCGAAGGACAAAGTGGAGGTAAATTGAGTATTTCATGTTACAGGTACTCTTATGTTCCAGTGTCAGGTCTTTCACACCACTTTATGTACTCTGTCGCATCAAAAATATGTGCAGTTTTTTTTGCAATCAAAATAATCTGGGATGCACACAGTATTTATTTAAGGGGGGACAATAATAAAAAGTATCTTATTTGACAATTTGAAGTGCAACGAAATTTGGAAATTTTTGAATTTTCTTGTGGGGGAGGAGGAGAAGATGTGGGCCCAATGGTCCTGACCCTGCGTACGTTCATGAAAGTAATGTAGAGTTTCTTACACAGCGCAAGCAGCAAAGAAAACAAAGAAAATAGGCCCGAGCTCTCTTTTTCGCTTATGTGACGTTTCAGTGTTTTCAGTTTTACTCGGGTATTAGAGGATAAATTACTTTTATCAGAATTAATTCAACATGTTGACCAGATTCCATGAAAATATTTACTCCCCAGATGACAAATTTTTCAAATTCATAAAACCATCCCATTTAAACACTAATAGGATACAAAGCGACTGCAGGGATCTAGTAAAGAAGCCAAATGGGTTAATTGAATTTCAAAATATAGATAACATACATATTATAAACAGAAAACCCTCTTAGCCTGTTCTAAAAGGGACAGACACCGTGGATCTAATCTAATACACACTGGGAATTCAAAAGTTGTTGTTCGATACTTTTTTTTTTGCTTAATGCAATAGCTTTTAAATAACTAATGGGGTATTGAAAGAAGATGGGTGGACATCCTTACCGTCGCTGAGGAAGGTCACTACATGGCTTGTGGCTTGTTTCGAAGTTGAACAAGGTGGACTCCGAGGACACCAATGGGGCTGGGGTGATTACCCTTTCTTACATTCCAAAAAGTGGAGTAAAGGCAAGGGAGAAGGTTGTCTGTAGTTACAAAACATAATATGATAACCAGAAATAAGGTTATCTGAGACCGTAGCTTGCTTACGCCATTGGTCCTCAAGGTTTTTACAACAAGACTTGTTCACTAGAAATTATATATGATACTTCTTTGAGAAGGAGTATGTTGGATAGAAAATTACTAGTACCACCATACGAGCATGAAAATAATAGTCACAATACTCACTAGTATTGAAAAAATTAAAAAAATTATTATATTAAATTAAAAAAAATTAGCACTACAATTCACAATAAGATGAGAAAAAGAAATGTGTAAAGAAGAAAAAACGAGGATAGTCCCAGTCAGTAAAATGAACAAAACAGTACAAATATTTTGGCCAAGGCCTCCACTCTGTGCAGATATAAAAAAAAAACAAAAAAAAAAACATACCGTTAAAAACAACCATTGAAACAAATAAAAACAAATTGTAAAAAACAACCAGTAAAGTAAGTCTATAGAAACTGTAGAAAACAACCACTAAAATATAAGAAGACCTTTTCCATGCAACAGTGAATGTGTGAGTAATTAAAAAAAAAAAATCCGATATTCAAGATGATAAATCATTTTATTTAATATTTTTTATAGCTAATCTCTTATCAGGTCCATTTTCATCTGACATTTTTTTAGGTTGCAAGTTTTTATAATGTAAAAGAGAACAATCTGAATTAATGAGTTCATTGTGAATGAGGCTTAAATAAGCCCCTGATAAGTTTCAGGATAGTTCCACCGGCTCGAACTGTCTTCGTTTCTTCTTCTTTGCGCATATGTTTTAACATCTTGTCACGCTTGGTTCCCACATCTTGCGATTTTTGGAATACTGCAATATGAACAACTTATTTATTTTGCTGAAGAAACACATAAAAATATTTGGAAAATCGCAGATATGATAGGGACAACTACTTTTGACTTATCATACAGTTAACGAGTTTCGTCCCACTTGCTGCTGCTGAGCTTCTATTATTGCAACAATTTTCAGATTATAGTACTTAAATAATTGAAAAATCTGCTGTCCATTTGATTCTTGAGTACGTTTTCTCACATGTGTTGGAAAATTTCAAAGCATGAGATTTGCGTCTTTTTCCGCCACATAGCTGGTAAAAAAAATCGTCTGTAATCCGTAAATCGCTGCGATTTTAAAAAAAACGCGGTATGTAGAAACTTGGGGTTGCAGTTAGGTTGACGTAAGGTCTTACGTAGGATTGTCAAGCTTTGAGGATTTCAGAGGGGAAAAAAAGAACGGAACGCTAAAGCTCAATGTGGAGGATCCTTTAGTCACTTCCTTTGAGAATCTTAAGGACAATATCAACGAGACTTTACGTCAAGTAAATCTGCTATGCAGATTTGCAGCTTGAAAGGCCAACAAACACGATTTTAAACTTAAGAGGCTATCAAAGAATTTACACTGTTCATTAAATATGTTGGTCTAGACTGGTGTATCGCGCCCATTCAGTTGACCATTCAGCTAATGATGACAAGATAAAATAGCAACGCTTTTAAAAAACAGTGACGGTGGCGTCCAAATGTCCATTTCATGATCTAATGATTTTAACACGACCTTATAAGTGTGAATCAATAATGATACGGTTATCCAAGCCTTTTAATTCTGACAACTTTTATTTTTAAAGGAAAATTATATGCATGGGGCTTACTTTGGTTTAAAATCATTGTACGAATTTATTTCTCTTAATTTTCTTTTTATCACCATCACTAATGGATAAAAAGAAAGCTGCTTTTAACCTGTAAGTTCTGAGCCTAGACCGTATCCAGGGAAGGGTTTAGGAGGTTTTGAACCTTTCCCTCACCAAAATTTTTGTCATACTCGTAAAAACGTATAAAAAATACATAAAAACAAATTCTTGATTTCTTTTTTAATGTTAACTTACCCCCCCCCTCCTTCCAAAGAAAAATCCTGAATACGGCCTTATTCTAGGCACTTCATATTAAAATTATCAAATCAAATGTGTCCTTTTGCTCCCCCCCCCCCCAAAAAAAAACAAGGCCTGCGGACACTCCTGCTTCACTTCATCATTTTCCATCGTTTACTTCACAAATAAAATGATGTTTAACTTTAAATTCAATGAATTTTACGCGTTTGAAACCAGTGCATATGGATATTTTGTTATCAATATTTTAGTTTTGTTCACCATTGGCATGCGCCACGCTTATGGCTTTATTCCTATTTTATGTAGTTTCGTCCTTTTTACATCTATTTGCAAATCCCATGTCACACCCCGAGTCCTCAAAACCTGCGAAAATTTGTTAGGCCAAAAATATTAACTTTTGTACTTCAATGATTTGCAAAACCTAAATGTTAAGAAGTTTCAAACAGTTTGTGGTAAACTCTATAAAAAGTTATTCTGATAACGATAACTGTAAATTTCGATAACTGTAATGTATATATATATATATATATATATATATATATATATATATATATATATATATATATATATATATATATATATATATATATATATATATATATATATATATATATATATATATATATATATATATATATATATATATATATATATATATATATATATATATATTACTTTTATTTGGTTAAATGGCTTTCTCGAAAGTTGTTTAATTTTATTTACGAACGTTTTAATTAGTAATAAATATGCGTAACTTACGAATTAACATACGTAACGAACTTCTATATTCAAATATTTTTAATACGTACATTAGGGGGTTCGCTCCCTAGTCAATACCTCGCTCTTTACACTAAAGTTCGAATTTTGTTTCAATTCTTTAAAAATGACCCCTCAATCACAAAGGCCGTTAATTAGAATAAATAGCTCTTATAAAAGTACTAAAAAAAATCTTTGGCTTAAAGAGCGAGGTATAGACTAGGGGGTGAACCCAATCACATACGTAATAATTTCTGTTCGTTTTAAGTTTTGATGTTGCTCTTTACTTTCCGTTGAAAAACTTTTTTTATTTAATTTCTGATCGTTTTTTAAATAATGCTGGGAAATCCGTTGCCCCTTCATAGCAATGTCCCTTCCCCCATGAAAGCTTCCTCCATGAAAAGTTCCTCCCACATAACCCCCGACCCCCCCCCCCTACCAGAAAAAATCCCCCTGATAGCATCTGTATACTTCCCAATAACCAATACTATATGTAAACATTGATTAAAGTTCATAACTTTCAGCCCTCTCCCCAGTGGCAGATCCAGGAATTTTTTTTTGTGTGGGGGGGGGGCAAACAGTTTGATCCGACAAACTTGCGTTAGGAGTAAGTTTATTTAACATAAACTTGCGTTAATTAAGTAAATAACACTACTTTAGACTATTTTAGGGGGGCGCTCGCCCCCTCGCCCCTCCCCTGAATCTGCCACTGCCTCCCCCTGGGGACTTTGGGGGATTAAGTTATCCTAAAAGTCATAGATATTATATTTTCAACCATGCTGAACAAAATGGCTATCTTAAAATTTTGATCGGGTGACTTTGGGAAAAAAAATTAGCGTGGGACAGGCCTAGTTTTACTTCAATTTTTTGGTCACTTAAAAAGGGCACAAGAACTTTTAATTTCCATTCAAAAGAGCCCTCCCACGATATTCTAGGACTACTGGGTCGATACGATCACCCCTGGAAAAAAAAACAAACAAATAAACACACATCCGTGATTTTTCTTCTGGAAAAAATGCAAAATTCCATATTTTTGCATATAGGAGCTTGAAACCTCTACAGCGGGGTTCTCTATACACTGAATCTGATGGTGTGATTTTTATTAAGGTTCTATAACTTTTAGGGGTGTTTCCCCCTTTTTTTGAAAATCAAGCAAATTTTCTCAGGCGCGTAACTTTTGATGGGTGGCATTAAACTTGATGTAACTTATATATTTGAGATCAGCATTAAAATCTGATTCTTTTTATGTATATATTGGTATCAAAATTTCGTCTTTTAGAGTTTCGGTTACTATTGAGCCGGGTCACTCCTTACTTACAGTTCGTTACCACGAACTGTTTGATACGTTTATATAATTTGAAAATGTATAGTTTTTCTTGAGAAGTATGACCATGAATTCCCTCTTTTTGGTGGGCGTGGGGGCTCCTAGGGGTCTTTCTACCAAATCATTGGCAGCAGCGTATTGGGAGAGGGCTTACTCAAACAAAACTAGAGAAATCACTCACAGTCACTCGAACAAAAGAAATTGGTGCCCAGAAGAGTGTTCATTGGTACCATTTTGTGCTACAAAAAGCGATTTTAACATGACCCTGTTATGGCAAACCAATTTGAACTATTGAAAAACTGATAAAAATTTTCGTGAAACCTCAATGCCTGAATTTTCCGTTTTTTTTGTGAAAATTCGTTCAGATGGGAGGAAGAAGGATTTATCCTCAACCTGCTTCCATTCTGAGGAATGACTTTTGGACTTTCCTGAGGAATGTCCTTGTACTTTCCTGAGGAATGTCTTTGGACTTTCCTGAGGAATGACTTTGGACTTTCCTGAGGATCATATTTGAACTTTCCTGAGGAATGTCCTTGGACTTTCCTGATGAATGTCTTTGGACTTTCCTGAGGAATGTTTTTGGACTTTCCTGTGTAATGTCTTTGGACTTTCCTGAGGAATGTCTTTGGACTTTCCTAAGGAATGTCTTTGGACTTTCCTGAGAAATGTCTTTGGACTTTACTGAGGACTTTCTTTGGGCTTTCCTGAGGAATGTCTTTGGAATTTCCTGAGAAATGTCTTTGGACTTCCCTGAGGAATGTCTTTAGACTTTGCTGAGGAATGTCTTTGGACTTTCCTGAAGAACGTCTTTGGGCATTCCTAATGAATCTCTTTGGACTTCCCTGAGGAATATCTCTGGACTCTCCTGGGGAATGTCTTTGGATTTTCCTGAGGAATGTTTTTGGACTTTCCTGAGGAATATATTTGGACTTTTGTGAGTAATGTCTTTGGACTTTTCTGAGGAATATCTTTGGACTTGCCTGAGGAATGTCTTTGGACTTTCCTGAGGAATGTCTTTGGACTTTCCTGAACGTCCTTAGACTTTCCTGAGGAATGTCTATGGACTTTCCTGTGGAACGTCTCTGAACTTTTCTGAAGAATATCATTGGACTTTCCTGAGGAATGTCTTTGGACTTTCCTGAGGAATGTCTTTGGACTTTCCTGAGGAATGTCTTTGGACTTTCCTGAGAAATGTCTTTGGACTTTCCTGAGAAATGTCTTTGGACTTGCCTAAGGAATGTCTTTGAACTTTCCTGGGAAATGTCTTTGGACTTTCCTGAGAAATGTCTATGGACTTTCCTGAGAAAGTGCTGAAAAAGTGCCGCAAAAGTGCTTCCCATGCAAAACATGTGATTTTCCTTGTTGTTCAAGCCATAGGAGTTGTAAGTTTCCTGTATATGGTTTTCAGAAATGGCGGTTCTCATGGCAGAACTTTGGTAGTTTCACGCTATTTTTTCAAATTCCCATAATTTGTTTTAAAATAATATTTTATCATTAAGACTAGATGATAGTTACCATTCCTGAATCAGCTACAAATGCAATTTTTTTTCTTACTTACTAGTTTGTTTTTAAATGTGTTTTTAAGTTTCGGTTACTATGGGCCGTGTTTCGGTCCTTACTTGTTGTCATTGCAACTTGATGGACAGGAGATTGAGGGGTTCGGGCATCCCTTTACTTAAAGGATCATTTCTGTTCGTTTTAAGGATTAACGTTGCTCTATTTTGTTTCAAAACGTATTTTTTTTTTATTTAATTACTTTCAAGATTAAGACCGGCTTAGATTAAATATGGAAGTGAGATAGAGAGTGCCCTAGTCAAACTTAAAGCTTCTGAGGTCAATCTTAGAACAATTAGAAATAGCAACCTAAATGGGAACATGGTATGTTTATGTCGTAAAGATATTATGTGTCGCAAAGATAGATGAAGCTAGTTAATACGTATTTTGTTCCGTAAGAACAAAACTAAATATTTTCATCTACATTCAAGTGAGCCTCTCCTAATATTCTACAACCCCTGGTTCAGTAGGACCACACCTGGAAAAAAAAGGAAGAAGAGGAGAGAAAAAGAGAAATAGGACTTCCCTTCTTGTTCAAAATGGGGCCTATAAACTTCTAGTTAAGGAATTTCGACGATTGTCATTTTAAGAGTGAGCTTTCTTTTCAACTTGGCTTGATTTCGTGGGGTTTCAGGCTGTTTTTCGAGATGCATGTATAGTTTTTAGGTGGTTATTCTCTCAAAAACAACATTACGAAAAAGTAAGCTTAACTCCGTCTAAACAATGGGACGAAAAGATAATACAGAAATGTTTTAGAAAGTATTGCCGTAAAAAGATATTCTAAGCGACTAGTTTATCATACGATTCAGACTAGTTGATTCTATGTCTCTATTATTTTCACGTGGTGACAAAAAAAAAAAAAAAAAAAAAAAAAAAAAAAAAAAAAAAAAAAAAAAAAAAAAAAAAAAAAAAAAAAAATAACGCGAGTAGGGGTCTGTTTCCAGCCCGGACCGTCAAGTGCCAAAATTGTCCCAAATATTATCATTTTTTCGTTTAATTTTTTCTGGGTTATATCCACAGTTTATAGATTCTATAAACTGTGGTTATATCGAACTATCCCCTTCCTTCACCGACACAAATGTTTGGGTAGGAACCTAATGGTATGTACATGTAAGAGCGAAAATTCATAAACATATAGGGGGAGGGGGCAACTACCCTTCCATTTAACGGTTATATTTGGTTTGTAGATGGTAACCCAAAAAATAATTATCTTTTATTTTCAAATAGAATTTGGCAATGGAAGTCTTAAGAATCTGAAAATATTCAACACTTTAATGCAAATTATAATTCTAAGAATTGAACATTAATGTTCGTTTAAGAAATACTTTTCACTTTCAGGGTCCAAATCTTCAATTATGTGTCTAATTTATTTATTTTCGTCATCGCTCTAATCAAGGTGGGTAAAAAATAATATAAGAAAAGTAAAAATGTGTTTTGGAAACCTTTCTAATGTACTGAACCTACATGCCCCCTTCACCCCGAGTAAGAAAAGTTGCTAGCTGCGGCATATCTTTAGGACAAACACTTTAAATGTTTTATGTGCCTCTGAAGGCACATGATAATAAAAAACCTAAGGATACTTAAAGCAACCTTACTTGAGGGCTTAGAGGTCACTTCAGGGTTGAGAACAACGCCAAAAATTGTTCGATGATGCTAGAATATGAAAGAAAATTCATTTCCTATTTGCCCGATTTATCAATCTGTATTTCCGAGTACGCTGAAAAATAGAAATAACGTCTATACATTAGCAAGAAAGTAGGTAAGTACGACGGCACTAGACCTTCAAAGTCCAAACAGGCGGTCATGATCTCTTGTTTCGTGGCCCTCTGCCAGGAAGTGTAATGGGGGGCTGGGGGCCAGCCATCCTGTGATTTTGCAAACTCTTTCTGCTTAGCTTCCCCAGATTTCTCCAGATACCCATTTAGAGGTGGGTCAACTCTGGCTGAGCTTACAGAGTCGCGCCACTGACCCCCGTCCCAAACCAAATAACCGGCCACGCTAGGAATCGAACCCGTGCTCTATACATAAGTCAATTTAAGAGAATTAATTGATACTATATCATGCTTCAGATATAAATCTACCTACCACATCGCAGGAACGTGTTTGCAAAAATATATCTCATACTAAAGCTTTTGAATGCTAAACTAGGGGTATTTGGAGGGGAAATATTGACTAATGAATAATCGGCTTTTGCATCTCAATAAGGACCTTTGTAAGGGTGGTCAACTAATTGTATTTGACATGTGTTTATGAAGATATATGTCACGTAATTGCTGATTAAATCTTTCATTCAAAAATACGGAGTAAGGGGTTCTCGGAATAAAATTGTGACTGACGCAACAATTATGAATTATTACCCAAAAATACGAAAAGAATTTTTGGGTATATAGGGCAGTGCTGTCAGTGGCGTTAATTCACAATAATCTTAGGGGGAGAGAGTTGTATTTTCATTATTTGGGTGTAGGGCATGGAGATAACAAAAAAGAGGCATTTTTCATTGAAAGTATTCCCAAACAAAGATTTTTTATCCAAGAGGGGCAAAAAATCAAGTAGGAGCAGCCCTCTTCCCCTTCTACTGCGTGCTATGAGACCTACACTGGACTTGACATACCCATCTAATCAAAACTGAGCTTACCGTAGCTCTAATTGGTTATAAAAGATACGCCGCATTGGGCACTGCTTACAAAAATAGCATGCATAGTCTTCGTTCTTCTAACCCAGGGGTCTAACTAAGCCCAATTCTTGGTCAGACAAACACAAAAGATCTTTAAATAGAACACAATTTTAGATACATTATGTTATCAGTTAAGGCCGTACCCAGAAATTTTTGTCGGAGGAGGTTTTACTGAAAGATTTTTTTTCAGGGGGGGGGGGGTGTACACAAAAATCCTTCCAAAAACGTATACAAAATTTGTTTATATCCATTTTTGTTACGTTTTTACGAGTCAAACAAACATTTCGGGGGGGGGGGGTCAAACCCCCTAACTCCCCCTCTGGGTGAGGCCTTTTTATCAGTTGTCACCATAGTTAATTTCCCCTCCACTACCAAGAAAAATAAAGTACATGATTTGCCCCCTTGCTTTGTCTCTTTTATAAAATTACTTAGCAAAGATAGAAATTTAGAATCTGTGGGAAATCAGTTAATCCTGTATCCACAAACCTTGCCAGGGATAGAATATCCTAAGACATTCCTAAAACCTGCGATTGGCATCCTCGTTTGTATCCGTCTGACAAGAATATCCTCGTGTTATAGCGCCGTAGTTTTCCTTAGGGAAAGCAATGCACCGTCTTATGTTTCTCATGAATCATTGGTGAGGCAAGGAAGTTTTTTTTTTTTTTTTTTTAGTCAATTGTAGTTGTGTCTTAGAACTCAGGGAACTCACGCTTGATTGTAAGAAAACGGAAACATATGTTCTCTAAAGTGCGTTTAAGATTGCGTGCCATGGTAACTTGCCATTGTACGATCGTCAAACTTTTATCAACTTGTCAACCGCCCTTTTAATCTACATGACATGACAAGGTCTGCAATAGCTATCATTTTAATACTCAAAGGAAAAGACTTATGTCACTGTATTATGAATAATTATTGTTTATTTTTCCGTTTTTAACCGAAAATATTTAATAGTTTCTGAATAATTTAATGGACGTTAAAATAAACGAAATGTTTCTTCTTTTTCTTCAAACTCTAATTTACTTTACTTAAAAAAAGAATATTGAGACTAGAGACTTATTTCAAAAATTAAATTTTAATTTATTTCTATTTTCGGTACTTGGGTATTATAGCAACCACACTGTTGTCCTAGATCTGTTGTAAAACCAATTTCTCTGTGTTCACTCGGGGATAATTAGCTTAGCTTGAGTGAGATAAACTACTATGCAGGTATATTTTAATTAAATATTTAATATATAGAGTTGGTTAGGTTAGGATTTTCTAGATGTTTTCCAGATAAATTGCCTACGGATTGTTCTGGGTACCCGGCTGACTGACCGTATTTCAAACAGTAGGCCGTACGAAAAGTGCGATTCATTCCCGCTTTCTAGGGTTATAATAAGAGAAAGGTTGAGATGGCTTGGGCACATTCTACGGATGAAGGATGACAGATTGCCGAAGATTGTCCTTTTCAGCGAACCGTCGAGGGCTAAACGGAAATTAGATCGTCCACGGTTGGGGTTGGAGGATGTCATAAAGAAAGATTTAAGGGAAATGGGGACTTCCTGGGAGGGTGTAAAGAGGGAGGCATGAAATAGCTTGGGATGGAGGAGGAGCATCCGTAGCTGTGTTGGCCTCAGGCGGCATGGTGTTGCGGTGAGTTGTTAGTAGTAGTAGTAGCAGTTAGGTTAGGTATTTAATATAATGCGTTCTAGGCTGGCTTTTCATAATTCTCTGTTGTAGTTTCCATAATTTTGTTACTAAATTATTATATTTTCATCATATTTTGGTATATTTCATAAGCTAATTATCTCCGAGTACACTCAGAGAAACCGGTTTTACAACAGATCAAAAACAACAGTGTGGTCGCTATAATACACTTGTACAGTACGTCAGAGACAAGAAGATGGGCAAGACAATAGATCGTCACACCCGATGTCATGCCCGAATATGAAATATTTTCTGAAAATTAGCAGTGAAAACAATCCGATGAGTCTAATTCAACATGTCAGATTTGGAGCGGCGTATTTACACCGCGTGAAACTGAGAAGACTGACCATAATTGGGACAAAAATGCTCCAGTAACTCCGAGTCGAAGACTTGCTGACATTATTTTTTCGGTTCCGCATACTAAAATAAAACCTCTTCCTCAGCAACATATTGCTAGCACGTAGGTATTCTTTTTCTGGTGAGAAGGGGGGGAAGTGTTAATTGGAAAAATGAAAACATTTGCGTATCAGAGTCAACGCAGCAGCACTGACTTAGATCTAACGCGACCCAAAACGAGCCAAGTTTTGAAGCTAGTCCAAAACGAGGTAATTCTAAGCTACAGGTTATCTCGGATTAAAAACGAGTTGAGTTTTGAGTCAGTACAAAACAAGCGCAGTCGGTGCTACAGATGGATTCAGTGTAAAAATCGAACAAAGCCCACTCTTGGGGTAGAAAATAATTAAGTTCTGATGTTGTAGAAACCATCTAAGGCCAAGCTGCAGAATTTCAGGGGTGTGATCCAGAACTGAGCTTAGTTCTGACTTAGTGCAAAAATGGGCAATGCCCGGAAAATACACAAAAATGAGCTAAGTACTGAATCGACGCAAAAAAAGCCAAGGTCCGAGTCAATACAAAAACAAGCTAAATCTAAACTGCGAACTGACTTGGCACAAAAACGAACTAAATCCTAGACACCGACCAGCTCAGAGAAAAAAAAAGTCAAGGCCTGAATCTGCACAAAAATGAATAGTCTAAACTACAGACTGATTCAGACCGAAACAAACTAAGTCTATTCTCGAGAGAAAAAAAAGCTTAAGTTGTGATGATGTAGAAACCTACATCTAAGTTCAAGATGCAGAATTTCAGTGATGTAATGTGGAAATGAGCAAAGCACTGAGTCAGTACAAAAATGAGCTATGTCCTGCTGCTTTATGTCCCCCCTCACCTTTCAGCGTTTTATTGTAAAAATGTAGACATTTTGCACTTCGTTTGGAACAAAATGACGCAAAGATTTTCAATCCATCCTATTGGAGGTAGGAAGTTGGCCCATGTCCCTTCAAAAATTCTTTGCAGCTTTCTAGTAGAAACGTAGGAATGCTACATTTTATTCGAACCACAATTGCATGGATTTTCAATCAGCATCATACGAGAATCAAAGAGGGCCAAGAGAGTCAAAGAGTAAAGAACCAAAATCATGCGAGATTTTATAAGACGTATGGGTGGATGACCAAGAAGGCTATGCAGCCCCTCTGGCTTCCTCCTCCCAATTCCAGATTTTTAGTAGAAAGGAAAGTATGTTGCATGTGAAATCGTAGAATGATTTATAATCTGTATGATTTAAGACGAAAAGGTAACCCTAGACCCCTCAAAATCCCCCTCTCCCTGCTAACTTTTTAGCAGTGGAGTAGACGAGCTGTATTTTACTTCAACTAGAAAAACACAAAGATTTTCAATTTTTGCCAATGGAGGTGCAAAATGGGCCCATGACTTCTCGAACACCACCCCATACTAGCCACACTTCTGCCGAAAGTTAAGTGAGTCTTTTTCCATGATTGGCTTGAAATGTGTAAGACGAGTACCTCAATCTAATAGAACACGAGAATGACAATTTTCGGATCCTTAATCCCCTTCCCAACAAGACTTCCATGGCAACACTTGTATGCCTGGCGATGCAATTGTTTAAGCAGGGAATTCTAACCGAATATACACGTGAATGCCGCTCTTAAGTGCAGATAATAAATATAGTGCAAGAGAGGCTTCCTGAGTTGTAGAATTTAACATGCGAGACACAGAGTTCTAGACTCTCAAACTATATGCTTAGCTGCAACTTGTTGCTGCTAAGCACCGAATTTTCATGAGAACAGGAATTGCCCAGACATTGATGTCTGGACGGACACGTGTCTAGACATGCAAGTACAACTGAAGATGCATTTGAACGCTTCTTTGCACCCAATGAGATTTTAATCAAGAAATTTTTGCACATGTGCTAGCAGGCTTCAAAGTATTGTTGCTGGGAATTCCTCCTCCATCATGGAGAGAATTTGTTAAAAAAAAAAAAAAAAAAAATCTTAAAGCGAACATACATCTTAAAGGGCAAAGGGTTGAGATACTTGTGTTGGCCAATAATGGCCAACCTTCTATTTATTTCTTATACATTTAGGATTATGAAATTTGTCTTCAATCATGCATGCGGTTACGCAACTATCATAGACATGCAACACAAATAATGCAGCGCAGTGACACAGATTTGGAATTATTAGAAAAGCCTTCATGTTGCAATCACTCGATGATAGAAATAGGATCAGACTGTTCATACTTTCAAACACATTCCAGAAAACTAATAGGTTGTCTTCAGGCAAATTAGCGCTTCCTTGCCATGTGCATGTTGTGTTTTTGAAGATTTAAACGATTATAGGTTTTGGGCGGTTCTAGGCGTTTACCCCCACGGCAATTAACCCCCGGATAATACCCCCCCCCTGAAAAATACCCCCCGCGGAAAATATCCCCCCCCCGAAAATACCCCCCGGAAAATACCCCCGCGGTAAATACCCCCCCACCCGTGAAAATTAAGGCTTTCCAAATTTAAGAATTTTCTTTGAGTTTTATCTTTTTTTTCCGTAGGGGGAACGAATTTTGGTACTTGTGTATTATGCGCCACTCACTCAAGTTTACGCTGTGTAAAATTCGAGAACACACCAGTTTTTTCGTTACTTTAGAGATAAATTTGGGCTATAGATTTGCATATAAGGGGGGGGGATAAAGTTTAGCGGATCTGCATGCAAAATGTGTTTGGTACAATTATACTGCATATTAGATAGATAAATAGAGAAGTGTATGGCCATGATATACGGCCATGAACATAGTAAAATAACATAAATGAAAGGCACAAATAACATAAACTTTGATTAGCGGTCATCATGAAACACCTAAATGAAACACAACATTAACCTAATAATAGGGGAGACTGGGGTAATGGCGGTCAGCGGGTAACGGCGGTCACTATGATTTCTCGTAAAGTGGATAACGGAGATTCACACCGATGGGTGCTGCCATCTCGAGACAGTTTATGGAAATACTACTAGAGTGCTCGGCATCTTGCCAGCCTTAGTTTGTCTGTTGTGTAAGAAAGACTGTTTTGACGTTTCACCTTATAAGACAGACAATAGTTTAATCCACTATCATCTCTTTCTGTTTACATTTCACGGAACGAGACTTATCTCGCAATAACAAGGTAAGTCATATTGTTGTATCATGTAGCATTTTATTAAGGTTTAAGTACTGATATTCTGATTTTTAGTCGTTAGATAATAACCATGCGGTTGGGGTAATGGTGGTCACCGCGCTATGGGTAATGGCAGTCATGACCGGCATTACCCAATTAGTACTCATTTTTTTTTCTATGTTTCAGATGCCCAAAAAATACATAAGGAAAACAGATAAAGCTGCATGGACTGCAGAGGACTTAAAGAATGCAAAGACAGCCATTTCTAGAGGATTATCGATTCGAAAGGCTGCTGATCAATTCAAAATACCATTCAGCACGTTGCAAGAACGAATGAAGAGTGGGATTGATTCTGATCCAAGCTTAGGCAGGAAGTGTGTCTTCCCTCCTGTTCACGAAGCAGCTCTAGCTGACCATGTAAAAACTTTATCAAAGATTTTCTACGGCATCACTGCACTGAAATTAAGAAAAATTGCATTTGAATATGCAGAAAGAAACCTATTAAGCCATAGATTTGACAAAGAAACAAAAATGGCTGGCTTGGATTGGATGTACGGATTCATGGACAGAAACAAAATTAGTGTGCGCAAACCTGAAGCCACAAGCATCGGAAGAGCCATTGGGTTTAACAAAGACGAAGTAAATCGTTTTTTCCAAAATTTAGAACAGGCTATGGATAAATACAAGTTTAAAGATACCAATTATTGGAACGTAGATGAAACAGGGATCACCACTGTGCAGGACCCTGGTCTAATACTGGCAGAACGGGGCCAAAAGCGTGTGGGTTCTATAACAAGTTGGGAAAGGGGAAAAAACATTACAGTTGTGTGTGCAATGAGTTCGGGAGGGCTTTATGCTCCACCAATGTTCATATTTCCTCGAGCTCGTATGTCCCCACTCTTAGAAAAAAATGGGCCACCTGGATCAGTTTACTCATGCTCTACGACAGGCTGGATCAATGAAGAACTGTTCGTTGTTTGGTTAAAACACTTTGCTCAGTTTACTCATGCTAGTAATGACAACAAAATGCTTCTTATTCTGCACAACTATTCCACTCATTGCTCATCTGAAGCATATGATATTTGTAGGGAGAAAGGGATTGTTATGGTGTCACTACCGCCCCATACATCACATAGACTTCAGCCTCTGGATGTAGTATTTTACTCGCCTTTGAAGGCTGCTTACAAAAGGGAATGTGATTTGTTCATGAAATCCAGGAATTTAGTAAAAATAACCCCTTACGATGTAGCAGAGATATTCAATAAGGCATACTCACCAGTTGCTACGATTGCAAAGGCAACAAGTGGGTTCAAAAACACAGGGATCCATCCTCTTAATCCAGGAGTTTTCACAGATGAGGATTTTTTGGTAGAGGACATCCTCCAGAAGAATCAAGACTTAACGCCTGTTTGTGTGGACGTTTCCTTGAAAGCTACTGCAAATGAAGACATCGTAGAAGTAGGCCGATACGAGGTCACGACTAAACAAAACTTAGAATCCTCTGTACTACGTGATGAAGTTCATATTCAGCCTAACACACAAATTAATGTGTCTATACAAGAGATTTCTCCTCTACCTGGATGCAGTAATTGGGCTGATAAGCCAAGAAAAGGAGCGAGACCAAAGCAACATTCTCAGATCTTGACTTCAACACCGATGAAAATCCTGCTTCAAGAAAAAAAAAGAAAGGGAGAAGAAAAAGAAACCAAGATCAAGGAAAAACTAAAAAAGAAAGAAGAAAAGAACCAAAGAATTAAGCCAGTAAAAAAAGAATTTAATGGAGAAAAGAAAAAGCCTGCTGATCCTGAAAGGAAAACACAAAAAGTGGAGCAAAAGAAAATGATCAGGAAACTTTTTGAATCTGACTCCGACACTTCAATTGACGAGGAAAACATTTGTGAAGACGAATCAGAAAGTGAGCTATGTTTGACAGAGATCGGCAAAGAAACCTGTTTCTATTGCGAAGACATCGGGAAAGATGGAGAAATTTGGTATCGGTGCACTTCTTGTGCATTATGGGCACATCAAGAATGTTCCGGATGGGACACTCCTGAGGGCTATTTATGTGACATGTGCTCAAGAAAGTAAAATTGACTTAAAATATTGCAAGCTCATAAGTTATATGAATATTTTTTTTTTTTTGGCGCTTGAATTCTTTAAGCTGTTTTTTGCTATGGAAAGATGTTTTTGTTTTTTTTTGTTTTTCAAATAATTGATTTCTAATTATGCCCATACTTTCAATTACATTTTTGTAATTTCCTAAATACGGAATTATGTAACAATATAAATATGATGATTTCAATTTAACGTGTTTATGTCATTGAAATTTCCCACATTTTTTATTTACAGCCCTTTAGTAGAACATGACCTTACCGACTGCCATTACCCCTAGGATAGGGGGTAATACCGGTCATAGCTGGTTTGGCAAAACAATGCTTAATGCCTATATGTAATCTTGATTAAGACTCAATTCAAGTATGCAATAGGTAAAATACACTATGCTAGAGATTTAACGTGTTTAGGTTTGAATTTTATCTTTCTTTTAATTTTTATTCTCATTTTGCCTTAGGTGACCGCCATTACCCCAGTCTCCCCTAGTACTTAATACTTGGAAAATCGGCCATTGAAAAAAAAAAACACTTAACACTTGGAAAAAACGCTTAAATGAAACATTACATTTACTTTATGCTTTATTTTTTTTTTTTTTTTTTTTTTTTTTTTTTTTTTTTTTTTTTTTTTTTTTTTTAGTTAACAAAATTTCCAGATACCTCGCTATTCTTCTGTAACTTTTTAGTGGCCATACCTAGAAGGAATGGTTTTCTGACTTCAAACTGTCCGAATACTTTACCATCACCCCCCCCCCCCCCCCTATGTGCAAATGTATAGCCCAAAATATATATTTCCCATCTATTCTGTCACTTGTCTTTGTCTCATGCTAAGATGAAAGAAACTAACGAAGAAACCGGTTTGTTCTCGAGTTTTACACAAAATAAACTTGAGTGAGTGGCGCATAATACACAAGTACCAAAATTCCTTCCCCCTACAGAAATAAAAAAAATGAAAATCAAACAAAATTCTCAAATTTGGAAAGCCTTATTTTCCACGGGGGGATACTTTCCAGGGGGTATTTACCCGGGGATATTTCCCGCGGGAGGGGGGGGGGGGTATTTTTCGCGTGGGGTATTTTGCGGGGGGTTAATCGCCGGGGGGGGGGGGTTAAACGCCGGCCACCGTTTTGGGCATAGTAATTGGGTATTAGCTCATACAAATGCCGCATTTGAAAAGTAAACGCATCTTTTGGGCTTCAGGAAATAGGGAATATAGTTAATTTAGCAGGAACAGACTAGGCTATTTGGAGATTGTTTTTAAGAAACGTGTCATCATTCTTTTATTTACGAAAAAATTTTTCTTGAGGGATACCAATTTGATCAACTACTGATTACCGGATTTAAACGATAACGAAGAGACAAAAACAAAGTGTTGCTTTCGCACCAATTTTGTTAGTTAAGTCGTACAATGGTTGCTGCAAAACTCCATTTTATGATGACGTTTGTTTGTTTTGAGTTTGGCTTGACAATGCATTTTATTTTTTATTTTATATATTTTCATTTCATTTTATTTATTCATTTACGGTTACTTCTGTTATTTTAAAATTTGACTTTTCATATTCCTCTGTTTCTGCTCGTTTAGGTTTTAATATTTATTTTTACTTTTATCAGTAAAATCATTTTCAGAAAACTATTTTTAATTACATGAAAAAACCCAGAAAGCAATTGTTAAATAGCAATTGGCCAAAGCAATAAATTTCAGCGATACTGTATAAAAGGTTCCATCCCATGGTGTGTCTCAAACATTGTAATTTGTATATATTTTGTTGTGTTTAAACCTTTTGGAAAGGTTCCTTCTTCGGAAAGCTAAAAAACGTTATTTCTGCTATTCTGTATACCATGTAAAATGTTATATAGGCCTACATGTTTCGATCCCGGGTACAAAGTTCCATTGACAGTCTGCACTGAAATGTCTAACTCCAAAAATGAGTGTTTCTTCTACACCCATTAAGAGGCACTCAATTAAACTGATAAATTTATTGCATTTTGTGTTAGCCGAAGCAAGAGGGGGGGGAGGTAGAATACCCTTGCATCTACATTTCGGCTCCTGATTTTATCATAAGCGTATGTATATATAACTTCTCTTGCAACTCTGCTTGGATAACAATCATAATTCTGCACCAAGAGCGGATCCAGGATTTTTGTTCGAGGGGGGGGGGTACCCAATTTTTTTCCGTGGACTTTGTCTAACATCCTGTTTTCTGGTAAAGTTTTGTCTTTACAGGTATTTTTTAGACTAATTTTTGACTCGGTCAAAAATTTCGGGGGGGGGGGTTCAAACCGGGTAACCCCTCCCCCTGGATACGGCCTTGTTCTGCACTCAAGAGTCAAACCAGTCAAAAACAAGAGCTGTTAACTTAGTCGTAAGCTCATGAATCTCATTTCCTTTTGTTAATTCCTTAATTTATAATTTACACCCCTTTGTAAAGTTTCACTTTGTTTCACAGTTGAACGAAAGAAGATTTTCGATTAATTTCAGCATGGAAAACTGAATAATTAAGCATAAAACCAAAAAGCTATCTTAAAACCCTAATTATGTCTTTATCCTTTAACTGAATCATTCAGAGGACAATTAAGAAGTTTGTCTTAGGAACTTGACATTGGGAGGTTTAATAGAAACCCTTTCCCGACTGGGATCTATTAACTAATTCATTCGTTTTGGGGAAAGTTTGAAATCGAAATTATCGAAATTCTTGTCAAACGACATCCACAAAAAGGACAAAGAGATGTTAGAATGACAAGGGATTTCAAAGTTAAACACGATGAAGATGGTCAAAACTTTATTCCATTGTTAGAGAAGCCGGGACATTCTTC
Organism: Artemia sinica; assembly: GCA_027921565.1. NCBI lineage: Eukaryota > Metazoa > Arthropoda > Branchiopoda > Anostraca > Artemiidae > Artemia > Artemia sinica. Next base: position 27,892,776 of record CM051258.1, read on the forward strand.
TAAGAAGGAAAAGGATTCAAGCAGCACTAATTCATAACGGATTTTAAACAAGGCCTGATACAAAACGGATATTTTCGGCTCAAAAGGTGGTATTTTGCAAAATCTAAATTTGTAGGAGAATAGAAAGTCGGACAAACCTGTTATTTGATGCCTAAAGACTAGTGTACAAGGAATGCTTTTCAGGCATCCTAGATACCATCATAGGCAGTGCAATAGCGCTGCCTAAGTAAAGAACGATGTTGGCACAATGTATTATTATAATTTTTTTTTTTTTTGGTTGGCTGGTTGGTTTTAGACCAGGGCACTTTGTATCGAAGGAGTTGCCGTAGAAACTTGGAAAAGAGCTCTTTTGATTGGAAATTGGAAGGGCTTGTGCCCTTTTTAATAGTCGAGAGTGTTTGGAAGGCAACTAACACCCCTTCCACGCCCACCATTTCACCAAACCCATCCAATCAAAATTTTGAGATAGCCATTTTGTTCAATGTAATTGAAATATCTAGAAATTGTGTCTTTGAGGAGGACACTCCCCACACAGTCTTCAGGGCAAAATTGGAAATTGAAAGGGCTAGTGCTTTTTTAATAGTAGAAATTGGTTGGAGGGTAACTAACCCTGCTCTCACGCCCACCATTTCCTAAAACACAATCAATCAATCAATCAATTTAATCAGTCAATAAACTCAACAAAATAAACTTCAATATAAACTCCCCCGCAAGGCTCTATGGCCTGGAAAAAAACAGGGGAGAAACAAAAATGAAATAAATACATAAAAACAAAAACATTTTCAACATCATACATTCACACCTTTAAGAGACTCAACACAAGAGAAAAAAAGTAAACAAAAAAAATAAACAAGAAAAAAAATCATAAAATACAATGATCCACATAAAAAAAAGAAGAGAAAAAAAAATACAAAAATCAAAAATTAAACAGGGGACTACCAAGCAATCAATTTATTCCGCGTGGACTACCCTATGATCAATCAATCAATCAATTTATTCAACCAATAAATTTATGGCAAAAACACTTCAATATAGAACCCCCGGTAAGGTGCTATGACCAGGAAAAAAACAGGGGAAAAACAGAAATGGCATAAATACTAAAAAAAGGGTATTTTCAATATAATGCATTTCAACCTTTCAAAGACTCAACACACACACACAACACAAACCAAACAAAGAACAGAAAAAAAAATAATTAAAAGACCCAAACATAAAGTGATTTGTATGACCCCCCAAACAAAAAAAAAAAGATGTAGGACAATCCAATAAATTAAACCAAATTCCAAATATATATTTGAAACCAAGCCACATCCAATCATAATTTAGAGATAGCCATTTTGTTCAACGTAGTTCAAAGGTCCAGAAATGATATCTTTGAGGATGACAAACCCTCCACAGCCCCCAGGGCGCAAAGATTGTAAGTTATGCCCTGAGGGCTTTATAAGGTTTTTATAGAAAGCGTTGTCGTAGAAGCTTCAAAAAGGGCTCATTCAATTGGGAATTGAGATGGCCAGTGCCCTTATTAATAATCAAAAGCGATCGGAGGGCAAATGCCCCCCCCCCACGCCCATCATTTCCCCAAACACTTCCAATCAACATTTTGATATAGCCATTTTGTTGAACGTAGTTGAAGGGTCCGGAAATTATGTTTTTGATTATGACGCCCCCCCCACAACCCTCAGGGCTAAGATTGCAAACTATGCCCTGGGGGCATATAATGTTCTTATAGAAAGCGTTGTCGTAAAAACTTCAAAAAAAGGTCATTGAATTGGAAATTGAGAGGGCTATTGTCATTTTTAATCCATCGAAAGTAATCGGAGGGAGAATCATCCCCGCCCCATGCCCATCATTTCCCCACATATTTTCAATCAGCATTTTGATATCACCATTTTGTTCAACGTAGTTGAAAGGTCTGGAAATTATGTCTTTGAGAATGGAAACCCTCCCCCACACCCCTCAGGACAAGGGTCCTAAGTTATGCCCTCGGGGCATATAGGGTTTTAATAGAAAGCTTTGTCGTAGAAGCTTCAAAAAGGGCTCATTCTACTGGAAATTGAGAGGATTAGTGCCTTTTTCATTAGTCGAAAGTGATCAGAGGGCAAATGCCCCCTCCTCCCATGCTCACCATTTCCCCAAACACTTACAATCAAAATTTTGAGATAGCCATTTTTTTCAGCGTATAAGAAAGGTCTGGAAATTATATATTTGAGGATAAAAGATCCCCCCAGCCCACAGGGCAAGGGTTGTAAGTTATGCCCTGGGGATATATAAGGTTTTTATAGAAATCGTGGTCATATATCATGAAAGGTCATATATGATATATCAGAAAGCGTGGGTAATCAGACGCTCTAGTGCTAATGCTTTTAAAAAAATTCTTTTAAATGTTTTCACTTTTAAAACTTTAAGAAATCAAAAATTAATTAGGATTTTAAGGAATAAATATCAGCATGTGTATATTAAACTGACAATGCACATTTTTTTTTCAGTAAATTCATTTGATTTTTTTTCAATAAAGTACAAATTATATTCTGGCTTTTAGAAAGCATGGGGTTTAGAACCCTACTCATATTAATTTCTGCTCGTTTTAAGTTTGACTCTGTTATTTTTTTTAAATTTATGTTTGTTTTGGGTTTCATTATTTATTGATACGTATTTGTGGTAGTTGTATGCTTTGTAGAATATTTGGTTCTATTTTTGTTCATTTTTGGTTCTTTAATTTTTTTGAAAAACTCATTTTGTGGAAAAAGTTTTTTTTAATTAATATTAAAGAAAAAAAAGATTTTTCAACTGAAAGTAAAGAGTATTATTAAAACCTAAAAAGAACAGAAATCATTCCGTATATGAGGAATTTTCCCTTCCTCAATTCCTCGCCCTATGCGCTAAAGTTATACTTTTTGCTCCAATTATTTAAGAATGATTCCTGAAACACAAGGGCCATCTAATTAGAATAACAAACTTTTTTAAAAGTCTAAAAATAAATTTAGCATAGAAAACAAGGTATAGAGGGGGAGGGTTAACCCCCTCATGTACGTAATAGTATCTGTCAGTTTAAAGTTTGAATGTTTCTCCTTACTTTCAGTTGGGATACCTTGTTTTTGTCAATTTTCCGTCGTTACTTAAAAAATGTCGGGTAATTCGGCTTTCTCTCCATGGAAAAAACCCCTCCCTTACGAAAAATTCTTCCATTGAAGATCCTTCCACGTAACCCACCCCCACCAGAAAAATCCCCCCGAAAAATATCTGTGTAATTCCCAATAACCAAAACTAATGGACAAAGTTCACAGCTTGCAGTCGCTTCCCCCTGGGACTGTGGGGGGTCAAGTCATCATAGTTATTAGATCTTTCGACAATGTTGAAAAAAAAGGAATTCTCAAAACTTTTGTCAGACGACTTTTGGGAAAAAAGGGCTACGGGAGGGGGGCTATCTGCCCTCCAATAATTTTGGTCACTTATAAAGGGCACTAGAACTTTTGATTTCAGATAAAACAAGCCTTCTTCCGATCTTCTAAGATCACTGATTCAATACGATCACCCCTGAAAAAAAAAAAAAATCACGCATCTGTGACTTTTCATCTGGCAAAAATGCGAAATTCCACAGTTTGTATATAGGAGCTTGAAACCACTACAACGGGGTTTTCTGATTTGCTGAATCTGATTGTTTGATTTTCATTTAGATCAAATGATGTTTTGTGGGAGTCTCTTCCCTTTTTCAAAATTGGACAAATTTTCTCAGGCTCGTGAGTTTTGATGGTTAACATTAAACTCGATGACTTTTATATATTTTAAGCAAGCATCAAAATTCAATTCGTTTGATGGTTTTTTTTTTATCAAGACTCTGTTTCTTGGAGTGTCGGTTCCCATTGATCCATGTCGCTCTTTACTTAGGCCTACAGTTCGTTACGGCGAGCTGTAAAATAAAGACGTTATATCAAAAGCTCTATATCGAAGCGTTTTTGTCAGATATTAAATAAAAAAAAAAAAAAAAAAAACAGTTATCGTAAGAAGCAACATTAAAACTTAAAAGGAACAGAAATTAATCCGTGTTTGAAAGGGGCTGTAATCTCCTCAACGCCTCGCTCTGTGCGCTAAAGTTTGACTCTTTGTCGCAACTCTACTTTTTAAAACAATAAAAACTTTAACGTGACGAGTGAAGCGTTGAGGAGGGGACAGACCCTTTTTACTTTTTAAGTTTTAATTCATGTTCGTTTTGAGTTTAATGTCACTCCTTACTTTTAGTTTAAAAAAAAGTTTTTTATTTAATTTCTGGACGTTTTTAAACTAATGGAGGTTCGAATTTGGCTCACCGTATATGAAAAATTAAAACAAAATTTGCATATTCATTTTGGCAGATTTAATCCGTATATGAAGGGTTGCCCCCTCCTCAATACCTTGCTCTTTATGCTAAGGCTGTTAGCACTATTAAAAAAGCTTCCTATTCTAATCAAACGACCCACGTGTTTCAGTAGACGCTCTTAAAATATTTTAGTAAACAGTCAAACTTTAGCGTAAAGAGCAAGGTATTGAGGAGGGGGCAACCCTTCATATATGAAATAACTTCTGTTCAATTTCCAAATAATACCGGTAAATCTGGCTCACTCTCTGTGAAATATACCCCTCCCCCTTCACGGAAAACTCTTCCCTGGAAATGGATGACTTCATCCAACGTAAACTGAAACTCTACGTTCCTTTTCTCCTTAGCATTCTTTGATTTGAATAAGACTTTAGGTTCCAATAAAGACAAAATTATTTGATCTTTCAACTATACTGAACAAAATGGCTATCTCAAAATTTTGATCAGATAATTTTGGAGGAAATATGGGCGAGGGAGGGGGGCCAGTTGCCCTTCAATATTTTTTTTAACTTAAAAAGGGCATTAGAACTTTTAATTTACGTTCAAATGCACCCTCTCTCGATCTTCTGGGACCATTATTTCGATACAATCCCCCCTGGGAAAAAAAAATAAATAAAGACGCATCCGTGATCTGTCTTCTATCAAAAATAGCAAAATTCCATATTTTTGTATATAGGAGACTTGAAATGTCTACAGCAGGGTTCTGTGGTACGGTGAATCTGATGGTGTGGTTTTCGTTAAGGTTCCTTTGATTTTAGGGGATGTTTCCCTCGTATTTCAAAAAGCTGACAGATTTTCTCAGGCTCTTAACTTTTGATGGGTAACACTAAACTTGATGAATCCTATATGTTTGGAATCAGCATAAGGAGCTTATTCTTTTAATGTATCTATTGATCTTAAAATTCGGTTTTTTCGAGTTTCGGTTACTATTGAGCCGAGTCGTTCCTTACTTACAGTTCGTTATAAGAACTGTTTGATAAAGCGTTTTAGGTAGAAAAAAAAAACAGAAACTTCTCAATACCCTAAGAACAAAATAAGTTAGAAAAACCTCATTAAACCAGTTGATAGAGCTTGATAAGATGGGCTATAAATCTCAGTTACTAAAATATTTCACACGAAGTCTTTTGGATTACTAGTGTATACACATGTTGAAAAATAAATATTCCACGGCAGTAGGCAAATCATGGGCAGCTGATAGTGACGTACCTAGTGTAATGATGACATTTTAGGCATCTAATGAATCCAGAAGTAGTTTTAGGGGAAGGGGGTGCATAGCCCCGTGCACAAAAACTTGGGGGGGGGAGTGAAAATTTCAAATAAATAATCCAATGTTTATAATTATTTCGTACTTTTTGAATTTTTTTTTATTAAAATAAAGTAGATGGCACAGTTAGCACTAAGTATAAGCAAATTTAATCTGAAAATTTAGTTTTTTTCCATATCTTCATCACTATTCCTTGAAAATAAAATTAAGTAGACCAAATTTAAGCAGCGTTAATGTTTTTTTATATATTTTAAATTAAAATTTTTTTAATAAAGGAAAATTGTGTTAAAATTTGATCTGAAAATTTTTGAGACACAGGGGTGGGGGCAAATCAAGATTTTTCCTCGTCCGCAAGAGAGGCCAGAACCGCCATTGAATGAATCTTCACTTGAGTAAATCTACGGATGAAATTGAAGTAATAATCCCGTCGGAGAGATGCTTCAGCTTTGCATGAAGGGGTTTGACTTTTGGTTGGATGAAGTCTCGGCCAATCCAAAAATGTCCTTTCCAGCAAACCATGAAAAAATATATAATACCCTGGCAGTTAGCCCATGTTTATTCAAAAGTACTGTGCTCCGTCCCTATCCTGGGTAAGATTAAATAAAAAAAACAAATTTTTTAAACTGAAAGTAAGGAGCGACATTAAAACTTAAAACGAACAGAAATTATTCCGTATATGAAAGGGGCTGTCCCCTCCTCAACGCCTCGCTCTTTACGCTAAAGTTTTTTATTGTTTTAAAAAATAAAGTTGTGAGACAGAGTCAAACTTTAGCGTAAAGAGCGAGGCGTTGAGGAGGGGACAGCCCCTTTCATATACGGAATAATTTCTGTTCGTTTTAAGTTTTAATGTCGCTCCTTACTTTCAGTTTAAAAAACTTGTTTTTTTTTATTTAATTTCTGATCGTTTTTTAGTTAATGCAGCTTTTATTTTGGCTCACCGTCATTGAATAAGTAAACAAAATTTGCATAAAAATTTTACTTTTCTTTTACTAAATGGGTGTCTCTAAATATGGTTATGACGTAATTTACAAATTAACTTACGTAACTAACTTCTATATTCGTATATTTTTCTTATGGCAAAAAATACAAAGTTGCAGATTTTTGCAGATATGAGCTTGAAACCTATGTAATAGGGTTTTCTGATACGCTGAATCTGACGGTGTGATTTTCATTAAAATTCTTTCACTTGTAGGGGATGTTTCCCCCTCTTTAAAAAATCGGGTAAATTTTCTCAGGCTCGTAGCCTTTGATGAGTAATACTAAACTTAATAAAATTTATATATTTAGAATCAGCATTATAAACATATTCTTTGATACATTTATTGACATCAAAATTCCGTTTTTAAAAGTTTCGATTGCTATTGAGCCGTATCGCTTGTTTTTTTTTATTGTTTCTTTTTTATTACGTATATGCTATTACGTATATGAGGGGGTTCTCCCCTTAGTCAATACCCCGCTCTTTACGTTAAAAGTTAAAAAAAATTGATTCACAAACCCCTGAATCACAAAGGCCGTTTAATTAGAATAGATAGCTCTTTTGAAAGCACTAAAAAAAACTGTAGCTTAAAGAGCGAGGCATTGACTTGGGGGAGAACCCCCTCACCTACGTTATAATTTCTGTTCGTTTTAAGTTCTAATGTTGCTTCTTACTTTCAGTTGAAAAAACTTGTTTTTTTATATTTAATTTCTGATCGTTTTTTAAATAATGCTTGGAAATCCGGCGCCCCCTTCATAGAAATGTCCCTTACCCAAATAAACATCCTCCACGGAAAGACTCTCCAGAGTAACCCCCTCCTCTAGCCCCCACCCCCTCCAGAAAAAAATCCTTCCTGAAAATGTCTGTATACTTCCCAATAACCAATAAATAATGTTGGCAAGTCCGGCGCCCCCTTCATGGCAATTTCCCTTCCCCATGAAAACTTCCTTCATGGACAGATCCTCCAACATAACCCCCGACCCACCCCCCACTACCAGAAAAAAAACCCTCCTGAAAACTTCTGTATACTTCCCAATAACCAATGCTATATGTTAACATTGGGTAAAGTTCATAACTTTTAGCCCTCCCCCTGTGGACTTGGGGGGATTAAGTCATCCTAAAAGACATATTTATCATATTTTCGGCCATGCTGAACAAAATGGCTATCTCAAAATTTTGATCGGGTGACTTTGGGAAAAAAATAAGCGTGGGAGGGGGTCTAGTTGCCCTCCATTTTTTTGGTCACTTGAAAAGGGCACTAGAACTTTTAATTTCCGTTCCAATGAGCCCTCCCACGATATTCTAGGACCACTGGGTCGATACGATCACCCCTGGGGAAAAAAAAACAAACAAACAAATAAACACGCATCCGTGATCTTTCTTCTGGCAAAAAATGCAAAATTCCACATTTTTGTAGATAGGAGCTTGAAACCTCTACAGTAGGGTTCTCTGATACGCTGAATATGATGGTGTGATTTTCATTAAGGTTCTATAACTTTTAGGGGGTCTTTCCCCCTTTTTTCGAAAATCAGCCAAATTTTCTCAGGCGCGTAACTTTTGATGGGTAGCACTAAACTTGATGAAAATTATATATTTGAAATCAGCATTGAAATCTGATTCTTTTGATGTATCTATTGGTATCAAAAACCCGTTTTCTAGAGTTTCGGTTACCATTGAGCCGAGTCGCTCCTTACTTACAGTTCGTTACCACGAACTGTTTGAAACTGCTCCTGTACGGCTTCATAGTTGCGATGAAATGGAAATTTCGTGAATTTACATGACTACAGTGTTGCCTAATTGTGAACCAAAAAGTAAGCAGGAGTCTTTGAAAAAGAAGCCAAATATAAGCCAGGCAATGTTTTGCCCCAATTCCAACCAAATTTTTACTTTGTGTACAACCTATTGTTTATTTGTTGGACGGAACAGTCAATTACTTAATTGCGTTCCAGTATGCCGTTTTGTATTGGTAAAACAACTTGTTTTGAAGCTTTGACTTTGCAGACTGAAATTTCCAGATTCTGAATCAAACAGTTCGTGGTAACGAACTGTAAGTAAGGAGCGACCCGGCTCAATGGTAACCGAAACTCTAGAAAACGGGTTTTTGATACCATCAAAAGTTACGCGCCTGAGAAAATTTGGCTGATTTTCGAAAAAAGGGGGAAAGACCCCCTAAAATTACAGAACCTTAATGAAAATCACACCATCATATTCAGCGTATCAGAGAACCCTACTGTAGAGGTTTCAAGCTCCTATCTACAAAAATGTGGAATTTTGCATTTTTTGCCAGAAGAAAGATCACGGATGCGTGTTTATTTGTTTTTTTTGTTTTTTTTTTTTTCCCAGGGGTGATCGTATCGACCCAGTGGTCCTAGAATATCGTGGGAGGGCTCATTGGAACGGAAATTAAAAGTTCTAGTGCCCCTTTTAAGTGACCAAAAAAATGGAGGGCAACTAGGCCCCCTCCCACGCTTATATTTTTTCCCAAAGTCATCCGATCAAAATTTTGTGATATCCATTTTGTTCAGCATGGTCGAAAATCTGATAAATATGTCTTTTAGGATGACTTAATCCCCCGAAGTCCCCAGGGGGAGGGCTAAAAGTTATGAACTTTACCCAATGTTAACATAAAGTATTGGTTATTGGGAAGTATACAGAAGTTTTCAGGAGGGTTTTTTTCTGGTAGTGGGAGGGAAGGGTGGGTCGGGGGTTATGTTGGAGGATCTGTCCATGAAGGAAATTTTCATGGGGGAAGGGAAATTGCCATGAAGGGGGTGCCGGACTTGCCAGCATTATTTATTGGTTATTGGGAAGTAAACAGACATTTTCAGGAGGGGTTTTTTTCTGGAGGGGGGGGGGGGCTAGATGAGGGGGTTACTCTGCAGAATATTTCCGTGGAGGATGTTTCTTTGGGGTAAGGGACATTTCTATGAAGGGGGCGCCGGATTTCCAAGCATTATTTAAAAAACGATCAGAAATTAAATTTAAAAAAAACAAGTTTTTTCAACTGAAAGTAAGAAGCAACATTAGAACTTAAAACGAACAGAAATTATAACGTATGTGAGGGGGTTCTCCCCCAAGTCAATACCTCGCTCTTTACGCTACAGTTTTTTTTAGTGCTTTCAAAAGAGCTATCTATTCTAATTAAACGGCCTTTGTGATTCAGGGGTTTGTGAATCAAATTTTTTTTTAACTTTTAACGTAAAGAGCGTGGTATTGACTAAGGGGAGAACCCCCTCATATACGTAATAACATATACGTAATAAAAAAAAACAATAAAAAAAACAAGCGATACGGCTCAATAGTAATCGAAACTTTTAAAAACGGAATTTTGATGTCAATAAATGTATCAAAAGAATGTGTTTATAATGCTGATTCTAAATATATAAATTTTATTAAGTTTAGTATTACTCATCAAAGGCTACGAGCCTGAGAAAATTTACCCGATTTTTTAAAGAGGGGGGAAACATCCCCTGCAAGTGAAAGAATTATAATGAAAATCACACCGTCAGATTCAGCGTATCGGAAAACCCTATTACATAGGTTTCAAGCTCATATCTGCATAAATCTGCAACTTTGTATTTTTTGCCAGAAGAAAAATATACGAATATAGAAGTTAGTTACGTAAGTTAATTTGTAAAGACATCCATTTAGCAAAAGAAAAGTAAAATTTTTATGCTTATTTTTTTTACTTATTCAATGTTTTTTTTACTTATTCAATGACGGCTAGCCAAAATAAAAGCTGCATTAACTAAAAAACGATCAGAAATTAAATAAAAAAAAACAAGTTTTTTAAACTGAAAGTAAGGAGCGACATTAAAACTTAAAACGAACAGAAATTATTCCGTATATGAAAGGGGCTGTCCCCTCCTCAACGCATCGCTCTTTACGCTAAAGTTTGACTCTGTCTCACAACTTTATTTTTTAAAACAATAAAAAACTTTAGCGTAAAGAGCGAGGCGTTGAGGAGGGGACAGCCCCTTTCATATACGGAATAATTTCTGTTCGTTTTAAGTTTTAATGTCGCTCCTTACTTTCAGTTTAAAAAACTTGTTTTTTTTTATTTAATCTGTGTCTAGATCCCGAATCCTGAACGAGCCAAAAACTAAACCAAACTTTTTCAAATTTTTAAACGTGGAATTTCCAGAATTTTTTAAGTTTCTGAAATGAATTTGCGTAGGAATTGATAGTTTTGATTTCAGATAGAGGATAGACTGATGTATCAAATAGTATATTTATTTCTTAGCTTTCTCATAATAAGTCTAGCTTTCTTAGCTTTCTCAATATAAACCGACCCTGTTTTATTTATAAAAGTAATAGAAAATATTTTACGAGTTTTGCCTCCTTCTCTCACTGCAAAAGTCTAAAACCTACTGCGTCATTGGCACTTTACTGAAAACGAATTATATTACAAATATTTTCTTTTGTACTTATTACAACATTGAAAATAAACATAAAATTACCTTACGCTTAAATTTTGTACTGGTGAGCTTTCAGCAATTAATATTATTATATATCAAATATTCAGTTTAATTTTACTAGTTTTTTCCAAGACTGTTGAAGACAAACTACAAACAAGAGTTTGGACACTGCCCCCTTTCCTAACTGGAAAAGTCTAAAGCCTACCACGTCACTGGTGCTTCACTGAAAACGACTAATATTACAAATAAATTTCTTTTCCAGTTATTGCAGCATTGAAAATGAAAATAAAATTACAGTGAAATAAAATCTTGAACTGATGATCCTTCAATACTTAATAGCATTATATATCAAACATTCAGTTTGATTTTATTCGGTTCATTTTGGGTTTCATCTATTCTTTAATAGTAATTTCTGGTCGTTTTGAGTTTGAGTTATTATAGGTTTCTTTTTCTTTTGATCTCAAGTTTAATATGGTCTTTACTTTTCTTTAGAAAACTTCTTTTTCGGAAAGTTTTTTTTAATTAATAGCAACAGAAAAAGAGAATGGGTTGGTACAACTTATACATGCATACTTAATTCTTTAATTGTGAGAAAAATATACATATTTTGTTAAAATTCACTTTCTTCTATTCTCAGCAGACATGTCCTAAAGCATGCTGATGCAGAGATAAATGTCCCACAAGTAGCGCTGGCGTTGCGTGAAATGCGACTAGTTTCAGTCATAATTCTTAGTACATTTATATCAATTCTTTTTTTGGAGCTGGTCAAAAGAAATATTTAGTAAAGCAAAAATAGCAAGGAGTCAGCATGGCAATATGCATAGAAAGAGTTTTATGTTTATGGGTTAGTACGTGAATCCGAAACGTAAGGATTAGGACATTATCATCACTTATTAGGCATTTCAATTACACATTATTTATTTATTTATTTGAAAACCCGTCATACAAAAGCAACAAGACGGAGCAGTAAGAGAAAACAAAATAGTAAAATAATAAAGACAGCAATTAGACACTTTGCAAAATACAAGAAAAGCAAATATACGAAAGAAACCAGAATAAAAAGAAAAATAAAAGAATTTGGAGCTATTTTAGAGTTTCAGTCAAATACTGGAAACAGAAATTAAAACATTTAAATGATTTCTGGAGCGGACCCCCCTCTACTAAATACCATGAAGAAACTACAACAGATTTGACCTATCTACCTATAGTATGAATATTATTGTAAAAAGCACTAAGTCTTATTTTCTTTTTCAACGATTCCTTTTTCATTCAGGAAATTATTTTCACTGTATTTCTATCTTCTTGTTCTTCAATGATTCCATTACTGTCCTATTTACAGATGTAGAGGGTGTATTCATCTCCACTTTTAAAAGCTTGAAAACATGAGAATATTGAATTGATAGATTTAAGGAAGTAAAAGGACCTTAAATATCAGGGAAACAAATTTAACCTGTGCAAATGTGGCGAAACAGGAAGCATATTTTTTTTTTATTTTTTTTTTTTGTAATTTTGCCTCTAACTAGGCACACCTTTTTACTTGATGATAAGATTTCAAAGGCAGTATAATTGGAAGAATATAATGTGGAACATATTATAAAATGTATAGGACCCCTGTTTTTCTCGGTTTTCCTTATATTAAAAACGAGAATGGATTAATTAAAAAAAGTTATCTGCTCAAAGTAAAAAGCAAATTTGACACTTAAAACGACCAACCGTCTTAAAGCTCCTTAATGAATCATAGTTTTTTTTCCAAATTATCAGGGGGGGCAACTACCCCCTCACCCCCCTCCCTTAGAAGATGTCACTGCACATACTACCCGTAAAACATCCCACAATAGTTTTAAATGTGATTGCCCAGGAATAACAAACACTTGTCAGTTATATCAAGTAAGATTTTCGGGATCTGTCATTTAATTCAATCAAATATCATAAAATCACAGCTTTATTCATTTATCGTCTCAGCGGATGGAACACTTTGAAGCATCATTTGGACACCGCTTCAACGACAACAGTTGATTGAAAATCCTCCTATAAATTCAATTATTTCATTAAATATATACCAGAGCTTTTTACTAGTTGTTATCCTTCCTTAACAAAAAGAAAAATAAGAGCCAGATGTTCTTATTAATGGCTGTTATATCTTTTAGATACAAACCAGAGACATTTAATTGCTGTTTGTCCTCTGTGTTAGGCGTTATCATTCGATAACATCCTTCTACGTTATCATGTTAATAGCTGCGCGTGGTCTAAGCATTGGTTTCCCATCAATTTATCACAAGTTTCTCTCTTTCTATGTGATGGTGTGAATATTAAGTGTTGAGAATTGGGGTATGACTTGTGAATTTTAAATGGGACATTATCTACTGCAATTGATTAAATCGAAGACTACAATAAAAATGGTTTAATGGGCTCCCTACTTTGGATTGTATAGGTTTACTTGTCATAATGTGAGTTCGCAATAGGGAGGGAGGCAGTAGAATTCCATTTTGGAGGGATTCCACTCTTTGGGCGATGAGGTGGGAGTCTAGTAAAGTTTTTTTATTAGCCATTAAATGGTCAACAAGTGCAAATCCATGCAAAATAGGGTACTTGTTTAGAATCCGGGCAGTACGCGAGAAGTGAAGTTTGGTTAGTGCTAATGATATAAAACAAACTACGATAAAAATGTAATAGTTCAGAAACAAATTTGGGCTATATATTTGCACATTAGGGGGGGGGGCTTAAAGCATACCATATATTAAATACGTAACCTAACCTAGGGACCTTTTTTTGCCCCTTCAAACCCCAAAAATTAAAGTTTAAATCTTTGTCACAGAGTGAGCAATACCTCACTAGGCAGCGGAAACCTGTGTTTCATATAGCGTCTTTGAGATTCTACATGCGGTTTTTCTCGCTTGCTGCCCGGATTCTAAACAAGTACCCAAAATAGGTTTTTGTTTACATATGAGTGGGGGAGGGGGATAGTTGTAATTTAGGACTTCATCCCACCAAAAATTATCAATTTTTTTTATGATTTATTTACATATTCGCTGGGATTTTATATAGTTCTCCATGTCGTTCGTTTTTTTTTTTTTTTTTTACTTATCCACCATCCTTCCTCCCAAAACACTGCCTGTGCCTGCTCTGTATACTACTCCCAGAAAAAAGGAACATATACCAGGTTAAATAGGGATATGTTAGGAAAATTCTGGCGATATCGCCCTCCTTCCTCCTGTCACCTTTGCCAAGAGATGTTAAAAATGTAGTGGAATAAACAGTAGATTTTTTTTTTTTAATTTTAGGCTATATCTGGTTTTTGGTTTTACTGTAACAATCATCTACTGGGGAAAATATCTAGGTTTTGAATACATACGTGGTAAAAGTCGACCAGAGAAACTCAAGTGAGCTCAGAAAGTGGTGTGCTAGGTGAATGAAATTTTAACGAACGGAACCACAGCCCAAATCCGGGCCCGTTGAAAGTGTTTTCAAATATGCGGATTCCATTCCCTTCCTACTCCCAGATCTCTGAATTCTCATGAACTTGAACTTTATCGTTATATATTAGGCAGATGAGTGAAAAATACGTTTCATAGCTTTTTTTCTCCTTTTATTTTCAAAAACGAAAAAATTCTGTTGGGAAAAAATATCAACATTACAAGTTCCACTTTCCAATCAATTCTGTGATTTTACAAATGATTGTGCTAGACGAAGGAATTTTTTAGAAATAAACATGCAACCCACTTAAGGTTGGGAAAGGCTTGACAAGCTTGAAGAAAAGCTGGGAAAAGGATTCCCAGGGACTAAACCTCAAAGAGGCCCAGTGTGATATTTCAGTAACAGAGAAATTTATGTTAAGAGTTACATTTTTTTTTTTTTACTGAATCTGTAACCAAAAGCTTTTTTATTTCATGCTTCTTAAAATATGAGAATTTAGCAATTTTGGCACCAGACATGTATGCCTTGTTCCGAATAATTTCACATCTTTGTACACATACGTATGTACTCTGTATTATCTGTCCTGATAAATTTCCATTCCTCACAAACTGCAAGCAACCTAGTCTTACAAACTTGCTGAGGGAATTTCGGGTCTTATCATAACAAGATGCTATTCAATACAATATTTATGTATATGTTTCTTAAACTTGTGGGCAAATCGAAGACAGCGCTGTAGCGCTACCTAAGTAAAGAGCCATGTGTTTTTTATGTTTTATTTATTTATTCATTTTATTTTTCCCAGCCACTTCGTATTGGTGGTCATAAAAATTCTGGAAGAGGCTAATTTTGTTCGAACTTGAAAGTTCTAGTGCTGCTTTTCTGATTCAAAAATGAATTGAGGGTAACTAGTCCCCCTTTCGTGCCCTTTTTGCTACAAATACCGATATAATCCTGTCCCCCAATACATTCAGAAGCCTTTGAGAGAGTCATTTCGAAATAATTTTAAGATAGCCTATTTGTTCGAAATAATCGAAAGATTCAATAAACATGGCTCTGAGGATCAAATGAGCCTCCCATTATTTATGGCCCATCGCAAAGGGGAAGGCCATAAATTATGCTAATTTGCAGTTGTTTACAAATAGGTTTTTATAGTAGGGAAGGAGGCATAGCGTGTTTTATGTTGGGAGTCCAGTGGCTTAAAACTTCAGGAATCGTTTTGTTCGACCAAGAGGACTACACAGTTTTGTTTTGGAAAGGGGCAGGCTTTTTCTCTCCGGTCTATGTGAAACTTACAGTCATAAGTATTTGGGGTAATAGGAACCTCAGGCACAAATAATGCTTTCAGGAAACGCCCCCCTAAAAAAAAGACAGAAAAGGGGCCATTTCTGGTTGGCTTGAAACTGCTAACCTTACGTCCTTTGACTAAGGGAACCTAATGCAAAAAAAAAAAAAAAAAAAAAAAAAAAAAAAAAAAAAAAAAAAAAAAAAAAAAAAAAACAGAGAACCAGTTTTGGCTTCCCGTAAAACAGTGTTTTACGATGGGCAAGAAAAGGGTAAACACAAGGTTTCTAGGGAACTTGGATCGTAGAAACTTAGGAAGAGACAAATTCGATTGACGATTGCGTAGCTATGGTACTATGGTGCAAAACAATCATATAGTTTTCAAATTGTACCTGAAGAAATCAAAAGGCACTGTTTCCACGCGAGTTGTAATATTATCAGCAATATTATCGGAAATGGCTTAGAGGATCGAGTGGAAACATTCAGGACGTATTAAGAGGGGACAAATGGGTCTAAAATTATGATCTGGGGGAGGGTGCAAAGGAAAATCCAGATACTAAGTGTAACCAGGTAATCGAGATAGCACATCTACAAAATCTAGAAAAACGGCTTGGAGATTTTTTTTTACTTCTAAATTTGTGACGCCTGGTATAATTAAACATTTGATTTGCCGCTAGTCTTTTATCGAGGTTTAAGATGACTATTGCAACATCATTTGAAAGAACCAACAGAGAAAAATTTAGGGGTAACTCCTTCGGGAAAATGATTCCAGATAGAAGTGCAACGTTGGATGAAGCTGTTCTTCAAGTACTCTGTCCTCGGCTTGCGAGCCTCAAGATAATTGGACCGATCTGTGTGACTTCGTGTCTGTCTTGTTGGCTGGACAATTGGGGGCCACTACGAGAAAGCTCTAGAGAAGGAAGTGAATTGAAGTACTTGTAGAAAACAGTCGTCGACGCTACATCAGACCTCTGACTAACAGACTAGGGAGAGTCGTGGGAGACGACTAAACCTGCCTTATTAGCCTCATTTCGGATCTTTTGGAGTGGTGGCGATAAGGTTTTTGGAGAACCAGCTTACAGCGGTCATCCATTTTCGGCAATGAATCTAATGCAAGACATATAAAGGGGGATGATCAAGCTGAGCGATAGAAGGTTTTCACAGCGAAGGGTGCCCCATATCTTTTTTTCAGGAGGTTCTCACCCAATTCACGTGAGTGTTCTAAGAGAGATCTTTGGGAAAGTATATTCCGAGGAGACGAAAACCTTCGATTAATTTTGTAGCTTTGTTCAGGAAGATGAAGTTGTAATGTATACGTGGTATCTTTAATCGAGAGTGTTGTGGTCTAATCAGAAAATTGACGTAGAGGGCTAGCAACGTAATCTCCCGTGTCATTTACGTAAAGTATGAAAAGGATAGGTTCCAATATACTACCCTGGGTTGTGTCTGTCCTTCTTGGATATTTGATGTAAGTGCCACCGTCAAGAATAACCCACTGTGAACGATCCGAATGACAGCCTTCCGTCACATTTACTAGATGTCCTCTGTCACCATAATCGTAAAGTTTCCTCAGTAGTCTGTGATGACATACTCTGTCGAAAGCCTTGGTAATGTCGAATCAAGCGTTGAACGCTTCTGGTGGAACCACACTGGCACATAGATGTTCATGTGACTCCAGGTACTGATAAAAGGAGTAATTTGAAACCTTTTTGTAAAGTTTCTCAGTGTAGGAGATGAGGTCGATAGGCCTATATGAGCCCTGCACTCATTGGATCGCCCTCTGGCTCAGGTATAGGAATGACAGATTTTCATGTGCATGAAAAAGTTCCAGAGACAAAGTTCCAGCCGATTCGGCACTGCAGGTCTTCAAGACAATGAAAGGTGTACTGTCAGAACACTTGGAGTTATTGACACCAAGATTCTGCATGCGAAGGATTTTAGGAGTGAAATAGTTCACACGTTCGAGAACAGTATTGGCTCGATCAGAGAAATCGAGGAACTTCTTTATCGTTATCTTCCACATTTGAGAATTCAGCAAACGCTTTGGCAAGAGCTTTGGTCTAGGCCTGCGGGCCTTGGACCATAGTTCCGTCGCCAATTTCTAGGGAAGGAATTTAAGTTCCTTTAGATGACGGTAAAGCCACTTTGACAACTTTCCACTAGCTCTTAGCAGAGGCATTCATGCGAACTGTGTCTTTACGGGATTTTATGAAATCAAATCTGGCCTATTCACTTTTAGAAACTAGTCATCGCTTGTATGCCTTTGGTTTTACTTGGATCTATTTTTTTGCAGTGGATGTTGAGCCAAGGTTTGTCGTTGCTGGATGCCTGGATCTGCTTCGATGGGATGTAGCTTGCGATTTTGTTGGCTATGGTCTGTTGGTACTTTTTGGAGCGTTCTCGGGTCCTTCAAGGGGGAAGGATCACCATTGCTGAGAAGCAAGTCCATGTCTTAAACCTTCCCAGTCTCTTCTTTTGTATTGCCAGATTTGTCGCTCTTGATTTATGGGAGAAGGGGAGGAGTATGAAGGTTTCCATGTGCAATGACGGCAACGTGGTCACTTCGAAGGCATGAGTGTCAACCTTAAAGGAATCTGGGTGCTGCGTAAGAAATAGATCAACACAAGATGATCCGTTTGGGCCATGAAATCCAACAAATGGTTCAAGCCCATACAAAAGAGAAAGATCATACAAGATTGATTCTTCCTTATCTGTGTTTCGCTACGGAGCTATACGCTGTGGTGGACCTTGAAATCTACATGGAGGATGATGACAGACATAACTTTCGTACAACAATATTGGATATTTGGCTAGATTTTGTGTTGAATTTTGCTAACAGCATCTGTCGGACACGCTCAATAAGATTCTTGATGAGGTAGATTCCTATAGTGAAAATAAATTTGAAACTAATTTTTGGCTGTACCGGCTTGTTACGCCCAAAAATGAGCCCCATTTTTTCCGTTTCTAATAGGCTTGTAACTTACAGGGAAAGAAGAAAGAGCAAAGAAAACTTCATTGACAAATAAAATAACTTAAGATTAGCTCTACCGATACACAATGCCTGAAACTGGCCCAAACATGTTTTTTCTTCAGATTAGCTTAGACTCAAAGGGAATGTAGACAAATTCAAGGCGATCTCAATGAAGACAAAAGCTAAGAAAAAGTTGTTATATTGATTTTTTAGGCCCAAACAGGATCAAATTTGGTATCGTCTCATCAGTTAGCAGCCTACTGGACATGTTAACTGGGGCAAACAAACCTAAAAGAGAAAAATAACATTAAAAAAAAATCGAATGCAATTGATACGGGAATCCCCAAAATTGGCAAAATAATCTTTTTCTTTGATCAGTGTGAAATGTAGGAAGACTGAAGCAAAAAGATATTAACGTTGACAAATATTTTTTTGGAAGAAAAAAGGTGTCGTGTTCATTCTTGGCATGAGAAACTCAAATTTCATAATATAATAACATTAATACTGAAAGTCTTAGCAAGTTTTCATTTTTCAATGTTATAATCATAAAAGAGAAAATGTTCAAAATATATTTTGTTTTCTGTAAAGCACAATTAAGGCTAATACCATTATTAGAAGGCTTAGAAAAGTAGCCCTACTCCTGCTTGTGGTAATTTCTCTTCGTTTAAAGTACTACTTGATTATTTCTTTTTGTTTCTTTTCGTCTTAAGATTCATTTATTCATCTACACCACTATTCGTTATATCTATGTTTGGTGTGACTGTTCGTTTTAATTTCTATTACTTTTGCTTTTCATTTAATCATCAATAATAGTTTCTGTTTGTTTTAAGTTTGAGTTACACGACTTTATATTTAGTCTTAGGTTTAATTTGCCTCTATAGTCTTAGTCTTATATAGTCTTAAGTTTTAATTTGCCTCTTTGTTTGTCTCATAATTTCTCTAAAATAATGTTTTCAGTATTTTTTTTTTAATTTAATTAAAAAAAATATTGAGCCTATTTGTTGGTCTCTATGTGGAACACCATTTTAAAAGTGACCATGTTCAAAAATATAATCCAATAATGTCCAAGCAGCGAAAACAACAGTTCTTCAAATTATAAGCATTTTTAGGGGATAAAACATACTATCAAAA
Organism: Artemia sinica; assembly: GCA_027921565.1. Lineage (NCBI taxonomy): Eukaryota > Metazoa > Arthropoda > Branchiopoda > Anostraca > Artemiidae > Artemia > Artemia sinica. The sequence goes on from CM051258.1 coordinate 27,912,582, forward strand.
TCTGTATAAACAAACTCAAATAGTTAATCTAAGATATTGCGGTAATATATAGGGATACTGTAAAAATGACTGGCTGAATATCAGCCCCACTCTGAAATGCAAACTTCACAATTTTTTTAATATAGGCCTATCCTGTGGAAGTAGATCAACCCTCACAAATAAATAATTTATTCAATGTTAAATCGTTGGCTACTATTGGCACGCTCTTTGGTCGTTTAGATTACAACTACGCTAGCACTTAATTCTGCTACTACCGCTATTAATAACAACTAACTACAGCACAAAGCAGCATGAGACCAACACAGCTGCGCACGCTCCTACTCCATCGCAATATTTTCAAAGCTTCCCTCTTTATACCCCCAAAAATGTTCAAATATTTGTTTAATCTTTTCTCATAACCCCTTTCCCAACCTATTCGGGGATGACCTGATTATTGTTTGGCCTTAGATGGCCAAAAAGAACTATCTTTGGCAACATATCATCCTTCATCGCAAAACATATCCTAGTCATTTCAACCTTTCTCTCATTATAGCCCTAGAAAACGGGATAGAACCCTATTTTTGTTACAGATTACTGTTTGAAATACGGTCACTCAGATGGGTACCAAAATCAATCTGTTCACAGTTCATCTGCAAAACATCTAGCAAATCCTTTTCCGTCTTCCTAAGCACACATGCTTCAGAACCATAAATGACGACTATCATCACTGTAGCTCCCAATATTCTAATCTCGGTTCGTAGACTTATCTTCCTACTCTTCTAATTTTTTTCAACTGTAAAAAAAAAAAAAACCTGACTATTCTACTTTTAACATATTTTCGGCATCCACTATCTTTTCTAATAATACTACCATTTAAATGAAGTCATGCACTTGATAAAGCTCATTTACCAAACTGTCAGCACCTGAGGTCTTATCATTTTTAATCTTTTTAGTACTGTCTCCTTCTCTTCCTCGCAAAATAAATCTTTCTTCACTTCCAAATTATCACATACTTTTCAATCTTTTCTAAATCCTTACCTCCAACTGTATTATGGTTTAGAACATTCTCAAAACATTCTGCCCGCCTCTCTTTCACACTTTCCTTACGACGAATTAAAGGCCGTTCCTATTTCTAACTGGGACAAATCTAGATTGACTATTCCCTCTAAATTTTTTAATATACCAAAACAATATTTGATCATTATGCCGTCTGGCTGCATCTTTCAGATCCTCGGCAATTTTATCCATGTCCTTCCCTTCTCACCTCCTTAATTCATATTTTGATGTTTTCTCTACTGTCCTTACGCTTCTCAAATTTTATATGATCCATAACTCAAATACTTCCTATACAACCCAATCTAACTTTTATTAAACTTAAAAGGTTTTCACTAAAATTTCGAACTTTCCTCCCTAAGACACCGTCCCTTCACAAGCTATTATCCTGAAATCTGTCCATATATGTTCTACATTGTCAAATTTGGTACTTTCCTATTCAAGTTTGAGATTCCTGTTCCTCCGATAGAGCGATAGGGATATTTAGGGTGAAGGAAGAGCTTGTGTAGATGTACTGGCCTCAGGCGACTTGATGCTGCAATGAGCTGTTAGTAGCAACAGTATTTTCTTCTCATAGGTTGACAAAAGAGCAATAACACTAATAGTTCTAAATTCTGGGGTAAAAAATTACCCAGTTCTCCAATGCATTCTTGGGTTAGATCATTTGGGGGAGTTATTCCGGTGTATTCGATCCGAATGCATCTATCTTACATCTTTTCTCTCTCCTCTGCACAAGACCTCAGAATCATACGCTTTAACAATGGACATAGATTCTTAGAGCATCTGTAGTTTGTGTTTCTAGTTGTTTTTTTTAGGAAGAAATAAAACATTATAGGCTTAATCCATTTTTATTACACTCCAATACACTTTAATTTTATCTTTACTGCATCCAGCATCACAACTAATAATGTTTAACATTTCTATCAGCAGATAAAAAAAAAAAACAACAAAAACTAGAAATACTTTTCTAACTCTAAATGGTTTTTGAACAGATCTTGTATTTTGGACACGACGATATTAAATATTGGAAAATGATGGCTGTTATAGTGTTACTTTTGTTTATTTCAATGGTAAAGAAGCAAAGCTTTGCTAAGTAGTCGTAGGACTGCTATTAGCCTACCTCCTGAAAAGTAATTCCCTTAGTTGCAGCAGTTATTTTATAGGAGACAGACATCAGAAGAAAGAGAAGCAGAACGACAAGCTGCTAATAGGCTAATGATTTCCCTGCAAGCAGAAGTTATGGCTAAAGGAACTATCTTTTCGTCAGAGTTGCCGAATCAGCCAGTCTCACCAGCACAATCAAGTAAGAAAACTCTTCACAATTCAATAAATATCCTAACAAACTTTGACTGAGGTAAATTAAAAGATATTGTATTAGATTATATTTTCAATCAAACTGATTATTGTAAGCCATCCACTTAAATTCATTACAATCCATTGTTCGATGCATTAAGTTTTATCCTTTTCTGTTTTTGTTTTCTTGACGCTTGAAAAATTCTAGTATTTCCAGCCTCTGTCAAATTACTTGCAGTAGAAGTTGGAAGCCTGCGATTCCAAAATTAACTAATTTTTCTTTGTCTTTAAGACTTAGAAATCTATCTTTAACAAACAATGGGTAAAAGAATGTGTAACAAAAAATAGCTAATATAGTAAAAGAACCGAAATACATTATTTGGTCTTTCACACTCTAACAAAATTCCTATTAGCCTACGTGATAGGACGCCTTCTGAGTCTAACCAGCCAATTTCTCTCTTGTCTCATTTACTTACGTCTTAGTCTATTTCGCTATGCATATTTCAGTCTATTTCCATTTCCTAATCTATTCAGCACGGCTCAAAACTCTTAAACAGCGGCTTTCAGTCCCCCTCTAATTTTAAAAACCCGAGAAAATCAAATTTTAGCCTTTGTACACAAATGTCTTTTTTTCATCTCTCTCTAAGACTTTGTGGGTGGCCTGCTAGCCTTGACAAAAAAAAGAGACACGTCACTGCTTCCCCTTGCAAAAGAGTGATCTTCCTTGTTTTGTAAGGTCGGAGCCCAGAACCTCCAGATAAGTTTTTGACCATAGTGATTCCAATGGAACATTGGAAGCATATTTACGTTTTTTTTTTCATTTCGATTTGCCGCCATTTTGGAGAAGTTTTCAAGCTTTGTTTAAAAAAAAACAAAAAAAAAACAAAAAATAACCCTTTAACTTTAGGACTGGCAAGTTAATTCATATTTTAGCTATAGTTTACTTAGTACCGGTAACTGATAAGGGGTAATTAAAATGTTCTATGGGTAAAAAGGGGTAAAGTGTCTAAATAAGTTTGAGAACCACTGGTTTAGAGGATTAGATGGGTACAATTTAGCAAGAAATATGTTAAATATTTGGAATCGTTGCCTTCTTCAATAAGCTTTGCAACGATACGAACCACGAAACCAAGAGAATAAGGAGAATAAAGACAACACATTTTCTTTACATCTTGATTAGAAATCCACTCTTACATTATAGTACAAGATACTCCATCATTTTGTTATCTGAAGATGCAGCTGCAATCTGCAAGTCATTTCCCAGCCTCCCCACAATTTCAGGAAACGGTTTCAGCAATTGCCTTGAGCCCAATAGAGCAGCGCCGCTCAGAGCAGGCGTATTTTTATTAAATAGAAACTCACGAGTAATTCGTTCAATTGATTGAATTATGAAGGGGTCGCTATCAAACTGAAGAGCTCTCGGAGCAGAAACCTTGCAGCTATCCTCTTTTCCGGTAGCATCTTAAATAAGAATATGGGTAACCATATTCAAATCATCTGCTTTTCATGAAAGCTCTTTGATCACCGATACATCATCCTCCTCAAATTCTCAACTCTTGACTAGGACAGCTTTATAACAGAAAAATCATCTGGTCGCTTCAGCCCTACTCAAAGATTTATCCTGGTTAAGAAAGATTGGAATTTTCACAAGACAAAAAGCGCACTTCCTGATATTTAATGATATCTCAGATGATGCAGCTTCAATCAGTACTGTGCTTTTATCAAAACTTCCAAAAGGATTTCTGTTTCCCAAATTTTCTTCATCCTTCTTGTTTCTTCTTGAACAGATTTGACCTAAATTTTTCAAAAATTGCCTGATATACGTTTTTACATGGATTTATGAACAAATTATTAATTAAGTAATAGTTTGATCTGCAATTTTAGATTTTTAGAATTTCTGGAATCTATTTTTAAATGACTTTTTCCAGTGTCATGCAGAGTGCAAGAAGAGTGCTACGTTCTTCATGCCCTTTATAAAGGGCGAGGCGAGTGACATAAAGAACCAGAATTAATCTTGCTGACAGTATTATAAAATATTTAGAACCTCTGCAGGAAAGGTGATTTTGAAAAAAAACACCCTTTTCAGAAAGTTAAGTTTGATAACACTGAATTAAACCTACGCTGGTCATAATTTGGGAACACATCCTTCCTCAGTCCGATGATGCCAAACAGAAAACAACAAAATAAAAAGTGACATGAGAAAACGAAATGTGATTAGAAATTGAAATATGATAGGGATTGAAAGGTAAGAATGGTTAAACTCAGAAAACAAATGATATAAGGAAACTATTTCAAAAGAATTTGAAAACTTGCCCCTCTAGCTCTTTCAGAAAATAATTTGGTGAGGGGGAGGGGACTGAAAAATTAAAAATTCTGGAAATTGTATAAATACAGTACATTCTGAAAATTAAACTGGACTAAACGATTTAATTGTATAATATCAGGTTTGCAGTTGTGGCTACAACTTAGTATACAGCAAACCACGACCCATCGTAACCTGGAGTTTAAAAAGGCATTAAAAAGTATCAAGTGGAGAGGAATAACTATTAAAACTGATTCTGGAATGGTGACTGTTATTTTGGCTACTCGTAATAGTAAAAATTTATTGTGAAAACAAATTTATAGGAATTCGGAAAAAGAGCCTGAAACACCTACAAATGGTGTTGGAATGAAATCTTCGGAAAAAAGCCATTTTATAGAAGATTATAGTCCCCTATATTGAACAAAAAGGAAAATCACCTTTTCGTATTGGAAACACTGATGCGTCTCTTTTCCTCTGTTTTTATTTCCCATGGAAGACTCCGGTGGTCGTAGGATGTTGGGAGAAAAAAAAGGTTCAATAGAAGGAAAAGTACCATGTTTAGTGCCTTTTTAAAGTAACAAAAGATAACATGGAAAAACAGTGCTATTTTTGAAAAAAAATGCATCTTCAAATACGACATGATGTAACACAGGTAGAAGTATAGTCATATTTGAGTGATACCGTTACCCCATTCTCTGAAATATCGTCATGATGCTTGAAATGTCGTCAGAAAATGGTATTCAGAGTAGCCTATTTCTTTTTATCATAAAATGACAGGTGCAAAATAATATTAAGCTTTAAATAGTCCAAGTAGCCTAGGGAGCGATATCTCAAGTTATTTTAAAGTTCAGTTCTCCTAAAAGTCTAAGAGAGCAAAAATGACGACAGTGTATTTTCTTATGAGGAGTTCAAAATTACTTGTACCTGAGATATTGCAGTAATAATATCATGAATTTCCTAAATCATATTAACTAAAAATCTGATAGTCTTTTGATATCATTTAGTTTTCTAAAATCTCTATATATTTTAAACATTTTAAATCTCTATATATTCTATATATATTAAAATATATTTTAAGTAGTTCATAAATAATTGGACTTTTTTTGGTAGCTTCCCTAATGATGAAAAAGGGCGAAGCTAAAAATTCGAAGTAGAAAAATCATTATTCTGTAGTTTCCACAACATACTCAACATTCTCCACAACAACTCCACATACTCCCATACTCTACAACGACACAACAGTCTCCAAAACTGGTTTATATAAACTGACTCGTAATATTTCTCTATGTTTTAGATTTGTGAAAAACAAGTGCTTTAGTTTTGTAGATATTTTTCATGGTAGAAATCCCTATATCAGAGGTTTAAAGAAATCTAATAAAATATCCAAATGAAAATATCAAATTGTTTATTTTCACTTTGGTAAAAATATTTGATTTTTTCTTTGAAACTTCTCAAAGAAACCGATCGTAATGCGTACCTCGAATGCTTTATCCATTTGATGAAGTTGCCTATATATTGTAGGAAATTTGAAGAGACAAAAGAAGTAAATGTTATTTAATGTCCCTTTGAGGAAAAAAAAACGTATCTACTACTTTTGTTTCCTTTAGCCTGGTTTCTTATTTTGTTCCATTTATGGAAATATAAAAACTAGCGCTTCACTGAGCACTGAGGCTGCTTGACATTCCTTGAGATTCCTAATTGTGTACTTAAAGCTATGGATATCATGGTTGGTGATAGATGATTTTACCATATTTTTATTAAATATTGTTTAGGTTACTTGAGAGAAAGATCTGAGTGTCCCTATAGCTGTTAGGTTTTTTGAAAAGCAACTTCTAAGGGAAAAGCAAATTTTTAACCTATTTCAAGTTTGCCTAACCAGAACCATTGCTGCAAACACTGCTACAGGGTAAACTTGAGGAACTCCACGTCCCATAGAACCAAGTAGAGATCAATCCTACTGCGTCACTACAGAACAACTGTCAATTTCATATGGTGTTAAAAGAACAAATGATGCAGCATATCCTTACAGATTACAAACAATTTCTACTTTAACTTTAAGAGCAAAAATAAATTGAATTGGATTTCAGCTCTTCGTTTCCACAACAAATTTAGTTTCCTCTGTTAGCCTCACATTAAAAAAAATGGTATAACAAATATCTTAAACTGTTTCATATTTTAGGTTCTCATCCAGCTAAATCAGAAGAAATACTTGCATGGGAAGAAAGAAGACCAAGTCCGTGATGACTATAATTTTCTGTGATTGTTTTGTCGTTTATTCTAGTTTTGCCAAATCTCGTAAACGTTTTTTTTTATAAAGTGGATGTACCTTTTGATGAAGATACTATGGAATAAAACTAATGATACTAATAATGTTTGGCGAGCTAAAATAATGAGTCCAGTCTGTAACTAGCCTTAAGAGGGTAGCATGCCCTTCAGTAAACTTCATTGGTGTGTTAATTGTAGCCAGAGCATACATGTTTAGCGTCCTCATTTTTATACTCTGGTGCTAGAAGGTCACTGGACCATCATAGAGAGCTGTTTAAGGACTCATTTTATAGGAAATTGCTGCATATAAAAACTCTTGTAATTAACAAAAAACAATATTCAAAATATACCAAATTTTTGACAAAAACTACATCTTCGTATACAAGATGACGAATGACAACATAATCATGGGTTATGAAATACAAGACGTTACGGTATAACTATGCGATTGATTACTACTACTACTACTACTAATAACAACTCACCGCAGCACCAAGCCACCTGAGGCCAACACAGCTACGTACGCTCCTCCTCCACCCCAATCTATTCAAAGCCTCTCTTTTTACAACCGCCCACGAAGTTCCCATTTCCTTTAAATCTTTCTTTATGACGTCCTCCCACCCCAGACGGGGACGACCTGCTTTCCGTTTAACCCTAGATGGTTGGCCGAAAAGAACAATCTTCGGCAATCTGTCATCCTTCATCCGCAAAACGTGCCCTAGCCACCTCAACCTTTCTTTCATTATAGCCCTAGAGAGCGGTATTGAACCACATTTTTCGTATAGTCTATTGTTTGAAATACGGTCAGTCAGCCGGGTACCCAGAACAATCCTTAAGCAATTTCTCTGGAAAACATCTAGCAAATCTCCATCCGCTTTTCGGAGCGTCATTGCTTCAGAGCCATATTTGACCACTGTCATCACTGTAGCTTTAATATTCTACTCTTGGTTTACAGACTTATCTTCCTATTCTTCCAGACTTTTTTTTTAACTGTGAAAAAACACCCTAAGCCTTGGCTATTCTATTTTTAACATCTTCACTGCTCCCACCATCTTTACTAATAATACTACCAAGGTAAGTGAAGCTGCCCACCTGATCAATCTTTTCGTTACCCAACGTCACCTTTTCATCTTCACTTATTCCTAGCCTTAGTGACTTAGTCTTCCTAACATTAATTTTCAAACTAATTCTAGCACCCTGAACTCGCAAAACCTCTAAAACGTCATTCATTTTTCTCACACTTTGATCTAGGATGCTTAAATCATCAGCATAATCCAAGTCCAGGAGACTTTTTCCTTCCCATTTGATTCCGTGGTCTCCCATTGCCTTTCCTGTGCTCCTTAAAACAAAGTACATCAAAATCAAAATTGATTACATTCTGATCAATTGATTACATTCAACATCAAATCAATCAATCAAAATTGATTGATTGATTGATTAAGTCAATTGTAATGACATTTATACTATTATAAATGCTGATACGTCCAGTCAGTGATGAAAGCCACCAAGAAAAAGTTAAGAGATCTTCGAGGCTGTATCATCTCATACCATTTTTAGGGGTTTTAGGCTATTTTGTTTGGTCACTATGGCTTTGTTCGTTTTCAATACGTCTATTTGTATGTTAACCACGATTTTGTACACAGAAATGCTATTTTTGTGAAAACTGATTTTATTTGAAAATCCTAGCAGTTATAGACTATTGTATTCCTTGCTATGGGATGTGATCGACTCTTCCTAGGTTGCTGCTACCGTGGTAACCCTGATTTCTTTGCAATGGTGCAACCATGATTGCAGCTACCGCTGCAACGATGATCATCATCTTGTATATGAAAGTGCAATTTTTCATAAAAAATGTATTTATTTGTAATATTGTTTTTAATGACAAAATCACTTAGATGTAGCAATTTCCTTTAAACTGAGCCCTGAAACAGCTCTTTATGATGTTCCAGTGCCCAGCTATCTGCAGTGAAGAAAACTGAAAAAAAAATGCTTCCGATGCAGAATTTCGTGGTTGCTGCCACTTTTCTTGTTTTTAAAGTTGATAGATTTTTCTTGTTGTTCCAGCCAAGGGACAGTAAGTTTTCTAGTTATAGTTTTTCGGCCAAGGCATTTCTAATGGTTTACTTTTTGTTTCGATGTGACACCATTATATGGGTTTTGGGCAATTATTTTACTATGGGACGTGTTGGTCTTTTACTAGTTTACATCTAACGCTTCAACGAGGATTACATTATCTTGTTGAAAGACGAGTTTTTGTAAGAACACCTTACTCTCTCCTATATTTTTGAAAAATGGAAGCACTGAAGGGCTGGCTTATAAAAACTTTGATATTCAAAACTGTTTATGCTCTACGCTCCTCTTCTATATTTTTTTGAGTCAAAGTCAAGATATACTGTTTCAGTAAGTTACAAATTAACATTTTCCTAAGAATGAAAATTCTATTTATAAAGTTTTTTCTTAAAAACAATAGAAAAAACGAACGAGTTAATTCCTCCACAATTGCATGGGATAATTTTTCAGGGACAATTATGAAGTCTTAGACACCAAAAACTGAATGGTATGTTTGTGATAAAAATGCAACAGTAGCCTACAGTGGAGAAAGGACTCTCCTTCGGTTCTGAAGGATTCAAGTTCAATGCACTCTATGGTAGCGATCGGTCAATTATGGAAGTAAACTGTACATCTGGGTTTGTTTCTAATTGGAGAGTATCGCCGATTTTAATGGAACCACAAAATGTTGTTCCAAAGATATTTTTTGTGAAGACACTGTGTAATGATCATAAACTGTAAATTCCACTTCCTGATCTCCGTGAGATCGTGTTCTTTTAGACAGAGTATTCAGGGAGCTTCTTAAGAAATTGATATCCTCCTCGGATTCACTAATGATGGGAAGAAAGGGCACAGTGCTTTATTCCGGAAATTTGTCGCACTAGCTACCACTTCTTCTAAGTGATAGAAGCTTTCTGCGCTGCCTTATAAGGCAGCACAATCAGCAAACAGTTCGTGGTAACAAAATTAAGCGAAGAGCAACTCCAAAGAAAATAAAGATGAGCCTCCATGTCGCGACAGTCCAACACCACTAATAGATGGGGTCTACTCAACAAATAAAGTCACCAATTACGTTGAGAAGGACATTGTTAGTTCGCATATAAAAACGTCACCATCAAACTGGTTAATACTTGGTAAGGATCGTGGTAGCTCTAAGACTTGAAACTAAAGAATGACACGATAATTATGCCAACGCGTAATAGAAAATTGCTGGGAAAGAAGATTTGTAATTTCTGTGACTTCATCCGAAAATATATCAGATGATGAATGAATCGAAGCAGCTAAGGCAACAGACATTTAAAAAAACGTCTAAACGTAATGTAAAAACGTAATGTGGAACGAAAATGAGACACAAAGAGAATCGAATTAAATTGCAAACAAAAATTTTGCAGAACGAAAACCACAAATAGAATACAAATCAAAATCACAATGGAATTAAGGAACGTAATATTTTAGCGTCGTGAAGAATAAACAGGAATGAGGGACCAAATTCACTCCAGAATTTCCTAATTCAATTGCAACTGCTGATTTGCCACCCTTTGATTTAAAACTAAAGAATTACACGACAATTACACAAATGTGTACTTAAAATATTTCAAAAGGTATATGCAATGGAACACGTCTGGCTGTTAAAGAATTATATAACAACGTAATTAAAACAAAAATATAAATACTGGGAAAATCTGGAACAAAAATAGTTTGCCATCTAGGATATCACACAGAATTAGGCAATATGATGAATGAACTGAAATAGCTAATACCAAAGGCATGGAAAAAATGTGCGAGGTAATGATATCACAAATTAAGACAATGGACAACAAAATCCGTGATTAGAAGACAAAAGATATCAAGAATGACATGGGATCGTAAATATTTTTCATATAAATCACATGTGAAGAGCCACTTAGTTCATATTTTCCCAGGGATGGTTTGTCGTTTTTGGTATTTATAACGCATGCTAAATTGTACAAGATGACAAATGACTCTGAACGGCTAAAGAAAAAGGCATGGAAGAAGTTACAACGAGAATCACGTTGAATTGCAAAAGAAAGTTTTGTATAGCAAAATCTGTTGTTAGAAGCTCAAAAAGAAGTCTATTCTTGATATCTATGACGACATACAAAACTATATAAAATACATACTAAACACAAGAATCACATCTACGCGTGTAAATAAATTTCTGAATGATTACATGGTTCAGTTCATTCAAATAACAGTTTTTATGATGTCCATGAAGCATATCAGTTCGATTATTAGAGATTGTTTCGTGCTTCAAATTTTAAGTATGCATGTTAGGCTCCATGGCTTGTTAGATTTCGTCTATCATCCATCCATCCATACACACTAGGGTAGATAGCTATAGAGTTAGGGGATGATCAAACATTTTTGGTTCGACTCATGACGGACAATGTCGACTGGACTTTTATGCAAAAGGGAGGACTGAATTTGCTTGGACTCACAGGTGAACCCATTGAAAAAAGGCATAAAACTAAATGCTTTTGTTCATAAAAATTCAAACATGGACAATCTGTTGATTTCCGATGTGTTCATTAATAATGTCCTATATCTGTTTATACAATATTAACTGGATGCAAAATCTCCTAATATTATCAAGAGATTGAGCCAAACCGGGTAATATTCACAGGTTAGCACTTATCTGTCGATAAGCGACAATATGACGCTAAAAAAAGTACAAGTCTAGGAGGTCTTCATCATGGTGTCTGAAGGGGAAAAAAATTAATATTTGTGCTTTACAAAATAAAAACTAAGTAATAAAATTCATATATTCTCCATCAGAAGAAAATAAGGGTTCTATTTATATGCAAATAAAATTGAAATAATAAAGTGATAAATGTAATAAAATATCAGAATCAGTCTTTCTAAAAAGATGTTCTTGTAGGTAAGTCAATTAACAAATAATTTGAAGTGTTTTAGTTTGGATAGTTTTAATAATAACACTATTAATACATAGCTTTGATTTTTAGCTCTTCAATGATATATAAATTTCTTTTCAAGTCCTATTTGGTTACAAGATGTTTGGGTTATATTCCTGCATTACTTGACTGATTCAATCACTGTTTCTTTTTACCCATATTTCAAGTTCAAGTTCAATCATTTTATTATTAACATATACATGTATATAATTGACATAGGCCCATGGGGAGACAAGCTCGAAAAACTAGGCCTAGACAAAGATACAATAAATAATTTTACGCTACAATACAAAGATAATTACGACGGCAAAGATACAATAATACAAAAATAATATGAAAGTAGCAGCTAGCCCAGGATCCAAATATAAATATAAATATATATATAAAAAAAAAGAGGGATCAATATTATTAAATATAAAATCATACTAAAAGATAGCCGAGAGGCCCACATTCACTTAGAACAAAAATCCAAACAAATAACTTAATCATTTTAAAAAGACACTTAATTAAAAATAATCCTGAACTAAATGAAATTTAAGATTCCTTTTTATTAAATGTATAGAAGAAAATTTATCAATAAAATTCTTGTGAGCATCCCAGCACCGGGCTATTGAGACAAACGGGGCGAATTTAGATCTCTCAGTACTATACTTGTCAATGTAGATACTCTTTTTTTGTCGCGTGTTATAACGATGTAAATCTTGTGATCGGGAGAACAAACTTTGATTGAGGTAATATGGCGGTAATTTCTTAATGTCATAATTAAATTTGAAAATAATTGCTCCAAAAGTAAATTGTTGAGAAACTGGAAGTATATCTAAATAAGTATATAAAGATGCTGTAGAAGACTTATTTGGAAGTGAAATAGGCGATGAAATAAAAAGTTTGAGGATTCTTACTGCTTTATTTTGTAAAATCTGTATTGGTTTAATATGGCTTTTAAATGTAGATAAATAAACTAGAGAACAATAATTAATATTAGACTGAATCAGAGCAAAATAAATGCTTCGTAAAGCAGAGTAGGGCAAATAATGCTTCAACCTCCGCATTAAACCAACATACCTTGAAATCTTTAAGCGTATATTTTGAATGTGTGTTTTAAAAGATAATCTTTCATCAATCATAAGTCCAAGGTACTTTATCACATTCGCCCGAGATATTGATAATAGATACTTTGAAGAAGTAACTCGGGTAATACGAGGGCATATATTTGACTTCCTGCCGTAAATTATGAAATTAGTTTTTGATAAATTCAAAGCAATAAAATTTGCGGAACACCATTCAAGAACATTAGAAAATGCAGTATCAAGTTTTGCCTCCAACTCCTCGTCATTCCTCTCAGAAATTGAAACTGCCGTATCATCAGCAAAATGTGTGCTGAGACATGGGATTGCCAAAGCGCGGTGAAAATCATTTATATAAACTAGAAAAAGCAGAGGACCTAGGACAGAGCCCTGAGGCACCCCAACCATGGAGGACTGAGGAACAGGCGAAGAGAGAAAATTACCTCCATCTATTCGTTGCTTTCTCTTATCAAGATAAGATTTAACTAGATCCAACGCCGGTCCGCGTACACCACAATTATCCAATTTACGAAAAAGAATACAATGGGATATTGTATCGAATGCTTTTTTAAAATCCAAGTATATTGTTGCTGGAATTTCACCTCTATCTAAGCATTCATGAATATATTGGATGAGAGCAATGATAGCGTGCTCAGTATTGTGTCCAGACCTAAAACCAAACTGGGATTTTGTGAAAAAATTAAACGATTTAAGAAAGTCATAGATCCTCTTATAAATTGCCTTCACAAATATTTTAGAAAATGCTGACAAAATAGAAATAGGGCGGTAATTTGATGGGTTTTCAGGAGAGTCACCTTTGTGAAGCGGAATTATCCTCGCTTCTTTAAAAGCAGACGGGAAAACTCCATTTTTAAATGAAAGATTAATTATATGCTGTAATGGCAAAATTACTGCAGACAATATTTCATTAACAATTATAGAACTAGACCCGTCAATTCCCGCTGAATTACCTTGATTTAGATCACACACTATTTTTGTTATTTCAGACCGAGAAATATGCGTAAGAAAAATTGAATTACTTTGAGGAGATGGAAGGTATGAAGAAAAATGTTTATTACTGCGTGAATCAAACTGGTTCATTACTGATGAAACAATTTTCTCTCCTATACTAGCGAAATAAGTATTCAAAACATCAGCCACTTTCTCCAATTTGTTAGTCGTCGATCCATCTTCTAAACTAATAACTTCAGGCAACTTAGAATTCCTTTTTTTTTAATAATAGAATTAATTAAAGACCACGTTTTGCGAGGAGAATGTTGAGCTTCTTCGAAAGACTCTTTATAATACCTATGTTTCGACAATCGTATCAGTGCGGTTAATTTATTTTTGAAGATTTTAAAATTTTTAATATTATAATCAGTTGGATTCTTTTGCTGCTTTTTAAATAACTGTTTTTTTTTATTAACTGATATCAAAATTCCAGACGTTATCCACGGCCTTATAGGAAATTTTTCTCTGCACATTTTCTTCGTAACAAATGGGCAACTAGAATCAAGGCAGCAATTGAAATTTCTTAGGAAAGTATCAGTTGCCACATCTGTATCCTCCGTGGATATTACATCCTGCCAATCCAATAGACCAAGGCTTTCATTCAGGTGCTTTAATGTTATTTTATTTATTAACCGTACTTGACGTTCCCTACTTACCTGCGGTATTTTATAAGTAAAAGCTAAATCTGAAACCAGCAGGAAATGATCCGATATATCAGTTAAAACAGCAAAATTTGCTTTAATTGGTAAAGATGTAAAAATATTATCAATGAGAGAAGCAGAACTAGGTGAAATTCTTGTAGGTATCAGGCAAGTAGGAAGCAGATATGCAGAAAAGCAAGAAGACAATAAATCAACAGAAGCTTCATTTGAAGCTTCTAGAAGGTCAATGTTGAAATCTCCGGAGAGGATAACATCATTATTTTGAAAATGAGGTTGATGCAAAAAATCATGGAGTTTAGAGAGGAAAGATTGACTGGAGAAGAAGGAGGTCGGTATACTACGCAAAAAACTATACCTTTTTTTCCAAGACTAATTTCAGTTACCATTACTTCAAAAAGCATTTCCTCATGAGAACCTTCTAGATTAACAAGGCGTCGAAAAGAGATACCATCTTTAACTAATACTGCCAAACCACCTTGGCGCCTTGTCAGTCGGTTTTTGAAAGTAAATTGATATCCAGGAAAAGCAATATGAGGAGCCGTGTCTATGAGAAAAGTATATTACTGCCAATTAATGGCAGTGTCTGTCTTTCGCTACAGCAATGAGGAAAGTTACACTTTCTGGATCTCAATGATGATATTTTTTCACTCCTTTTTGCTGATTTTCACACACGTTCCTTATTTTCAAACTTGGCACCCACTACTGTTAAAACTACATAACTGCATATGCAGTTCATTTTCATTTGAACTGAGTTCCCGGGGTTTCCGATTTTTCTGAGACTTTCAGGATTATGTAAGTTTCCACTTAACCAATATAGAGATTCTGACATCATTTTTACTGTCTTTTGTTCAATAAAGGACCTCTATCGTAGCTGAAAAGGGAAACTTGTTTTTCTCATTTGAAGACTAATATTTAGATAAATATATTTACTAAACAAGTAGTTCAAAACTAAGTCTAAAACAAAGGAAAAGTTCAATAAACATAAACTATTATATTCTCCCTGCAAAGCTTCATGGCGGGGAAAACAGGGAGAAAGAAACGAAAAAAATAAACATGAAAACGTACACATACACTAAAAAAAGAACATGACAAACAACCACCCATCATTGATTACCCACCTAAAACTTTTGTTTTTCTCATTTAGAGACTTTTGGGAAACTTTTGTTTTTCTCATTCGGACACTACTATCTAGATAAATATATTTACTAAACAAGTAGTTCAAAACCAAGCCTAATTCAAAAGAAAAAATTCAATAAACATAAACTATTATATTCTCCCTGCAAAGCTTCATGGCGGGGACAATAGGGAGAAAGAAACAAAAAAAAAATAAACATGAAAACGTACGCATGCACTAAAATAAGAACATGACAAACGAACCAACCATCACTGATTACCCACCTAAAATTTTGTTTTTCTCATTTAGAGACTTTTGGGAAACTTTTGTTTTTCTCATTCGGACACTACTATCTAGATAAATATATTTACTAAACAAGTAGTTCAAAACCAAGCCTAATTCAAAAGAAAAAATTCAATAAACATAAACTATTATATTCTCCCTGCAAAGCTTCATGGCGGGGACAACAGGGAGAAAGAAACGAAAAAAACAAACATGAAACGTACACATATACTAAAATAAGAACATGACAAACAACCACCCATCATTGATTACCCACCTAAAACTTTTTGTTTTTCTCATTTAGAGACTTTTTGGGAAACTTTTGTTTCTCTCATTCGGAGACTACTATCTAGATAAATATATTTACTAAACAAGTAGTTCAAAACCAAGCCTAATTCAAAAGAAAAAATTCAATAAACATAAACTATTATATTCTCCCTGCAAAGCTTCATGGCGGGGACAACAGGGAAAAAGAAACGAAAAAAATAAACATGAAACGTACACATATACTAAAATAAGAACATGACAAACAACCACCCATCATTGATTACCCACCTAAAACTTTTTGTTTTTCTCATTTAGAGACTTTTTGGGAAACTTTTGTTTCTCTCATTCGGAGACTACTATCTAGATAAATATATTTACTAAACAAGTAGTTCAAAACCAAGTCTAATTCAAAAGAAAAAATTCAATAAACATAAACTATTATATTCTCCCTGCAAAGCTTCATGGCGGGGACAATAGGGAGAAAGAAACAAAAAAAAAATAAAAATGAAAACGTACGCATGCACTAAAATAAGAACATGACAAACAACCACCCATCATTGATTACCCACCTAAAACTTTTTGTTTTTTCATTTAGAGACTTTTGGGAAACTTCTGTTTTTCTCATTCGGAGACTACTATCTAGATAAATATATTTACTAAACAAGTAGTTCAAAACCAAGCCTAATTCAAAAGAAAAAATTCAATAAACATAAACTATTATATTCTCCCTGCAAAGCTTCATGGCGGGGACAACAGGGAGAAAGAAACAAAAAAAATAAACATGAAAACGTACGCATGCACTAAAATAAGAACATGAAAAACAACCAACCATCACTGATCACCCACCTAAAACCAAGCCAGAGGGAAGTGAATGCACAATAAGCAAATTATGCTAACAAACACTTCCAATGTGACCCATCAGCATCCATTGCACAGGGGCATCAAATTCTATTGTAATTTGATGGACCCTTTCTTTAATTTTTATAGACTCTTCGATTTGAAAATAGATATACTATGCAGAAAAGTAGTTGGTTTTGTACACCTTACTAAGGACATCCGCGGGCCTGCAACGATGTTTCTTTATTTTCTTGATATATTTATTTCTGTTTCTATTTTTCTATGCAAAATATTTCTATGTTTCTTCTTATTTAAGATTTCTGAATAGACAGCTTAAAATTAAAAATTTAATGAAGCTTAAAATGGACCATTTTTTAAAGTTAGTGATGATTAGTTTATTTGTTGTTTTTTTAGTGGTTGCTGCCATCCACATTACTGATAAAACAAAAAACAAAAAGTTCCACTTTTTTTCAATAGCCCACAGGCTATTCTGCAGAATCTTCTTTTCCAGAAAGAAAAATGGAATTTTCATTTTTCTTGAGAATCTTCTTTGTATGAATTTTTGTAAATATACAAAATCTCGTTGAAAAAATCTTCAGTCCTTTTTTTATTTTATTTTAGAATTATTTCACCTCTTCCAGCTTCTTCTTGAACGTTGGCGTCAGTTTCATTTACAAAGTGGAATTTGTAGATTGGTATATTCAGAAAGTAAGACTGATGTCTCTGATGCCTACTAAACCTTAATTAATATAACTGAAATGAGAGTTATTCTAAATTTATTTTACCGACATTTCACTCTGAAATCGGCTGCCGCCATTTGCGTGATAAATTTTAGCAGTTTTATTACAACTGTGGTACAATCCAAAAATATCACCATTTCCCTCGTGATTTTGCGCTTCATCAAGCTGATAGTTCCACTCACAACTTAAAACATGAAACAGATTAGGGTATTTTGCACCCATGACCGTAAAAAAATCTTGATCCGCCAATGTAGGAGTCAAATTGAACTCCGCCACTAAATCAGACATGTTCTCAAGGTATGCATTGAATGTTTCACTTTTTCTTAGTTTTTCCAGGTCCATGAGCATGACCCCAGTATTGTATCCCTGAAAAATAAAACATTATGGTAATAAAAAAAAAAATGCCGTAAAGTTTAATGAAAACTGACGAATTAGTAAGTTTAAAAAAATTAGTAACAAAGTAAAATATGGCTTATGCAGATACGATAGGGACATTAACTAGAATAAACATCGTCAAAAGTTGAGTTTATGAAACCTTTCAGACTTTAGGTGAGGAGTGGCAAAACTACCCTTATTTGTGTACTGTAAAAGTTTGAACAGGGCACCAGTTCAAAAAAATGTAGGTGAAAGGGACAAGTGCATTTTCCTAAAATATTTATCGTTCACATACAAAAAACACGATATTTTTCAAAATCTTGGGGGGGGGGAGATGAAATTTTTTCCCTTCTCCTCCAATGAAAATAGAAAAATATGTATTTTTTAAAATGTATGGGGAGACAGCAGAATCTAGGGGGCAATTTAGGGAGAATAATCACCCTCTTGAAATACTGACAGAATATTTACCATTATCTCCTTGGCGTTCATAGAAAAACGTTTCCTTGCCCTTTTTCAGGGGAAACGAGTATTTTCGTTCCCCCTCTTTCGTTTCCATTTTCTACTTACATGTGCATTAAGGTCCTCTTGGCACGAGGACTGGAAGACACAAGCTTTGAGCCAACCATAAAAAAATTGGCCATTTTAGATCCCTGTTTTTAGGGTAATCTATTTTTCAACCAAACTATTTCGTTTTTACCCTTGGACCGAGAACTTTTGGCTGTGAGTTTCAAACTGGTCAGAACGGCAAGTTCTTGGCCCTTTTCTGGGCCTCTTAACACCCTCCAAACAAGTTTCAAGTTAATAGAAAAATAATAGTTCTTAGGAATAATATCGTGTTCTATTTCTGGGAAGCCCAAGCCTATAATAAAAAAAAAATTAGCCCCTTTTCTGGCCCAATTTTCGACGAGCCAAAGTAGCTTTACAATTTTTTACTGTGCCTTAATATCCCACAACAAAAGGGCTTAAAGATATAAGTTTCAAGCGGCCCTGGAAAAAAATCATTGTTTCTAAATCACATTTTGGTGGTCGTTGCGTCCAAACTAAAATTGTTTGTGCATATTGGGGTACCCTTGGCAGAGGTATTAGTAATTAATCCACTCAGAAAAAAAACTTTACCGCCCCTTTCTTTTTACCCTTTCTCGGGATCTTTTCAACGAAGCCAATAATTTTCTCTGTTTTTCCTTTTGCATTTGGTTCCTCTTAACTCAAGATTTAGGATATATGTTTGAAGCCGATATGGTAAAATATTTGTCCTTATTCAAGCCCATTTTTGAGGCGCTTAAACTTTTTTTTATATTTTTACCCTGGCACAAGAACTTACAGCTATAAGTTTCAAGCTAGAATCAGGGACTGAAACTTTTTGGCAACTTTCCAGGTCCCTAGCACCATCCTCCTAAATAACAGAGCATGCGTTCCTCTTGACCCAAAGACTGATCCCTGAAAGCTTTGAGCCAATCGGTTACCTACGATTAATTCATGCTCCCCTCCGTTTTCTACTTTAAAAAATATCTGTGAACAACTGTCAATTTGTATAATTCACTGCCTCTCCCACATATTTGGGGGGGGGGTCGTATTATCCCCGCAGCGATAGCTACTTCATCTTTCAACAGTCTTGAAAAAAACTGATTTTCACATTTTTAAGCTTTCCCATCTGAAGTTTCTATAGCCACTCTTTCTATACATTAAATAAAAAAAACTAGTTTTTTAAACTGAAAGTAAGAAGCGACATTAAAACTTAAAACGAACAGAAATTATTCCGTATATGAAAGGGGCTGTCCCCTCCTCAACGCCTCGCTCTTTACGCTAAAGTTTTTTATTGTTTTAAAAAATAAAGTTGTAAGCCAGAGTCAAACTTTAACGTAAAGAGCGAGGCGTTGAGGAGGGGACAGCCCCTTTCATATACGGAATAATTTCTGTTTAAAAAACTACGGAATAATTTTAGTTTAAAAAACTAGTTTTTTTTATTTAATTTCTGATCGTTTTTTAGTTAATGCAGCTTTTGTTTTGGCTCACCGTCCTTGAATAAGTAAACAAAATTTGCATAAAAATTTTACTCTTCTTTTGCTAAATGGCTGTCTCTAAATTTGGTTCTGACGTAATTTACAAATTAACTTACGTAACGAACTTCTGTATTCGTATATTTTTCTTCTGGCAAAAAATACATTGCAGATATAGTTGCAGATTTTTGCAGATATGAGCTTGAAACCTATGTAATAGGGTTTTGTGATACACTGAATCTGACGGTAGGATTTTCATTAAAATTCTTTCACTTGTAGGGGATGTTTCCTCCCTCTGTAAAAAATCAGGTAAATTTTCTCAGGCTCGTAGCCTTTGATGAGTAATACTAAACTTAATAAAATGTATATATTTAGAATCAGCATTATAAGCCCATTCTTTTGATACATTTATTGACATCAAAATTCCGTTTTTAAAAGTTTCGATTACTATTGAGCCGTATCGCTTGTTTTTTTTTTTATTACGTATGTGTTATTACGTATATGAGGGGTTCTCCTCTTAGTCAATACCACGCTCTTTACGTCAAAAGTTAAAACAGTTTTAATTCACAAACCCCTGAATCACAAAGGCCGTTTAATTAGAATAGATAGCTCTTTTGAAAGCACTAAAAATAACTGTAGCGTAAAGAGCGAGGTATTGACTTGGGGGAGAACCCCCTCATATACGTAATAATTTCTGTTCGTTTTAAGTTCTAATGTTGCTTCTTACTTTCAGTTGAAAAAAACTTGTTTTTTTTTTAATTTAATTTCTGATCGTTTTTTAAATAATGCTTGGAAATCCGGCGCACCCTTCATAGAAATGTCCCTTACCCCAAAGAAACATCCTCCACGGAAAGATTCTCCCGAGTAACCCCCTCCTCCAGCCCCCCCCCCAGAAAAAAATCCTTCCTGAAAATGTCTGTATACTTCCCAATAGCCAATACAATATGTAAGCAATGGGCAAAGTTCATATCTTGCAGCCCTTCCCCTGGGAACTGTGGGGGATTAAGTCATCCTAAAAGATATATTTATTAGATTTTCGACTATGATCAAAATTGCTATCTCAAAATGGCTATCTCAAAATTTTAATTGGGTGACTTTGAGAAAAAAATGAGCGTGGGAGGGGGTCTAGTTGCCCTCCATTTTTTTGGTCACTTAAAAAGGGCACTAGAACTTTTAATTTCCGTTCCAATGACGTTCCGTTCCAATTTTTGCAGATAGGAGCGTGAAACTTCTTTAATAGGGTTCTCTGATAAGCTGAATGTGATGATGTAATTTTCGTTAAAGTTAATTAAAAATGTAAAATTCCACATTTTGCAGATAGGAGTTTGAAGCTTCTTTAATAATGTTCGTTGATAAGCTGAATCTGATGGTGTGAATTTCGTTAAAGTTAATTGAAAAAATTTGCAATTAAAACAAAATTTTATTGTTTAAAAAAAATGAGTTGTGACAAAGTCAAACTTTAGCGTAAAGAGCGAGGCGTTAAGGAGGGGACAGCCCCTTTCATATACGGAATAATTTCTGTTCGTTTTAAGTGTTAACGTCGTTCCTTACTTTCAGTTAAAAAAAACTTGTTTTTTTTATTTCATTTGTGAACGTTTTTTAATTAATGCAGGTTTTGATTTTGGCTCACCGTGCATGAATAATTAAAACGAAATTTGCATATTAATTTTACTTTTATTTGGTTAAATGGCTTTCTCGAAACTTGTTGAATTTTATTTACGAACGTTTTTATTAGTAATAAATATACGTAACTTACGAATTAACTTACGTAACGAACTTCTATATTCATGTATTTTTAATACGTATATTAGGGGGTTTGCCCCCTAGTCAATACCTTGCTCTTTAAGCTAAAGTTCGAATTTTGTTCCAATTCTTTAAAAATGACCCCTTAATCACAAAGGCCGTTAATTAGAATAAATAGCTCTTATGAAAGTACTAAAAAATCTTTGGCTTAAAGAGCGAGGCATTGACTAGAAGGTGAACCCAATCATATGGATAATATTTTTTTGTTCGTTTTAAGTTTTGATGTTGCTCCTTACTTTCAGTTGAAAAACTTGTTTTTTTATATTAAATTTCTGATTTTTTTTTAAATAATGATGGGAAATCCGGCGCCCCCTTCATAGCAATATCCCTTCCCCCATGAAAACTTCCTTCATGAAAATATCCTCCCATATAACCCCCGACCCACCCCCACCCCCCACTACCAGAAAAAATTCCCCCTGAAAGCTTCTGTATACTTCCCAATAACCAATACTATATGTTAACATTGAGTAAAGTTCATAACTTTCAGCCCTCCACCTGGGGACTTCGGGGGATTAAGTCATCCTAAAAGACATATTTATCATATTTTCGACCATGTTGAACAAAATTGCTATCTCAAAATTTTGATCGGGTGACTTTGGGAAAAATGAGCGTGGGAGGGGGCCTAGTTGCCCTCCATTTTTTTGGTCACTTAAAAAGGGGACTAGAAATTTTAATTTCCGTTCCAATGAGCCCTCCTACGATATTCTAGGACCATTGGGTCAATACGATTACCCCTGGAAAAAAAAAACAAATAAACACGCATCCGTGATCTTTCTTCTGGCAAAAAATGGAAAATTCTGCATTTTTGTAGATAGGAGCTTGAAACATCTACAGTAGGGCTCTCTGATACGCTGAATATGATGGTGTGATTTTCATTAAGGTTCTATAATTTTTAGGGGGTCTTTCCCCCTTTTTTCGAAAATCAGCCAAATTTTTTCAGGCACGTAACTTTTGATAGGTAAACTTAAACTTGATGAAGCTTATATATTTGAAATCAGAATTAAAATCTGATTCTTTTGATGTATCTATTGGTATCAAAATTCCGTTTTTGAGAGTTTTGGTTACCATTGAGCCGGGTCGCTCCTTACTTACAGTTCGTTACCACGAACTATTTGAAAGTACGTAGGGTGAAAAAGAAAAAATTACACGAGCAGACTGCTCTTTACTTAGGAAACAGGCGTGCGTTGCGTCTGAGACATTTATTAGCCTTATTATATTACTTTGTTATTGTGTTGTTGATGATAGAACAAAAAAAGCTTAATCAGTCAATCAATTTATTTATGCTAGTCCTCTATTCACTATAGCAGCAACTGTTATCTTCATGTTAGATATGGTTGTTAGTTTAATTTTTTTTTTGTTTTGGGGACATTTTTTAATTTATAGTTCTGCTTGTTTAAGTTAGAATAATATATAGCTTCATTTCTGCTCATTCTAGGCTATAATAATACCATTTAGTTTTCTTTAAAACTTTTTTTTCACTGAATTAGTTTCCTAAAAGATGCAACTACAGTAATGCTATTCATGTTTGCTAATATTTTCCAAAAACCCGTTTAGTAAATAACAGCCTATTCTAGAAAACCATCAACTTTCTTGTGTCCAGGAATTGGCAAGCCAGATTCTGATTTTACTTCCTTTTTTTACCTCCCAGAAAGATATGGGGCAGCAATTTGAGTGAATTCTCGTAATGAGATTTTCAATAATTACACTGGAGATGAGGCAATGAGAGTAGGTTTTTACAAGTTTACTAGTACAACAAATCGTCGCAAGTAATCGCAGGCTACACTAAATAATAGTTTGCCCTCCGGAATACCCCAACGGAAGAAGTGCTCCAAAAATATCGTTAAGCTAGTTTAAAATTGTCTTCTTCCGACGGAAAATTATTTGGCAACGCAGAACCAGTTGCCATGTGGTCAAAAGAGCACCTTCGTAGCAGACCATTTTATAAAGAGCGAAATATATTACCCAAGACTATTGGCATATTATCCAGCTACGGAGGACATTCTAAATCATAGGCAGCACAATAAGTAAAGAACGATGTTGGCACAATGTATTATTTACCTTTTTTTGGTTGGTTTCAGACCAGGGCAGTTCATATCGAAGGAGTTGTCGTAGAAACTTCGAAAAGGGCTCATTCGATCGGAAATTTGAAGGGCTAGTGCCCTTTTTGACAGCCGAAAGTGATTGGAAGGCAACTAACACCCCTTCCACCCCACCATTTCCCTAAACACATCCAATCAAAATTTTGAGATATCCATTTTGTTCAACGCGGTTAAAAGAAATTAAAATAAATAACAGAGTCAAATTCAAAACGAGCAGAAATTAATATGAGTAGGGTTCTAAACCCCTATGCTTTCTAAAAGCCAGAATTTAATTTGTAATTTACTGAAGAAATTCTTTTAAATGTTTTCATTTTTATAACTTTAAGAAGTCAAAAATTGATTAAGATTTTAAGGAATAAATATAAGCATATGTATATTAAACTGACAATGCACATTTTTTTCAGTAAATTCATTTGAATTTTTTTCACTTAAGTACAAATTATATTCTGGCTTTTTAGAAAGCATAGGGGTTTAGAAACTTACTCATATTAATTTCTGCTCGTTTTGAATTTGACTCTGTTATTTATTCAATTTCTATTTGTTTTGGGTTTCATTTCTTTAGTGATACTGATTTGTGGTAGTTGTATGCTTGGTAGATTATTTGCTTCTATTT
This sequence comes from Artemia sinica, assembly GCA_027921565.1. Taxonomy (NCBI): domain Eukaryota; kingdom Metazoa; phylum Arthropoda; class Branchiopoda; order Anostraca; family Artemiidae; genus Artemia; species Artemia sinica. The sequence continues at coordinate 27,937,320 of CM051258.1, forward strand.
TTGTTTATTTTTGGTTTTGATGGAGTTCTTTACTTTTTTTTTCGAAAACTTATTTTGTGGAAAAGTTTTCTTAATTAATTTTCTTAAAAAGACAATAGCACAAACAAAAACTGCATTTTAGAAATACTTCATTTTCTCAATTTTCTTAAACAGACAATAGCAAGATCTAAATCTGGAGCTTTTAAAATGTTGTTCCAAAATCTAACAAAAATCTCATATCCAAATTTGTTGAATTGTCCGTCTGTTTTCTTATTGCTCTTCTCCTGGGTGGAGCAATAATTTCTGTCTACTTGAAACAGTGTCCTAATATGTCACAAAATAATTCGACAATTATGAAAAAAGTAATAACAACTCCTGATAATTCAGCAAAATTTTCTTATTCAGCCTTTTAAATACAAATAGTAAGGATATTCATTATCAACCATTATCACTTATTATCTAATGATATTCATAAGACATTAAGGATATCCAGTATCGAACTATAATAATATCTCTTCTGGGCCCTGGACTTTGCAGGGACCCAGGATGGAGTACAAATAAGATTTATTGAGTGATTTGTTTAAAATCAAGCGATTAGTAATCTGAAATACGCAATTCATAATAGTAAAAACCAGGACAGCAAGTAACTTACTCCAGCAATAAGGTAAAATTTAAAGTTAAAAGGATAGGGGACCATAACTAGGCCCACCTGGGGCTCTCCGTTACCTTGGTGCTAGATATGGTAACTGGTTGTGGGTTGCTGAAATTTATAATTCCAGAATGCAGTCTATAAACTATACTCGAAGGAGACTGCTTTACCGAAATTTGACCCTATTATTACTAGCATGTTTCGCACTGATTGTGAACTTGCAAGTCTCACTCTCAATGAAATGAAGTGCAAGGTAATTTGGTTTAACCCTCTAAAAAACGATTTCCAAGGGCCAGTACCCCTACCTTATCAACTGATTACAGATTCAACAGCCAAAGGCTACACTGCCCAGCACTCGCTTGTTACAATGAAAAGCTTCGGTTTCGGTAGGAAGTCAATAAAACTGGCCTACATGATTTACGTTCTGCCTGTACTAAAATATGCATGTCCTATTTGGGACCAGAATGTCCAGTTAAGCTCCGGGCTAAGTCGTGATATTGAGGCCATTCTAATACGTATTTGTAGAATTATTATGGGAGAAAGTTATACTTCCTATGAAAAGGCCCTTGAATTACTGGAACTTGAGCCACTTCACAACCGCCATCAAAATCATATAATCAAATTTGGACAATTCATTCTAAGAAGCTCAAAACACAGGTATATCCCCCCCCCCTAGTGCACCCCCAAACACACTCACCAGAAGACAGAACAAGCTGGAACCAGTTTATTGCTGCACAGGGCGGTATCAGCATTCTTTTGTTCCCTTTTTCACTGGTCTTTTTAACAGCATAAAGTAATTAAGTCTGTGTTTGTGCACTTTTTATGTACCTTGTAAACAGCTCAGTTTTAGTTCTTCTTAGTGCTGTGTCGAATATGTCAATAAATATGTCTATGTCTATGTCTACCCCAAAGGTTAAAACCGAAGCCTAGGTTTTTAAGGCCCTTCCTTTGCTATTTTCAAGCCCTATATCTATTGATACCTCATCGGGGAACTATATTCCAATGGTACAACATCAGCGAACATTCCAGTTAGTGATCCACGAAAGGTAGGGAAAGAAAACACGATTCCAAGCTCCTAAGTACAGCCCTCTTCAACAATCTAAAAAATTATTTAATCTGGTTTTATTAGATTCTCAAGTGGAAAACTAAAGAGGGTGCTTCAGTATCCAGGTCAGATATTAATAGTTCTAAATTTAATTCTAACCTAACCTGTAATTCTAACTGGGCATACCAGCTACTAATTTCAGTGTTCACAAATATTAATAAAGTAGGGCAGGTAACATGGTAGTACATTCTATGGGTACCGGTAGGTTCATTATGAATTAAATCAATTATGCTTGGAAAGAACAGGTCCAGTATATAAATAGAAGAGAACTGGGAACAAATCTTTAATGAGATAGCACTTTCGCCCCCTTCCACCCATGAACTGAATATATAAAGTCATAAAATAAAATATTTAAGCGTGCTAAAAATTATTCGTGGAAGCTCTAGCCAAGGAAATATGCAAGACAAATTTCGTCCCGCTCCTCAGAGCCCAATTAAAAAAAGCCTCAAAGCGGATTTCCAAGCGTACCTGTACAAGTAAGCTGACATCCCGACTTTAGATTTCTTTGGGTTCCGAAATTAACGAATTGCTACCCCGATTTTAGATCCCAATGAGCACCATTTCGGGTACTGAGAACCGTATTTTACTGAGAACCTCAAGTATTTCACTCATGATACTAATTGTGGCTGACTCCCCCTTATTGAAAGTCAGTAGTTGAAAGCCTCTTCCTGAAAAATATCATTGACAAGCCTGCAAGTTGTTTTTTATGAGAGGCCAGCATGGTTTGGAGAGTTACATAAGCCAGAAGGAAGGTATGCATGTGAATTTTTTTCTGGAGGGGACTCATTGAGTCCACCCCCCCCCCTTATGATAGACTAATTATAGACAAAAATAGGGAAATCACAAAAAAAAATTAATAAAAGAGAAATTCTTAGGTGTAAATATCTCAAAGTGAACTTCCTTAATAATACATACAAAAAACCACTTCAAATGAAAAGTAACTGTTTCCATTTCTCTACTATTACATATAAGCTCCTTAAAATACCTGAAATCCTGGTCTGGGTTCCCCAACGGATGTGCCCGGGTTCTTTTCTCGATATATTTTGAATGCATTTCTATAATGCGGTGCTAGATCGTGTGCCATAGAAATCAGTGCACTCGACTTCATATTTGAAAAACCTTCATACAAGCTTCTGATACTAACTTGAAATTCTAGGTCGGTGTCCAAGGCAATAACCTAAGAAAAAAGTCAATAGTTCCTTTATATTAAAGCAATAACAAAAAAAAATGAAATTCTGGACTTCATGATTATAGAATAACAAAAATCTACACTTTTTATCGCTTATAATATAAAGAAGAACTGCACCATAGACAAATAAAGAAAAAAAATACACAGAGCAACTAAAAATACTTCTTGGAAAGAAAATCAATTTAACACCAGGGTATATTATCCTAATCTTACAATCGTCTTATCATTTCCCCACCACCAACAACTTACAGATTTCATGTACACCATCATTGTGGTATGACACAAGCCCTCTGATAATTTGCAATACAATTTGAACACGCTCCCAGACCCTACACAGAGCTGCCACTCGTTTAGTATCTTCAAAAAATGTTAAAGAATTTCCAGCTAGCCGGTTCCGCTTTGAGTTGATGTCTCTGGATTGGTTTAGATTTTTTGTAGCACGAGTTATATGAGTTTATTAAACGTTTGATTTAAAAATATGTTTTACTCCCCTGCCTAGCTTTTGATTTTGGGGACTTTTGAGGCGGGAGATTGATTTTTTTTTATATTCTTTTTTTTAGTTTTCGTATATTTTTTTCTTCCTGTCCTTTCCTACCATAAATGGGGAAGAGACAATAACGAAGTTGTTTTTGATTGTAAATTTAATATCGTAAAAAACGAACTCCGAATTCAAGATTGATATAGAAAAAAATAAAGCAACACATATTTAAAAAAAATTAAATTAAATACAAGTGTGATTTTATGTGGTATAATTATCGGAGATTTCATAGTAAAAGAAATTAGAGGTGTTTTGCAACGCATAAACAACTGCAGACACATCTAATTATGGTTTTATGTACGTGATTTCCAGTATCTAGGGAGACTGGTGGAAGGGAGAAAGAAAATAATAATCAAAATGATCGTTATCTAATCAAACTGAAGATTTAGTAACGCGTAGGCCTCAAAGGTTGAGTATAATTTAAGACTCTAATAATGTAAAATTTTATTTTTACTAAACATATTGCACATAACAGAGGTTAATACAATTGAAACTAAAAAAAAGACAAGTCAAAGGTCTTTAAGTTTCAATTCTGTAAAAGAGAGTTTTTCAAGAGAATTTTGCGTCCTTTTAATTTTTGAATCTAGTGATAGTACGCTGACTCCTCAAATCAACATTAATATTTCCAAAGTGAGTTTGATCATATTGACTCTTCCTAAGCATGTTCAACCTCCAGGCCTCTTGATTCTCCCTAGTTTCATTTTCTTCTCCAATATCGAGACTAAGGCTTTTTGTTAAATTTGTGTCCCTACTAGTTTTAAAAAAAGATAATTTTACCCTATTTAATTCATAATCTCACCCATCTCGGTTTAGTTAACCACTTTATAAATTTGTGTTCTATGATTTCTAAAAATTTTGTGACAGTCAAACACCCGTATCAATTTTTTTTCGTTTTTTTTTTTTTTTTTTTTTTTTTGACTAGGCTTTATATTATGAAGTGTTGAAACCAAGCAATTATTCTGCAAAAGCTAAATGTAAAATTTCTGGCCTTTTTTTATCCCTTTAGGGAATTCTATAGCTATTTTATGCTGTTTGAGTTTATTTCCTAAGTTTTTATTGTGTAAAATTTCAAAAAAAAATATTTCCAAAAGGAAAATTTCTAAAAATTTCCAAAAGGAGAAAAGCATTCTATACAAACAACAACGGTATCTTTTTTTATATTACTTTTTTTAAGTATTTAGTAAAGATCCTATTTCAAACAGTTCATGGTAACGAACTGTAAGTGAGGAGCGACTTGACCCAATAGTAACCGAAACTCTAAAAACCAGAATTTGATAACAATAGGTACATCAAAAAATTGAATTTTGTGCTGATTCCAAATACATAATTATACAAGTTTAATGGTATACCCACTGAGAAAAATTACCTGATTTTCGAAAAAGAGGAGAAAATTTACAAAACGTCAAAGGATCCTAATAAAAATCACACCATTAGATTGCGCATATTAACCTTACTGTAGAAGTTTTAAGCTCATGCCTAAAGAAATTGTGGAATTTTGTAAATTTTTTTTGCCACAAGAAAGATCATGAATGCGTGTTATTTTGTTTTTTGTTATTTTTGTTGTTTTTTTTTTCAGTGGTTACCGTATCAAATCAATGGTTCTAGAACATCAGAAGAGGGCTCATTTGAACAGCATCTTGTAAAAGGTGAGCTTATCAGTATAATATTTATCTGAAGTATAATTCAAAAAATTTTATATTAATTGTGAAATAATCCTTAACTTTCTGCCTAACAATTTATTTTTATTAATGGGAAACCTATGAATCAAATGTAATTCTAACCCTCCGCCTGTGAATAAAGTTGGTTCCAGTTGTCCCTACCCTTCACCATTTAGGAATAAGAAAACCAGGAATATTTTAGGAGTGAGCCAAGCAAGATTCAAGCATGGACATAGGGGATGGAATAGTCTTCAGGCCTACTCGAACCCCAAAACGTGTAACTTGTTAGGGTTTTTCTTGATTGTTTGTATTCTTTGTCAAGTTTTAGAGGATTTAGCGAATTCACCTCCCTTCTGTCAATAGTGAAGTTTCCTTAAAATAAATACTGTGCAGTCACCTGGCTGAGGGAGCTCCATGACTTATATCGTAGAAGCCTATACAACAGAAAACGTTGTCTCTGTTAGTCAGTTTTATTTTACTTTTATTTCATATTTTTTTATTCTATATTCTATGTTCTGCATTATTTTCTATAACCTCTTCTATATTCTTAATTCTATATTCTAAATTCTTTTTTCTATATTTTTATCTATTTTATATTTTCAGTAAAAAAAAAAGTTGATTTTATCGTTTTGGATTTTGAAAGAATGGTATCTCTTTTAAGAATTAGTTCAACCCAAAAATTAAAAGATTGGGCCATATACCTTATCAAAAGAGAAAATACGATGATAAAGAGGTCGAATAAAGAAAACATCTTCTTTGTACATTCTGTTGGATTTATCTGCTGCACCAAAATATTTTCTCATCTGTTTTATTGTATTCCAGTGTTGCGCCACTATTCCTCCAAGGTCATGATAAGTTACCTTAACCTACAATGAGGAATAGTAAGAAAAAATTTCTCATATCAGAGATAAAAAACAAATGATATAAACCGATAAAAATATAAAATATATGAAATTATACAGAGATGCCTAACATATAAATAATTTATCCAGAAACATCGCATTGTTATTGAAAAGATGGCCAAACCATGATTATAATGGCTTCTGCTGACGTCTCAAATTTATGTGCAGACGAAACTTGAGTCATTCTTGAACATAATATTAAAAAATGGAGAGATAGGGACGCTGTACAAACGACCGTAAGGAATACGCTACCGATATTGGATATACTGAAGCCAGCAATGGCTGCCAGAATCATACGCAGGGGTCTAACTCCCTGGATATCTGAAGCACAGACCAGATTCCTTGAGAAAAGATTCCTTGAGGAGCAATTTAAAGTGAATGAAAGAGGTTCTCTTGTTAGTACTAGCTTTGAGGATCAAGGGCAGCTTCTCGCTGACGGCATACAAATGGTGGTTAACTTAGTCCGCCTGTTGATTTCTCAAGTCGGTCTGAAGCTGACAGGTGGGACTTTTCGGATAAAAGAGAACAATAGTGGGTACCATGATTCTATTAAGAAATGCCCTTCTATAAAGGAAAAAAAAACAAGCCCTATCTCAAATTGCCACACCCAAGGAGGCAACAATAGCCCTTCGGCTATTTGAATCTGGGGCAATGTAGCCTGAAACTCGACTCATTATTTCGAGTCCATTCGCTATAATGATATACATGTATGATGTGGGAAAATTCATCAAACTGTTTATTTTAGACAGGTCAGGTACAGGTATTGCCATTTTTGCTTCGATACATGATTAAAATGCCTAAAATATGCCTTTTTAGTTACAGTACTTAAATCATTGTGAAGCGGCATTACCAGTAAACGACATCTATCTGTCAAGAAAACGTATGAACTTATATTTTACTGTATGTTAAATTCCGTTCAATCTATTTTATAGCATTTGCTAAGAGACCTACCGCTGCTCGGTAGTGAAGAAGAACATTCTAAAAAATTTAACTCTTTGGTCTCTCATGTGTTCTTCGTGAAATGAATGGATTACCCTGTAAAATCTGCCAGTTGAAAATTTTTATAAATACTTATATAAAAAAAGGCCAGAATCCATAGATTATGGTGCTGAACTTTTTCAAAGTTGAGCACCACACAATCACTGTATAATTAAACTGTGTTATTCTAGCCCGTAATACATAGGTATCAACAAACTAATAACATGGTTTGAAAATGCACTTTTTCTGATGTATTACTTGAGAGGGTAACAATAATTTTTCTATGTTAACTTAAATTTATTAGGAAAATTCAACGAATGTTACATTACATGGTTTGGCCCCATGAGCCAGACAAAAAATCTTTATTATTCTTTTTTGCATATTTTTTTTAGCTGAACATTATTCTAGGCTAGTTGGACTATTAATTGGACACTTGGTCTTGACTTGTTAAAAATCGAAATGTCTTATCTTTACGCCGACACATGACATTTGCTTCAACAAAACCATGTATGTCTAATCCGGGACCAATTAAATAGTTATGAAATTGCTAATGCTTAAATTTATAGCAGAAATAAGTATCATCACTAACATCATGTTTGCTGCACATCAATTGAAAAACAGCTTTAGAAATGGAATCGTAGAAAACACTAATTTAGTTAGAAAGGTTTGTTAGAAGGACTAAGCAGTCTTTCTAATTTAGTAGAAAACACTTTAATACGGGGTCTTAAGGGTGAATTTTTTAGCTTCCACTTGACTACTATTCAAACTTTATGTCATCAGCTTTAATTGCAGTAGAAAGTTGTTTATTTGTATTCCTGTGTAGCCAGCATCTATCTCCCAGGCTATGTTTAAAACCTAAAAGGAAAACTGAATTTTCAGCTCAATTCAAAAACTGAATTGAACCGAAACTTAAACATCAAATTGTTATTATCGTATATGTATTGATTGAATTATGTTTTTTCCTAAGGAAAAGAAAAAAACTATTAATATACACACAAAAAAACACAAGAAACTGACCTGGGTAGTGCCTCTATGGAATGCCACCACTTTTTCCAACGGGGTATTGTAATAAACAATATCTTCAGGAGAACAAATAATATGAAGTTCCAGCTTACAGCCTCCTGAATAAACTAGAATGCTTTTCATAAGATGCACAACACTTAAAAGCTCAGTTTTGTCGGCGAGCAGTTGACCTAGTACAATAATTCGGATAGGTTCATGTCTAGTTAGTAGTCCTATGTAACAGAAAACAATAATTAATAATATTGGAATCAGAGTCCGTGCTCGGCTTCGCATGTCAAATTGCTTAATGCTTATACGTTTAAAATCCATAGCCTAGCTATCATCTTCGAGCTTCTTTCCTATAAACTGAGGTTGCTATCTTCTTCTTTAAAAAAGAATTACTTTTAACAGCTTCTTTAGTTATTTTCATTAGTATTTCTGTTTCTCCTGAAGTAATGCCTGAAAAAAAGAAAATAAATCTGATTTCTATATTAGAGCATCTAGAAAAAAGTGAATACCTACCTAACTATTTGAACGTCCAAAATGAAGACATAATCCCTCCAGATTTTTTTTTTTTTTTAATTGCAAAACTTGAGATAAGTATGACCAAAAAATTTACACGGTTTTTTTACTGAATCAGTCCCGGGTAGTTGTTTGATGTGATAAGGTATTAGTAGTAGCAAATAGTAGTTGAAACACAGCATGGGCTATCATTTTCAGTGCAGTCTAGTAGCTTCAAACTCTAATTACTGAAAATTCTTCCCAACTCAATGATTTTTGAAGACGTACCGACGACTCTCCCGGGGGCAACTCGACTCAAAGATTGCTTCTCCATTCCATGAAGGACATTATTCCTATATGCTCCTACCAGCTACTGTTTGAGTGTCAAGCCTTTTTTTGTTCCATAGATCAACTAAGTAGGCAGTTCCTGAGGGTTTACCCACTGGTTCCCTAGCCTTGAAAAAAAAGCAATGCTATTCATTTTTGGTTAAAAAAAAATCACAAATTCTATCTAGATGAAAATTTTTAAAGGGTGTGTTGGGATATCAGGAGACTCGAAAATTACGCAGGGAAATTGCAGCCTTGATGCCCCATAGAATTTATCGACAAAGGAAGGATGTCTGGGAACATAACATTTATTTTAATGCAGGCTTAAATAGTGATGACATTAAGTGGTATGCGCAAGGTAGGGGTAATTTCCTAGCACTTGGTAATAGAAGGAAAATGTTTAGGGGGGGGGTAAGGTTGATGGATGGAGGCATCCTAGCCCCGTGGATGGTATGCTGAACTTGCAATCCTATGTACTATGGGATGGGAGGGGGTGGGGTGGGTTTGAACGCTTGCGTCGCAATCTTTTAGCTTGGGGTAGGGGTTACGCTCAAACACAATTCCAAGAATTATCTGAATTTCAGATGTTAGCTGAAGCAGGAAACGTCTGGTCCTGTTGCAAATACCAAGTAAGGATGATGGATGTTCCTTACTCATTCCCAGAGCAATTCCTAGGGGGGGATGCAACCAGGGCCGTTGCCTCGAGCGCTATTTGGCGTGGGGGGCGTTACGGCTGGGGAATTGCCTACTTTGATCCAACTTTTCACTTTGATTTGGTTTTTATGCTTATATTTAAGTCGGGAGGGGGCACTGTAATTAATTTTGCCCCGTGTACCACCGACCCTAGGAGCGGCTATGCAGACGCCCCATGTTTTGAGAAGCTTGCCAGGATTCGCTTCACTTTATGGTACCTTGTCCCAAATGACAGGATTTAAGGAGATAATTATTTATTTTAAGTAATGAGTGGTTTGTTTCAATAGTGGATCAAAAGATTCTAGGACAACGTTAATATAGTGAATTATATTAAATTAGGAATGACAAACAGAGAACTATTTTTGTAGGGGAAAGGAAAGGGGTAGAGTACTGGAAATAATATTGAATGTTTGTGAGTTGTTTGATCTTTTTTGTTGTTCTTTTTTGTATTCATGGCCCTTGTGGTATTAAAGCACTAAATATTTTATCTATCTAGCTACATATCATGGAAAAATAAGGAAAAGGAAAATAAAAAAGGAAAAAAAACTTTTTTTTCTAGTTTTCTGGTACTTTAAGGAAAAAGTTTTAAAAAAATATTTTTCACCAGAAAGGACGCGTATTTTCCCCAGCTGGAAAGTTTGGGTTCAGGTCCAAATCCAGATTTTCCAAACTTCAGGTTACTCTTAATATCAGACAACGTAACGAGCGTGTGTTAATTGATTTTTATACGAAGATATAGGAAATTATGCACAATGCCCGAGTTCTTGCTTAAATACTGTATTCCTTAACAATAAACTTCAAAAATGGAAAAATAAAACAAACATACCAATAATTTATAAGTTCTCTGTCAAGAGTCAATCCAAGTAGTTTCACACGAAGAATAGCGAATTAAATTCAATAGTTAACATCTGTGAAATTACCCATGAATATCTTTGACGATCAAAATTAACGGTAACCAATTATTGTCAAAGCAATCTAGCGTTGAAACAAAAGTCACTACAAAATAATTGTTGCAGGAATTAATCACTAAAATTTGTCTTAATTGCCACTTTTTTAACTATTCCTTTTAAGTTGAGGAGGAATAGCAATAGGACACTGAAGCCAGTCTTGAGCTAGGTTCCAAACACGAGGAAAAGTCTGCTTTAACAGGCCGATTTTATGTTACCCGATGAAAAGTGTCTTCAGATCAGAGTTGAAAATCGAGTTTCCTCGGCCAGACAAATTCTGTCTAAGATAAATAAGGCTTCATGTTTATTTAGCCTATTGGCAAATATGTGTTTTGGTATTTTTTTTTAATAGATATCTTGAAAAAAAAAATTCAACAAAAAAACTCTAGGAAGGCTTCAGAAACTTTTGTCTTCAATCAGAATACCACAAGTGGGGATTCACACAGTAGCGTAGCTGCATCATTTTTCTTTGAAAAGAACTTATCGCCTTCTCTCAGAACTTAGGTCTACTTTTAGTCGGTTGGAGCCAAACTATGTTCCAACCTGCCAAGCACCAATTGAAATTTGATTTACCTCTCTCACCCTAGTCTTTGAAATACTAATACTCCTCCCCTTTTCTGACTCTGACTCACTTGAGCAATTTCATAGACTAAAATCCCTCCTCCATAACAAAACAGTCTTCGAGTTAAGCACAATGCTAAAATAACCAAACAGACTACTACTGAACTTTTGCTACAAGAGAAATTCACAGCGAGAGCGGAAAGATACCTTTCTGACTTATTTTGTTCATACTTTTAGTTAGTTGATTATTCTTGACGTGTTCATTTTTAGTTTTGCGCGCTGAGATTGAAGAAATATTTGCTATTTTTGGTTTTTGTATTTAGTTTGACAACCTTATGACAAATTTTAGCTATTAAATTAAACAGCAGTCTACCAATTTGCCCATAAAAAACTAGTGAACAAATTTAAAACGAATGAAAATTATCTAGTATAATATGTCACACCCAGGGTTGCCACCGTCAGTAGGATTTTACTAGATCTAGTAAAAAAAAAAAAATCTAGTAAATTTAGAGGATCTAGTAAATTTCCCCAAATCTAGTAAAAACTAGTAAAAAGTCATGATTTATAAGTAAACAAAACTTTTGTTTTATTTTCTACGAATTCAGGGAAAAAAATTATCGTAAACATGTGACAATTTACAATTTTTGCTTGTCTGTTTTACAATTTACAGTTTTGCTTGTCTGTCTCAGAGACAGACAAGCAGTCACCTATTTTCATAAAGAAACACTTCACTTCCGGCGTCTAAAGGTCGACAAAATCAGCTTTCTGTGTATCATCTTACCAACTAAAAATGAAGCTATAATGACACTTGGATTTGTGATGATTGGGAATCTATTGGAATCAAAACAAAAGCCAACCACCCAAGGTGATTAGGTGAATCTCCTCAGTTTGAAAAGTTTTATTGAGTAAAAAGGAGCCTGCTGAGAGAAATTAAAAGTAAGTAGAAATGTAACGTTATATATATATATATATATATATATATATATATATATATATATATATATATATATATATATATATATATATATATATATATATATATATATATATATATATATATATATATATATATATATAATATATATATATATATATATATATATATATATATATTATATATATATATATATATATATATATATATATATATATATATATATATATTATATATATATATATATATATATATATATATATATATATATATATATATAATATATATATATATATATATATATATATATATATATATATATATATATATATATATATATATATATATATATATATATATGTATATATATATATATATATATATATATATATATATATATATATATATATATATATATATATATATATATATATATATATATATATATATATATATATATATATATATATATATATATATATATATATCCCAAAAAAAGATTTTTGAACTTGTAGGTTTCCGGAATTTTCAATCATACTATGAAAACGAAAGAAAAAGGAAAAGAGAAAAAAAAAGAAGAAAAAAGGAAAAAAGATTGTGAAAATCGTATTGATTATCCTCCTATAGTAAAAATCGATGCTTGATGGTGCAAAAAATTTTTTTGAGCATTTAGTAAAAACAGATGCGATCTAGTAAATTTTTCCTCTCTGATTTAGTAAATTCTTCCAGGTGAGGGTGGTAACCCTGGTCACACCCACATCAGTAATGCCAAACGTGGTACAATTGTACCATTTTGGTACGTTTCACCTCTAATGGTACAATTTAGTACAATCCCACAAAATATGGTACATGTTACAAAATTATGGTACAATTCACTATTTTGTACCTATGTTTGTATTTTTTCATCTACAAGAGTACAAATATTTTATTTCACCTTCACCCTGATCTGTTCAGCATAGTCAAGATAGACAGACAAGCAGTCACCTATTTTCTTTTTTCGTAAACAGACACTTCCAGCGTCCAAAGTTTCACAAAAACATCTTTCTATGTATCAAGCAGGGCTTCCACTTGAATCTTAAAATTCGGCGACAAGCCTTAAAAACTCGGGGAGTTTTCGTGGACAAGTCTTCAAGGTTCGGGGAAAAAACAAAATGGAATTTCGTTGCGAAAATTCGGGAGCCAAAATTGGTTTTAGCTTCGGTTTCAGGCTCAAGTAGGACTTGGATCAACGTAGTAAATCAAGCCTTTTACAGAGTAGGTTTTAGAGCCAGAGCACGGGGTTGGAAACCATAGCTGAAAACACTTATTGCTAATATTGTCGCAAAAACTTCAAAATTGAAAAAAAAAAAAATAGTGAACACATGTGAACTGTAAATACCAGTAGCATTTTTGCATTAAGTCATTAATCTCAGCAATTCATTAATAATATTTAAAAACAAATATTGCTTGCGGTTTCTAGATATGTAAATTAAATAGACAAAATTCAACCTATAAATATGGGGCAGCATTAAACTTAAAACAAACAAGAACTAAATTAAACAAGTAAATTTAAACTTAAATTAAAAGGGGATTTCGGCTACAATAGACACATTATTGGTTTTTCCTGCTGATTCTAAGGTTTTCTGTGTTTACCCCCCGGAAAAACCCCCCATGGATAAAAACCAGAAAGTACCCCTCCCCGTCACAAAAAATACCCCAGCAGAAAATACTCTCCCGCTGAAAATGCCCCCGCGAAAAAAAAACCACGGAAATTACCCCCGCAGAAAATACCCTTCGCGGAAAGTACCCCCGCGGAAAATACCATCGGAAAATACCCCCCCCCCCCCGGTGGAAAATGCTCCCTCTACTACTACTACTACTAGTACTAACAACTCACCGCAGCGCCAAGCCGCCTGAGGCTAACACAGCTACGCACGCTCCTCCTCCATCCCAATCTATTCAAAACCTCCTTTTTTACACCCACCCACGAAGTTCCCATTTCCTTTAAATCTTTCTTTATGTCGTCCTCCCACCCCAGACGGGGACGACCTGCTTTCCGTGTAGCCCTAGACGGTTGGCCGAAAAGAACAATCTTCGGCATTCTGTCATCCTTCATCTGCACAATGTGCCCTAGCCACCTCAACCTTACTTTGATTATAGCCCTAGAGAGCGGTACTAAACCACATTTTTCGTATAGCCTATTGTTTGAAATATGGTCAGTCAGCCGGGTACCCCGAACAATCTTTAAGCAATTTCTCTGGAAAACATCTAGCAAATCTTCATCCGCTTTTCGGAGCGTCCATGCTTCAGAGCCATATTTGACCACTGTCATCACTGTAGCTTCTAATATTCTAATCTTGGTTTGCAGACTTATCTTCCTATTCTTCAAAACTTTTTTTAACTGTGAAAAAACACCCTGAGCCTTGGCTATTCTACTTTTAACATCTTCACTGCTCCCACCATCTTTACTAGTAATACTACCAAGGTAAGTGAAGCTGCCCACCTGATCAATCTTTTTATTACCCAACGTCACCTTGTCATCTTCACTTATTCCTAGCCTTAGTGACTTAGTCTTCCTAAAATTAATTTTCAAACCAATTCTAGCACCCTGAACTCGCAAAACCTATAAAACTTCATTCATTTTGCTCACACTTTCATCTAGGATGCTTAAATCATCAGCATAATCCAAGCATATGTGTCCTCCCTCGACACATAAATTTTTTTTAATTGCTTGTTTCTACTATGCTTTCCTTTCTTTTGGTGACCTCATAATTACTATATAGTCACCGATTAACCCCCCCCCACCCACCCCACCCACTCAGGGGTCATCCATGTTTCAAATATAGTACTTATTGCAGTCTTATTTTTATATCAGCCCATCTAATGCCTGGACATGATATACATAGGCTATAAATCTTATAAAAGTTACTTTTTCTGTTTTTTCAGACTAACATTATTTGGCATTATTAACCAACAATTCGTGGTAAATAAGTCCGAAAATAATATAAAACTTGACAAGAAAACAATATGAGCCTAATAACCAATTTGTAATTTAAGCTGTAATGGAAATTTTCTTATGAATAATATTTTTGGGGTCACTTCCGTTTAAATCCCCTATTCCCCGACCTTGTACATTGTCTATAACTAAATTTTGCCTCACTAGGAGGGGGATGTGTGGTGCATTTTTATGGTAAGAAAATGGCATTTAGGGACAGTTCTCCCGATAAAATAAACTATACCACAATTTCTTTAAATTGTTTTGTTTTTATCTCAGAATTAGCCTTCATACAGGGTTACTAAAATTCTTCAAGCATTAGAAGTTGTAAAGGTAGACCTAAATATTTAAACAAGTTTGCTTGACTATCCTGAATTTGAGCAAAACATTTTTCAGTAAAATTTCCAACAGCTTTGCAAGACTGTAAAAAGATCCTAAAACTGCAGTTTCAAATATTACGCTCACTGAAAATTTTACACGGGTGAAGGGACCAGAATAATAATTGTGTTGGGAGTACTGACAAATACAATTCTCACATAAAAAAGAAAAGAACTTAAATTTTACGCACCGAATGAAAAAAAAGCAATCTAAATTGTAAAAATTCCAGGCAAAAATATCAATTCCTTCAATATATTATGCCTTAAATCATTAAGTATTAAATATTAATACAGAATGTTCAAAACCAAAAATAGCAAAAGAAAACAAAATTTAAACTTATGAGTCGGCTTTCAAAAAAATTTTCCCTCTTTAGAAGTTCAATTTTAAAACCCAAAATCCAACCGAGCGTTCAACAACTTTAAGTAAAATTCTTGTTTAATTTTGTCAAGATTGTCTTGACCATGAATGATATAAATGTAAGAAATTTAATAGCATTTGGAATACTGCATTCAAAATAATTTAATTTAAATGCAGGAAAATGATAGTTTTATGAAAATATGAAGAACCATCTATACTTGAATTGAATCGGTCTGGTTCTTATGCAAGGTAACACAGGAGACGAAAATTAACGAACAAGAGAGTAGTGAAAAATAATGGTGTTATATTTGGTGTTAAAATTATGGTTATATTTGAGTCTCTTAACTAAAATGACTGCTGGCCACTGTGTCGCCCTTTATAAGAGTGGTAACTGATTGGAGGGCAACTAATCCTCCTCCAACTCCCATCCTCCGATGTTCCCATTATGTTTAAAAACTAAATTTTGCCCTAAGATTAAATCAAAATGAAGTGTGTTAATACTAATTCCCAATAAGGCATCTCAGCAGTATCCCAAGAACGACTGAGGGTATTATATTCAGACTTTCGGGACTACTTCAACTCTTAAATTTTAACCAAATCAAAATAGCGTAAGTGTATCCAAGCTATCAAAGAAAGTAAACAGATTTTTTTTGCGAATGGTATCAAGATTTCTATATCAGGTCAACTGGGGGAGGTATGAAACTAAATGAAACACTACTATTTGTGTCCTGATTTTTAAAAGGGTGTATGTTGTTTAAAATGGCTGAAATTTTTTTTCCGGCATGCAAATAGCAGGCCAAACTATAAAGTCTTTAAAAATACAAAAAGATTTAAACTATTATTTTTTTTTCCCTGAAAAGACTATGTCAATATTAAACGAACATAAATTAATTAAAAAACTTTTTCCACAAAATGAGTTTTTCAAAGAAAAGTAAAGAACTCCATTAAACCAAAAATGAGCAAAAATAAAATCAAATAATCTACCAAGCGTGAAACTACCACAAATCAGCATCGATAAATAAATGAAACCCAAAACAATCAGAAATTACAATAAATAAGCGAGTCAAACTCAAAGAGAGCAGAAATTAATATGAGTAGGGCTAAAAAAAAATACAAATGAATGTGCATTGTCAGTTTAATATGCATATACTGATATTTAGTAATCAAAATGTTAATATTATTTGATTTATTTAAGTTATTAAGGTAAAAACATTTATATTTTTTTCAGTAAAGTGCAAGTTATGTTCTGGCCTTGGGAAAGCATGGGGGTTTTGAGGCCCTACTCATGTTAATTTCTGCTCGTTTTGAGTTTGAAAAAGTTTACTAAAGTTTGCCAAGTTTATAAATGGTCGTAAATGGCTGAAAAACAACGGCTTTTGTTGGGCTGTTGTATAATGTTTCTGTTGCATTATATGTTACTCCCAACCATTTCTTCAAATACTGTTAGGAATAATGTACTGTATTAGAAGAGAAAGAAAAACAAAGAAATGGAGAAAGAAAGTGAATGAATATCTCTTATGAAAAATTTTCATAGATAGTATTTTACGTCACCGACGATCCGCGTGTTACGTGAAGCGTAACACGCGAAAAAAAAATTGGGATATGGTACATTTTTCATGCAATTTGTGGTACATTTTGTTTTGAGGTGTTGGTAACACTGCTTCTCGGCCTTTTGGCTAAGATTAAAGTGTAGTATCGGTTCTTATCGGCTTAATATCTGATACGGTCCCTACATGGGGCCCAGAATATTAAACAAAGAGCGAAGCAATGAATGTGCATTGTCAGTTTAATATACATATACTGATATTTAGTAATCAAAATGTTAAAATTATTTGATTATTTGATTAAAGTTATAAAAGTAAAAACATTTAGATTTTTTTCAGTTAAAAGAAAATTTTGTTCTGGCCTTGGGAAGGCATAGGGGTTTTGCGCCCAACTTATGTTAATTTCTGCTCGTTTTGAGTTTGACTCGATTATGAAAATACTCTGTAATTATTAAACACTAATTTTTAAATTGAACTAGGAATCGAATCAAATTGCTGAAATTTAGATTAAGTCACAAAGGCTAGTCTTAAAAAGGGAAATGCCCTTGGTCCCCTAACATTTTATCAAGTCAATTACGTTGGCAACATATCAAACTAAAAATTCCTTCAGTACCGCCAAGCTTTTTGGAAAATTTAAATAGGGGGGCCTTTGGCTACAGCAATTGATCGACCACTCAGTTACATTACAATTATTTTTGAGCCTGATTACTGAATATTTTTTTTATTTTCTGCGGATGTAGTTTTAGTACCACGTCATTAAAGTTGCACATGAATTGCTGGTGACTGAACATTTTTTTTTTATCATCATGTCATTTTTTTGCCAGTATTTACTTCATTGAAAATTGAATTCCTTATTGCTTTCGAACCTTGTTAAGAAACCGATAAAGATTTACTAGGATTTATTTTTATATACTCAAGTCAACTCTAGCAATTTTCATATCTCTGGCCTCTCCTCATATCGAGTTAATCTTTCGCCTTTTACTAAAGATTACCGTGGGGAGGGGCACTTGATGAGTCTTAACAAATTTTTGAATGCCGAAAGGCAGACTAGTCTATACTCTTGTAGTGTGTTCTAATATTCAAAGATTACTCATCTGACAAGCCCGACTACTTACCCTTAGCGTTTAACAAGACGTAAATGACATGAGAGGTCAGTAGGATTACTACTTGAGGAAACGGTATTGATTCGTGGTCAGACAAGTAACCCTGGAAAATGCAGGATAATTCAAGTCATATATGAACAAAAATTCAATCTTTTCAAAAATGAAAAACAAATTGTGAAATTATGGGCAGATAGCAAAAAGGGACAGTAATTGTGAAATGTGGCACACTTTCCAGGGGTTTCTAAACAAGCTATGTTTATAGTGAAGTAGACCTGATTAGTGTTGTTATTCGCCTAGTTGCATACAGCTTTTCAGTGAACAAGTTTCCGGCTAAGTATTTGCTGTTATCTTTTGCAGATTACATCCGGGGAAGCTAATTTTAAATGGGTAAGGGATGCTCGAAGGCACTCTTGGCTCAGTGCAATAGCAAGCCAAGTCCTAGGTGCTCTTGACTCCCCATTCTCTTAGGGCTCTCATTCCTCCTTCGTCTAGGAACAGTATTTCCATTCCAGTTTAGGAGGTTCCTCTAAAATGAGGAGTTTTGAGATTTTATAGGGGCAAATGCTTTCATTTGGGGATTCCATGGGTTTCTAGCCTAATACTATCAAAGATTTTAGTCTCTTTGGCTCCTTATCTTGTTTCTAGACACAATACTCTGTCTGGCGGGAGGGATAACGCGATTCAAGAGACAATGCTCTGTGTGAAGGTAAAATAGAACCAAGAGGCAATTCCCCATGTGAAGGGAGAACGAGAATCAAGAGAAAACGGTCTGTGAGGAAGGAGGTGCCTGGAGCCTAAATGTAATTAACACAAAAACCCTGTGGTTTACCATCTCAAAGTTTTTTCTTCGTTGATACATTCGGGGAGTCTGAAGTATGGCATTCTGACAGCTTAACTAATGATTCCTTGGTCCATATATTAGAATCTTTCAATGAAGAATGAATTCATTTAGTTGATGATTAAAGTGCATTCTGTAAGATATTTTGGAACAGGGAATTGGTGTGGTCAGGGATGGCCCTTGTTTGTATAGCATGCATTGCTGCAGAACCGTCCTAAATTTTACAGAAATCTATTTTTCTCCAGAAGAAGAAGACTTTGTGAGGGGCCCATGGGCCTGTACGAGATTGGAATCAAACGATTCTTGTATTTATTTCTTAAGCCCTTAAATGGTGTAAAAGCGAGCCAAGTTCAAGCTACATTTAGTCCTCTTTTGTTTCGTCTTAGAAAGTAACTATGGCTCGATTTGTTATTCTTACAGCATAGCCGCGTAATTTATTTAGGCTAAAAAGGTAAGGGCAAGGCATTGCTCAAGAAATCTGAACAAAACTAGCACAAGTCCATACACAATATTACTCCATAAGAAATTGATTTTCTACACTCGAAAAATCAAAAGATACTACCATCTTGGAATTCAACTTCCCTCGTACTATTTTGTTTGTACTAAGTCTTTCTAGCTCGAGTCCATCTTATAGGACTTTTGTTTCATTTTCTATTGCTTTTCTACGGTTCAAAGCTTAGGGTTCTTTAATAAGTTTATATCCAAATTCTACTATAAAACTGGAATAATACTTTAAGGCCATCTATTCTTGAATACAGTGTTCTGGCTACATTGTTAGTAACAAGATGGAATTATAGAATTAATCAAGTAAATGACAAATAAAAAAAAAAAATACTAATAAAATTAAAGCAAGTAATCATTTACCTGATGAAGTCTCACTATATTTTTTGTGTGTATTTTGCTTGGGTGATTAAAAACTCAGCTTTTGCGTCCATCTTTGGAGCAAATTTTATAATGTCACAATACAAGTTGCATTATTATCAAGTAGCATGGGTGAAGAATACCAGTAGCTGCAATGGGGGGGGAGTGTATTTTCCTGAAAGATTTTTTTCTGCATTCCCCCTTCCAGATTCAAGAAAGTCTTTTTGTGGCATTATTATTGAAAAAGGACTTGTTTTTTTCGTATTTTTGTTAAAGAAATTGAAAAAACAACGATTTTTTCCTCCCTGGATTATGAAGAATACTCGTCCCCTCCCGAGGGCCGTGTCCAGAATTTTGTTTTGGAGGGGGGATATAAAATGGTTAAAACACTCATCAAAATTTGTTTAAATGCATTGCGATTCGTTTTAACGTATCAGACAAAAATATTGGGTGGGGGGGCACTGGATATTGCCTAGCCTCTTTAATTTTCTTGAATTGACGCCATTTATCGTCACCAATGGTGTCGATGGGGAAGAGGGGACATTTTTCTTGTAATATTTGCTCGGCTCATTTTGAATCCAGTTTTTGTGTTCATGTTTAGAGCAAATTTAATAAAGTCACAACATAACTTGCATTATTGTCAAGTTGGATATATCAACGTAAATGGCTTTTACGTTGGAAATTGAACTAAATCAAAATACACTATTTGTATCCAAGGTTGTCAAGTTCAAGTTCAAGTTCAATAATTTTATTATTAACATATACATGTATATAATTGACATAGGCTCATGGGGAGACAAGCTCGAAAAGCTCGAAAGGGAGTACATGTGATATTTACGGAAAAGTTAAGAAAGTTAAGTTGAAACTTTCAAGGTATGTGGAGGGTTATCAACGCCTCCTAGCGCAGATGGTTATGCGTGTGGTGAAATCAATGCCCGAGAAATCGTATGGAGGCATGAATTTTATTTTTTTTACAACAAAGATAAAATCCTTGAAAATAAAATTTACTGCTGATCTCACAAATCGATGCAATTATTTTTGAAAAGGTTTTTCTATGTTAAGATGTTCGTGGCTTTGCCAACAAATAACGTTAAATAAGTTTTAATATAAAAATTAAAATTAACATTAGAAGTCAATATAGAACTTCAGGTTATTTTTGGGAGGATTTTAAACTAAATGAAAGAAACTTCATGCATTCAGTTTTGTCCAAAGGGCGATACCTCAGGAACGGCTAAGGGTACTACCTTGAAATTGTCAGGACATGTTCAATGGGGAATTGCACTAAATCAAAATATACTATTTTCAAATTATTTAATTTTCTTTGGGAGGGGGGGTCCCCTAGAAGGTCTTACCATGATATATAAAATATCTTTTCGTTGTATTTTATTGAAAAAACGCTTGTTTTTCTTATTTTAGAGTTTTCTGCTAATTATAAAATTCTTATATAGTGAGAGTCATTAAAACAAAGAAAAGGTTTTTGTTTTTTTCTTTTGTTTAATAAATTGCATTTAAGTTTTTTGCATCATTTCTGTTTATTGGTCTTTTTGTTTCACTTTTGGTTCGCTATGTACAACCATGTAATTTAAATTTTGTTTCATGCAACTTTAACTAGAAGTTAGTCATTGGCGCTTCTCTGGGGCCATTTTTTTAGTTTTTTTTTAAGAAATTTCACGTTTTTCGAAAATTTTCCAAAATTCAAGATAATTAGTCATTGTATTCCTGGTTAGTTTCAAATCCTGTTAAAAAAAAGATAATAAAAAATAAATAAATAAATGATGTAGATTTACGGTACTGTTTTACTTAATGGTACACACCGCTATAGACTCTATCAAGGAAACTAGTCAAACGGGAGAGACAGATACCCGGTTATGATGCTTTATGAAACAAATTTGGGCTATATATTTGCACATAAGGGGGGTGGGTGGTAAAGCATAGCATATAATAAATATGTAACCTAACCTAGGTACCTTCCCCGCCCTAAACCCCCCCAAAAAAGATTTAACTATTGTAAATTCAATGAGAAACCACGCTTTGCGATCAATTTAGATAGCAATTACCCGCTTTACGGGTCTCCATGCTAAATTGCTATAGAGTCTATAGCGGTGTTTACCATTAAGTAAAACAGTACCGAATTTACTATGATTTATTTTCGAAAAGCTAAATGTGCTCTCAAACGATTAGGACGTTTTTATCAGAAAGAAAGCATGACTTTACTAACTAAATAAATAATCTAGAACCTTGATATGTTAATATGAAAATGTTTCACAACATTTGGATTTATAAAATCATACGGTAATTGTGCATTATATCTTACACACTGCTATATACTGTATCGGGAAACGCTATAGGAAACCAGTCAAATGGGTATTTGCAATAGAGAAATGGATCGCAAGGCGTGGCTGCTCAATGCGTTTACAATATTTAAGCTATCGTTTTTGGGGTTTAGGGGGGAAGGTACCTAGGTTATGTTAGGTTACGTATTTAATTTATGCTATGCTTTACCACCCCCCCCTAATGGGCAAATATATAGCCCAAATTAGTTTCTAAACTATTGTATTTGCATCCTATTTTATTTTACTTCATTAGTATTAACCAAACTTGACTTCTTTCTTGTGTAAGATATTGTATTTGTACAAGTATTTGCAAAAGTATTTGCACAAGTACCAATCATATTTATTTGGCTTTTGAGCTGCCTTGATCTCCAGGGGCGTAATTTTCTATGAGACAGGAGGGCTGCCCCCTCCAGACAAAAAAGGGGATTATCCCCTAGTTCAATTATAAAGGGGATTATCCCCTTTATTAGCTAATATTTTTGTGGAGAATATTGAAACAATTGCGTTAGATTCATATTTTTTTAAACATATTTTCTGGGGCTGGTATATGGATGACATTATTTCAGTATGGGATTATGGGGAGGAGGAATTAAAAGGATTTTTGGAACATCTTAATTGCTTGGGAGGGGATTGAAAGTTTACTGTTGAATTGGAAGAGAATAGGAAACTTCCTTTCCTTGATGTTCTTCTTTTGAAAAATCAAAATAGTCTGGATTTTAAAATTTACAGAAAACCGACAAATAACAATAGATTTTTGTCTTATAGTTCCGGTCACGCTCACCAAGTAAAAATTGGTTTGATCATTTCTTTAACTGATCGGATCTTTAGTATTTGTTCTCCAAAATTTGTTGAGGAGGAGTTGTCTTTTCTAAGGAAAATACTAATAAGCAACATGTATCCAGAATGGTTTATTAACCAGACTTTTTGAAAAAGAAGAAAAATGTTTCTAGAGATTTCTAAGGAAGTCTTGGAGACAACTCGAGAGAAGAATGTTTTTTGTTCCTTACCATATGTACCCGGGCTAAGTGAAAAACTTAAAAGAATTTTACAAAGCAATGGTCTAAGGGTAGCTTTAAAGAGTAATAATACTTTGGGTAGTTTTCTAAATTCTGGGAAGGATCTAACTTCATTGGGGTAACAAAGTGGGGTTTATCAGATCCCATGTACTTGCTGAAGCTCATTTGTGGGACGTACTAACCAGAGTTTGGAAATGAGATTATTACAACACAAAGATTCTATTTCTTCGGCTTTAAAGCAAGATTCTAAGTCTGAAGATTTTACTTCAGCCCTTTCAGAACATATTTTAAATTTTCCAGACCATTTTATTTTGTTCGAGAATGTCTCTTTGATTTCTAGAGATCGGGGTTTAAAGCAAAATTTTCGTGAAATTTTTGAAATAAAGAAAATCTTATTCAAGAATATTGCTTTGAATCGGGATACAGGTGAATATGGGCTGAACTCTATCTATGATAATTTATTAAAATCTGACAGAGTAAAGTTCAATTCACCCAATGTAGTTGACCTTTGTCCAAATGTTATATCATTGAACGCTAATGAACCAAATCCAAGAAGGTCAAAGAGAATAGCTTCCGCCTTTGCTTTGAAAAGAATTAGAGATTTAAACAATATGTAGTGTTATTTGATTTAGTATATAAACTTCTGTTTTAAATTGTTTTAGTTTAGTTTTACTACTGATGACGGTCACTGTATATGTGACCGAAATATCTGGTATTTTTGTGAATTTCTATCACTGTTATCATCATCACTGTCTATTAAAAGGTTTTTATCCCTATTTGAACTTTTAATTATCGTCATGGAAAGACAGTTTGGTCTCTGAAATTATCTCAGTATACAATTAAAATTATCTTAAAAACATAACCTTAAAACTAATTTATTTTTAATAACTGCGAAGTAATTGAACAGCATACAAAAATATTGGATTGATTTATCAAGCAGCATTTTGCTCTCACCAGCTATAATACCAATAGTGGGTAATATACAATCTTAAATTGTAAGAAATATTCTTTAGTGTCACTTGAAATGAAGATCAAATACGACATAATATGAACTCTGGAAATCCAATTATTTCTCTCTATACAAGAGTGAATTTCAAGCTATGATACAAATTCTAAAGCTAGTCTATAGTCCTAATACTATAAAGATGGCCTTAATTTGAACTTGTGTACAAACTAATCATGATATGTCCTTTTAAGAACCAAAACAAGAGCCAGTCATTGAACTGAGCCATTGTGCAGAAGTGATACCAAATTAAACGTAAAAAAAAAAGAAAATCCTAAAATGGATTGTTGCTTTATCTTAAAAGGGATTGATCCTAAAAGGGATTGATAATATTTTGATTCTATAAAAGGTGTCCTTAATTGGTTTGCTTTTAATGTACCAAAACTCCTATATTATTTTGTGTTTTCAGTAAAGCGCTAGTTTTGTATAATCATAAAAGCATAGGGAAACATAATTAGTTGGTTTATTTGTGCTAGTTATATTAATATATATTAAATAGGCTGTGAAGTAATAATTTTTGTCCGTTTTAAGTTTCAACTTCGCTCTTTGTTTCCCTCGGAAAATCTTTGTTTTTTTAGATTCATCTTTGTTCGTTTTTGAATAAAATTTAATGCCGAAACAAGTTTTCTTTCGATTTAAATTAAACTTTAAAAAAAAATCATTTTAGCTTTTCTGTTTTAAAAGTTTTGTATTGTCGTTTTTTTCGATATTTTTTAAGCCTATAATCTGCACCAAAGGTGGATTGGCAAAGATTTTGCATAGGTATCAGTACTTGCTTTTCTTATTGGAAGTTAATATTTTTATTCTTGTCATCAGTACAGCCAGTATCGTCTTGAAAACCAGGCGTGTGGACAAAGTTTCGGCCCCTGGTCCTCAGTATCTTTACGATTTTCCTGTGTCTTAACTAATTCCTATGTTGTTTTCCGATGTTTTTTTCTTCTTCAGTTTACATTTACCTCCCCCCTCCCCTCCTGATATGAACACAGTGTATAACTCATTAATATTTTTTAGCTGTATAATTTCTAGAACTCTCTCGTGTTTCCTGTCCCTCCCACATTCCCAATGGAGGCATGGTTAATATGAAGCCAAATATCAGACCATTGCCAAGCTTTTAGTCTTATGTAAGTTTGGAATAACAATACTTGCCATAACTGTCCGTTTGTGTTCTTTTTTTTATTCACCGATTGATCTGATTGTTTTGTAGAAAAATATATTAAACAGGCAGTTTTTTTCGATTTAAATTAATTAAAAAAAAATTATCCCCAAAATTAGAATTGAAAAGCTTTAGTACCCTTTTTAAGTGACCAAAACAATTTAAAATTGAAAGGTAACTAGTCCCTCTCACAGAATCCTCTTTTCCAGGAAGGCGTCCAGTCATATTGTTGAGATAACTTTTTGAATCAGTATAGTTGAAAGGTCCTTTAACTATGCCTTCTGAGATGATATTGACCTCAATAGTCCCTGGAGAAAGGGCTGTAAGTTATTTAATTTGCCCATAGTTCATATAGGCTATAGTATTTGTTACTGGGAAATATACATTTGTTTGGGAGGGGGGGGGTATTTTTTGTGGCGAAGAAAGGGATTCGCCACAGAGGAATGAAAATGGATTTCTTGGCATGATTTGACTGAGGGTCAGAAATAAAAAAAAAATCGATTTAAGGGTAGAAGACAACGAAGAAGACTATCTTCGCTCATGTCGGCTG
The DNA here is from genome assembly GCA_027921565.1 of Artemia sinica. Lineage (NCBI taxonomy): Eukaryota > Metazoa > Arthropoda > Branchiopoda > Anostraca > Artemiidae > Artemia > Artemia sinica. Next base: position 27,963,393 of record CM051258.1, read on the forward strand.
GTTTTGCTAAAATTACCATTTTCTATGCCAAAATAGAACTGGTAAGATGTTCTTTTTCTATATATATATATATATATATACATATATATATATATATATATATATATATATATATATATATATATATATATATATATATATATATATATATTATATATATATATATATATATATATATATATATATATATATATATATATATATATATATATATATAAATATATATATATATATATATATATATATATATATATATATATATATATATATATATTTATATATATATATATATATATATATATATATATATATATATATATATATATATATATATATATATATATATATATATATATATATATATATATATATATATATATATATATATATCCCTGTAGTTAGGCATCCCTATCTATCCCTGTAGTTAGGCATCTCAGGGCTATTGCCGCTTTTGAAACAATTTTGCTAAATTGATTGGTCTTGTCTTTTTTTCGCATACATGCGTTGCATAATTCGCTGTCTTTGATCCTAGCTATTTTCGGTCTAATAAATACTGGTAGTTTCTTAGCTACAATTCTTGGTTTCTTGCATACTGATATTGGCTTTGGGGTATGTCTCATAGACTCTTTCTGTTTTTCCAACTGGTGTTCTTCTATCAACTGACGTGGCTCCCGCTTCCGTTTTTCCAGTTCAAGCTCAATTAATAAAGGCCTTTTATTGTCCCTAAGAAACTGCTCCCACTCTTTAGTTACCGCTGGTGGGACCTCCGTCATAGTGTATACACTTTCCCTTCTCTTTCTTGTTGCCATTTCACGCAATATAGCTCTCTCGAAAGTAACCCCATCACTTCCTGTTTGTGCAAATCTTCTATCCATGTTAATCTTTTTTAATCTCTTAGTTAAGTGTTTCACAACTAAAATCTATTATAATGTTCCTTGATGTAAGTTAGTTTCACAACTAAATTTTTGACGAATTCATTTCGTTACGTGCATGAACATGCATGTAACGCATGTTCATGTGTTATATGCCTGAACGACGTAGCTCTGTAGATATTTGCACCAATCAATCCGAAGAGAATTCATGACGTATGATCTTGGGCTGTTTCAATCGTGACTATTCTGTTGTTGTTTGTAATTAATTAAAAAAAGTTTTTCACAAAATAAGTTTTCAAAGAAAAGTAAAGAACTCCATTAAACCAAAAATGAGCAAAATTAAAATCAAATAATCTACCAAGCTTGAAACGACCACGAATCAGCATCGATAAATAAATGAAACCCAAAACAAACAGAAATTACAATAAATAAGCGAGTCAAACTCAAAGCGAGCAGAAATTAACATGAGTAGGGCTCATAATTTACACTTTACTGAAAAAAATACAAATGAATATGCATTGTCAGTTTAATATCCATATACTGATATTTAGTAATCAAAATGTTAATAATATTTGATTTATTAAAGTTATTAAAGTAAAAACATTTATATTTTTTCAGTAAAGTGTAAGTTATGTTCTGGCCTTTGGAAGCATAGGGGTTTTGAGCCCTACTCATGTTAATTTCTGCTCGTTTTGAGTTTGAAAAAGTTTGCTAAAGTTTGCCAAGTTTATAAATGGTCGTAAATGGCCAAAAAACAACGACTTTTGTTGGCCTGTAGTAAAATATTTCTGTTGTAATATATGATATTCCGAACAATTTCTTCAAATACTGTCAGGAATAATGTACTGCATGAGAAGAGAAAGAAAAACAAAGGAATGGAGAAAGATAGTGAATGATAATGTCTGATTCAAAATTTTTATAGAGAGTACTTTACGTCACCGACGATATCCCCAAAAAAATTTGGGATATGGTACATTTTTTTGTCTTTGGTACATTTTGCATGTAATTTGTGGTGTTTTGTTTTGGGATGTTGGTAAAACTGGATACGGTCCCTACTTGGGGCTCAGAACATTAAACTGACTTTTGGAAACCGGGGGATGTCGGGGCTTGCTCCGCTCCCTTCACGCATTGGCCCGGTATTGCAGTACCTCCGGGATCGGCGCACCCCTTTCGAGGGGAAATCAAAGTCTAAGAACCCTAATCATTGATGTGTATAATAAGCTTTTCAAATTTTCTAGAAACCACACCTGTAGTTTCCTAGCCCTTGAATATATTGAAAGTCATTTTTTTTTTACATCTGAAAAAAGAAGAAAAATTGTATTTAATTTACAAAATTTAATGGTGAAAAAGCCAATGACCACTCGCCATAATTAAATTGAAGTCCCCATGCATCTTTTTCGAAAATAGTACGTAATAAATTTAAATTGAACCAAGATTCGAATAGAATTGCTGAAGTGATTGTTTTTTGCCTCAGACGGCTTGGTTCTGTGGTGAATTGTTAGCAGTAGTAGTAATGACTAAAGCCCCCTTTTCTTGTTAACGAGAAAATAATTAGCATAATCAGCAGAACGGCCCCAGGATTTGCAGAAATTAAAGTTTCGACTTTTCAGTCATATTGATAACAGAGTGAGAAACCCCTGATTTTCTTTTCCCAAAAAGGTAAACTTGCATTCAAAGGATTAAGATGTTTACATATGAAAATAAAATGGGGCATTACTATTTTCAAAAATAATTTAGACACTTGATTCATTGATGTAAAAAAGTTTTGTAAACCTGCATCTGTTTAATAAATCGCAGCTTCTGAGTGGCATTCAAAGCAACCTGATTTATGTCGAAAGATATTAGTAAAATGATTTTAACTAACCATACTTACCTGGCAAGAAAGCTGCCTTGATCATGAAGGAAGCGCTCCCAGGGTGAGTCCTTTTCTTTACACTTCGGATTGGCTGACCCCTGTGATTACCCCAAATGGGGGTAATTCAACAGCGTAATTTTTGGTAGTGGGGGACTGCGTTCGCGCGGACCCCTGTCCATACACAGAAAAGTGTTATCGTTTGGGCCCTTTATATGTCATATATTTACTATTTGGAAGAAAAAAGTATTCTATACAATTTGATGTTGTTAAGGCAATAATGGGACATGTAAAATTGATCATTGGGCCCTTTTGAATAAAAGTATTTTTTCTTGATAAACTTACATGTTTGATATATTACGGAAGAATTGTGCCTAAAATCCCAAGCATATGAGAGAGTTGAGCGTATACTGTATAGATTCCTGATGCATGTTGTTTTTGAAAATCCTCTGTAATTTTAAATACTGATTTTTAAATTGAACTAGGATTCGAATCAAATTGCTGAAATTTAGATTAAGTCACAAAGGCTAGTCTTAAAATGGGAAATGCCCTTGGTCCCCACACATTTCACCAAGTCAATTGCGTTGGCATCATATCAAACTAAAAATTCCTTCAGTACGCCAAGCCTTTGGCTACAGCAATTGATTGACCACTCAGTTACATTACAATTATTTTTTAGCCTGATTACTGAATATTTATGTTATTTTCTGCGGATGTTGTTTTAGTACCATGTCATTAAAGTTGCACATTAATTGCTGCTGATTGAATGTTTTATCATCATGTGATTTTTTTGCCAGTATTTACTTCATTGAAAATTGAATTTCTTATTGCTTTCGAACCTTGTTAAGAAATCGATAAGGATTTACTAGGATTTATTTTTATATACTCAAGTCAACTCTAGCAATTTTCATAGCTCTGGCCTCTCCTCATATCGAGTTAATCTTTCGCCTTTTACTAAAGGTTACCGTGGGGAGGGGCACTTGATGAGTCTTAAAAAATTTTTGAATGCCGAAAGGCAGACTAGTCTATACTCTTGTAGTATGTACTAATATTCCAAGATTACTCATCTGACAAGCCCGACTACTTACCCTTAGCGTTTGACAAGACGTAAATAACATGAGAGGTCAGTAGGACTACTACTTGAGGAAACAGTCTTGATTAGTGGTCAGACAAGTAACCCTGGAAAATGCAGGATAATTGAAGTAATATTTGAACAAAAATTCAATCTTTTCAAAAATGAAAAACAAATTGTGAAATTATGGGCAGATAGCAAAAAGGAACAGTAATTGTGAAATGTGGCACACTTTCCAGGGGTTTCTAAATAAGTTATGCTTATAGTGAAGTAGACATGATTAGTGTTGTTATTCGCCTAGTTGCATACAGATTTTCAGTTGACAAGTTACCGGCTAAGTATTTGTTGTTATCTTTTGCAGATCACATCCGGGGAAGCTAATTTGAAGCGGGTAAGGGATGCTCGAAGACACTCTTGGCCCAGTGCAATCACGGGCCAAGTCCTAGGTGCTCTTGACTCCCCATTCTCTTAGGGCCCTCATTCCTCCTCCGTCTAGGAACAGTATTTCCATTCCAGTTTAGGAGGTTCCTCTAAAATGAGGAGTTTTGAGATCTTATAGGGGCAAATCCTTTCATTTGGGGATTCCATGGGTTTCTAGCCTAATACTATCAAAGATTTTAGTCTCTTTAGTTCCTTATCTTGTTTCTAGACACAATACTCTGTCTGGCGGGAGGGAGAACGCGATTCAAGAGACAACGCTCTGTGTGAAGGGAAAAGAGAACCAAGAGGCAATTCTCCATGTGAAGGGAGAACGAGAATCAAGAGAAAACGGTCTGTAAGGAAGGAGGTGCCTGGAGCCTAAATGTAAATAACACAAAAACCCTATGATTTACCATCTCAAAGTTTTTTCTTCGTTGATACATTCGGGGAGTCTGAAGTATGGCATTCTGACAGCTTAACTAATGATTCCTTGGTCCATATATTAGAATCTTTCAATGAAAAATGAATTCATTTAGTTGATGATTAAAGTGCATTCTGTAAGATATTTTGGTACAAGGAATTGGTGTGGTCAGGGATGGCCCTTGTTTGTATAGCATGCCTTGCTGCAGAACCGTCCTAAATTTTACAGAAATCTATTTTTCTCCAGAAGAAGAAGACTTTGTGAGGGGCCCATGGGCCTGTACGAGATTGGAATCAAACGATTCTCGTATTTATTTCTTAAGCCCTTAAATGCTGTTAAAAGCTAATTCTGCTTTTGCGTCCATCTTTGGAGCAAATTTTATAATGTCACAATAAAAGTTGTATTATTATCAAGTAGCATGGGTGAAGAATATCAGTAGCTTCAAGGGGGGGGGGAGGGGTGTGTATTTTCCTGCAAGATTTTTTTCTGCATTCCCCTTTCCAGATTCAAGAAAGTCTTTTTGTGGCATTATTATTGAAAAAGGACTTGGTTTTTGTTCGTATTTTTGTTAAAGAAATTGAAAAAACAACGATTTTTGCCTCCCTGGATTATGAAGAATACTTCTCCCCTCCCGAGGGCCGCGTCCAGAATTTTGTTTTGGAGGCGGGTGGGGGTATAAAATGGTTAAAACACTCATCAAAAATCTGTTTAAATGCATTGGAATTCGTTTTAACGTATCATACAAAAATATCGGGTGGGGGGGGGCACTGGATATTGCCTAGCCTCGATAATTTTCGTGAATTGACGCCATTGATCGTCACCAGTGGTGTCAATGTGGAAGAGGGGACATTTTTCTTGTAATATTGGCTCGGCTCATTTTGAATCCAGTTTTTGTGTTCATGTTTAGAGCAAATCTAATAATGTCACAACATAACTTGCATTATTGTCAAGTAGGATATATCAACGTAAATGGCTTTTACGTTGGAAATTGAACTAAATCAAAATACACTATTTGTATCCAAGGTTGTCAAAAGGGAGTACATGTGATATTTACGGAAAAGTTAAGAAAGTTAAGTTGAAACTTTCAGGGTATGTGGAGGGTAATAGTTGCGTAATATTTTTCTATACTCAAGGTTGTAATATGATAGGGGCTGCAATCCCTTAGACCCTATAGAAACCAAAAAATTGTGCGGATTTTCAAATTATTTATATTTGAGTATTTCTCCCCCTACCTACCAATCGATAGCATTATAGTACAAGTTTTGTTAAAAAATATTGTTGCAAAATTTTGGCAAACATAACTAGTAAGCCAAAATTTGGATTCTTATAGAGAAAAACGGAAAACATCTAAATTATTCTTTTCTTAACCAATGAAAAAGAATATGTAAAATTAAAACTGTCAGAAATTGTCATTATATAAATGACAGAAATTTTTGTTAAATAAATAACATTATTTTGCAAGTGATGTAACTAAGGAAAACTTTTTTAATAGTATTTCTTAACTAATGCACCACGTTATATAGGTACTTTACCGTGTCCTATCTTTCCCTTGTCACGTTTCCCCTATATTGGGACAATCCTTTTTTATTTGGATTGTCCCCAATCATTGCTTATATTCAACAAATTTCGTAGGATAGTGTTAAACCGTGAAAAACAGCAAATAAAACTAATCACCTAAATGTTGCAACTCCTTTGGTACATAAAACTTTAGAATCAGCAAGTTTAACGTAGCTTACTAATTACCATATAATGCAAAACAAAATTCAATGCCTCCTAGCGCAGATGGTTATGCATGTGGTGAAATCAATGCCGGAGAAATCGTATGGAGGCATGAATATTTTTTTTACAACAAAGATGAAATCCTTGAAAATAAAATTTACTGCTGATGTCACAAATCGATGCAATATTTTTTTTTAATGTTTTCTCTATGTTAAGATGTTCGTGGCTTTGCCAACATATAACGTTAAATAAGTTTTAATATAAAAATTTAAAATTAAAATTAGAAGTCAATATAGAACTTCAGGTTATTTTAGGGAGGATTTTAAACTAAATGAAAGAAACTTCATGCATTCAGTTTTGTCCTACCTCAGGAACGGCTAAGGGTACTACCTTGAAATTGTCAGGACATGTTCAATGGGGAATTGAACTAAATCAAAATATACTATTTTCAAATTATTTAATTTTCTTTGGGAGGGGGGGGGTCCCCTAGAAGGTCTTTACGCTTCTACCCTGATAGATAAAATATCTTTTCGTTGTATTTTATTGAAAAAACGCTTGTTTTTCGTATTTTAGACTTTTCTGCTAATTATATAATTCTTATATAGTGAGAGTCATTAAAACAAAGAAAATGTTTTTGTTTTATTCTTTTGTTTAATAAATTGTATTGAATTTTTTTGCATCATTTCTGTTTATTGGTCTTTTTGTTTCACTTTTGGTTCGCTATGTACAGCCATGTAATTTAAATTTTGTGTCATGCAACTTTAACAAGAAGTTAGTCATTGGCGCCTCTCTGGGGCCATTTTTTTAGTTGTGTTTTTTTAAGAAATTTCGCGTTTTTCGAAAATTTTCCAAAATTCCTGGTAATTAGTCATTGTATTCCTGGTTAGTTTCAAATCCTGTTAAAAAAAAAGAAATAATAAAAAAATAAATAAATAAAAAAAACTGATGTAGATTTACGGTAAAAAATAAATGTAAATTTACGGTAATAAAAAATAAATAGAAAAAACTGATATAGATTTACTGTACTGTTTTACTTAATGGTACAAACCGCTATAGACTTTATCAAGGAAACTAGTCAAACGGGAAAGACAGATACCCGGTTATAATGCTTTATGAAACAAATTTGGGCTATATATTTGCACATAAGGGGGGTGGGGGGTAAAGCATAGCATATAATAAATACGTAACCTAACCTAGGTACCTTCCCCGTCCTAAACCCCAAAAAACAACAGTTTAAATATAGTAAATTCGATGAGAAACCACGCTTTGCGATCAATTTAGATAGCAATTACCCGCTTTACGGGTCTCCATGCTAAATTGCTATAGAGTCTATAGCGGTGTTTACCATTAAGTAAAACAGTACCAAATTCACTAGGATTTATTTTCGAAAAGCTAAATGTGCTCTCAAGCGATTAGGACGTTTTTATCAGAAAGAAAGCATGACTTTACTAACTAAATAAATAATCTAGAACCTTGATATGTTAATATGAAAATGTTTCACAACATTTGGATTTATAAAATCATACGGTAACTGTGCATTATATCTTACACACCGCTATATACTGTATCGGGAAACACTAAAGGAAACCAGTCAAACGGGTATTTGCAATAGAGAAATGGATCGCAAGGCGTGGCTGCTCAATGCGTTTACAATATTTAAACTATCATTTTTGGGGGTTTAGGGGGGGGGAGGTACCTAGGTTATGTTAGGTTACGTATTTAATTTATGCTATGCTTTACCACCACCCCCTAATGGGCAAATATGTAGCCCAAATTAGTTTTTAAACTATTGTATTTGCATCCTATTTCATTAGCATTAACCAAACTTGACTTCTTTCGTGTGTAAGATATTGTATTTGTACAAGTATTTGCACAAGTATTTGCACAAGTACCAATCATATTTATTTGGCTTTTGAGCTGCCTTGATCATGAAGGAGGCACTCCTTCATGATCAATTTTCTATGAGGCAGGGGCGCAATTTTCTATGAGGCAGGAGGGGCTGCCCCTCCAGACCCAAGCTTGACCCCTTTTCAGACCTCAGTTGGTCCCCCAAGCTGAAATTTAGTTTCTGCAAAATATCTTGTCAAAACTTAGATAAGCCTGCATAATTCAAGGATCCAGATAAACAGGTCAGTTTTTTTTTAGTATATCTTTGTCTGATTTGGGCATTTTGAATGACAATTTTGTCCAAGTCTTGATTGGAAATTTTTCCGTTTACCATCCAAATTTTCAGATAAACTTTGATATTACGGGAAATGTTTTATGCTGCTTATAAAAATCTAAAGACAAAGTGATAAGTTAATTGAATGTTATTTGAGTATTACAACCGAAATTAAATCTGGGACAAACTCTGTTACTCGTATTGTCATAAATTCTTTGACAATGCATGTGGAGTGGAATTATCGCTTCTCGGCCTTTTGGCTAAGATTAAAGTGTAGTATCTGTTCTTATCGGCTTAATATCTGATACGGTCCCTACATGGAGCCCGGAATGTTAAACTGATTTTGGAAACAGGGGGGATATCGGGGCTCGCTCCGCTCCCTTCATGTGTTGGCCCGGTTTTACAGCAGTGATGCCAAACGTGGTACAATTGTACCATTTTGGTATATTTCACCTCTACTGTTACAATTTAGTATGATCCCACAAATTATGGTACATTTTACAAAATTATAGTACAATGTGGTACAATTCAGTATTTTTGAACCTATATGTTTGTAGTCTTTCATCTACAAATATTTTATTTCACCCTGATCTGTTCGGCATAGTCAAGATAATTTAAAAAAAAACAAAGTTTTTCCGAGGGAAGCAAAGCGCGATGTTGAAACTTAAAACGGACAAAAAATATTATGATTCACAGCCTATTTAATATATATTAATATAACTAGTACAAATAAACCAACTAATTATGTTTCCCTGTGCTTTTATGATTATACAAACCTAGCGCTTTACTGAAAACACAAAAGGCAAGTATAAAAAACAGGATTATTGGTTTAAGAGTCAAAAGTCAGTATGTAGCCTGACAATACTAAACAAATCTATAAAGCTTTTCGTAGTCTTACACCAGTTGTGACATTAGTAACTTTCAGTATACAATTAAAATTATCTTAAAAACATAACCTTAAAACTAATTTATTTTTTAATAACCGCGAAGTAATTGAACAGCATACAGAAATATTGGATTGATTTATCAAGCAGCATTTTGCTCTCACCAGCTATAATACCAATAGTGGGTAATATACAGTCTAAAATTGTAAGAAATATTCTTTAGTATCACTTGAAATGAAGAAAATATGACATAATATGAACTCTGGAAATCCAATTATTTCTCTCTATACAAGAGTGAATTTCAAGCTATGATACAAATTCTAAAGCTAGTCTATAGTCCTAATACTATCAAGATGGCCTTAATTTGAACTTGTGTACAAACTAATCATGACATGTCCTTTTAAGAACCAAAACAAGAGCCAGTCATTGAACTGAGCCATTGTGCAGAACTGATACCAAATTAAACGTAAAAAAAATAAAGAAAATCCTAAAATGGATTGTTGCTTTATCTTAAAAGGGATTAATCCCAAAAGGGATTGAAAATATTTTGATTCTATAAAAGGTGTCCTTAATTGGTTTGCTTTTACTGTACCAAAACTCCTATATTATTTTGTGTTTTCAGTAAAGCGCTAGTTTTGTATAATCATAAAAGCATAGGAAACATAATTAGTTGGTTTATTTGTACTAGTTATATTAATATATATTAAATAGGCTGTGAAGTAATAATTTTTGTCCGATTTAAGTTTCAACTTCGCTCTTTGCTTCCCTCGGAAAAACTTTGTTTTTTTTTTAATTAATCTTTGTTCGTTTTTGAATAAAATTTAATGCCGAAACAAGTTTTCTTTCAATTTAAATTAATTATAAAAAAACTATCATTTTAGCTTTTCTGTTTTGACAGTTTTGTATTGTCGTTTTTTTTCGATATTTTTTTAAGCCTATAATCTGCACCAAAGGTGGATTGGCAAAGATTTTGCATAGGTATCAGTACTTGCTTTTCTTATTGGAAGTTTATCTTTTTATTCTTGTTATCAGTAAAGCCAGTATCGTCTTGAGAACCAGGCGTGTGGACAAAGTCTCGGCCCCTGGTCCCCAGTATCTTTACGATTTTCCTGTTTCATGACTATTTCCAGTGTTGTTTTCCGATGTTTTTTTCTTCTTCAGTTTACATTTACCTCCCCCTCCCCTCCTGATATGAACACAGTGTGTAACTCATTAATATTTTTTAGCTGTATAATTTCTAGAACTCTCTTGTGTTTCCTGTCCCTCCCACATTCCCAATGGAGGCATGGTTAATATGTAGCCAAATATCAGACCATTTCCAACCTTTTAGTCTTATGTAAGTTTGGAAAAACAACACTTGTCATAACTGTTTGTTTGTGTTCTTTTTTTTATTCATCGATTGATATTATTATTTTGTAGAAAAATATATTAAACAGGCACTTTTCTTTCGATTTAAATTAATTATAAAAAAAATTATCCCCAAAAATCGGAAGTGAAAAGCTTTAGTACCCTTTTTAAGTGACTAAAAAAATTGAAAATTGAAAGGTAACTAGTCCTTCTTGCAGAACCCTCTTTTCCCGGAAGGCGTCCAGTCATAATGTTGAGATAACTTTTTGAGTCAATATAGTTGAAAAATCCTTTAACTATGCCTTTTGAGATGGTATTGACCTCAATAGCTCCTGAGGAAAGGGCTGTAAGTTATGTAATTTGCCCATAGTTCATATAGGCTATAGTATTTGTTACTGGGAAATATACAAGTGTTTGGGAGGGGGGGTATTTTTCGTGGCGAGAAAAAGGGATTCGCCACAGGGGAATGAAAAGGGATTTCTTGGCATGATCTGCTGAGGGTCAGAAATAAAAAAAAATCGATTTAAGGGTAAGAAGCAATACTAAAAATTAAAATGAACAGAAATTATTCTACATATGAGGGTGACTGCGCCCTTACTCAATCCTCCTTTTTAAGTTTTACTTTTTGTAACCATTCTTTAGGAGAGATTGATCAAACAAAAGGACCGTTGAATTTTAATGGATGTATTTTTAGAGAACATTAAGATTTTAGCATAAAGACCGAAGGTTGCGGAAGGGGCAGATGCCTTCATATTTTGGTAGTTTTAGCTAGCTCCCAAGTCCCCCTCACTTACTTTGAAGCGAGTATTATCTGCTCGGCTAACAGGGGTATCACGAAAAAGACTATCTTCGCTCATGTCGCCTGGTTTTGCTAAAATTACCATTATCTATGCCAAAATAGAACTGGGAAGATGTTCTTTTTCTCTCTCTCTCTCTCTCTCTCATCTCTCTCTCTCTCTCTCTCTCTCTCTCTCTCTCTCTCTCTCTCTCTCTCTCTATATATATATATATATATATATATATATATATATATATATATATATATATATATATATATATATATATTATATATATATATATATATATATATATATATATATATATATATATATATATATAATATATATATATATATATATATATATATATATATATATATATATATATATATATATATATATTTATATATATATATATATATATATATATATATATATATATATATATATATATATATATATATATATATATATATATATATATTATATATATATATATATATATATATATATATATATATATATATATATATATATATATCCAAATTTAAGGCAAAAAGATCATCTTCAAGAAAAACAAGCATAATATAAAAACTAACTTACAAAAAATTTAAAACTAGCTTGAAGAATTTTGATATTCAGGAAACGAAAATTTTCCAAAGTGCAATTCTGTAAATTTTGTTGAAGTTGAAAAGAAAATTGTTTTATATAAGCATGTCAGCATCGAAAGGAAAAAATTCTTATAAGATCTATCAGCTCCTCCAGAATGATTTTGGAGCCTTGTATTTCCTAGCTCTCTCATAGCTGTCTTCTCTCCTATTTCTTGAAAACCATGAGCCCTGTAGTTAGGCATCTCAGGGCTATTGCCACTTTTGAAACACTTTTGTTAAATTCATTGGTCTTGTCTTTTTTCGCATACATGCGCTGCATAATGGCTTAATCAAAAGAACGTTCACTAGCAGATATCCAACTGTTATGACCAAGCTATACAAGAGTCTAGTTCGACCAAGGCTAGAGTTTGGAATGTGTATCGCATGCCCAATCAATAAGACAGACCAAGCAGCTCTAGAATCAGTCCAGAGGAGGGCAACGAAATGTATTAGAGACCTCTATGATGTCCCTTATCCATCCCGTCTCCGTAAGCTTAGAATACCATCTCTAACATATCGTCGCAAACGAGGCGATGTGATAACAGCATACAAGCTTCTAAATGCTGAGGATACCATTCCTGGCCTTTTCCAACCGGACAATTCAAATAGAACTCGTGGTCATTCTCAAAAGCTTTTCCGGAAACGAGCCAACACCAGACTAAGGAACAAGTTCTTCTCAAATAGAGTTGTCAGCTTGTGGAACTCCCTTAGTGAAAAAACAGTAACCTCTACCAGCGTGGATGCGTTCAAGTCATCAGTGGATAGGGAGTGGCTCAACAAACCGTGGTGCATCATTTGGGACGCCACAGATGATGATTAACTATCATCACTGAAGCTGGCGGACACAGGATTCGTCCTATCGCTAGCAAGTGCGATTTAAGGTAATTTAAGGTAATAATTCGCTGTCTTTGATCCTAGCTATTTTCGGTCTAATAAATACTGGTAGCTTCTTAGCTACAATTCTTGGTTTCGTTCATACTGATATTGGCTTTGGGGTATGTCTCATAGACTCTTTCTGTTTTTCCAACTGGTGTTCTTCTATCAACTGGCCTGGCTCCCGCTTCCGTTTTTCCAGTTCAAGTTCAATTAATAAAGGCCTTTTATTTTCCCTAAAAAACTGCTCCCACTCTTTAGTTACCACTGGTTGGACCTCCGTCATAGTGTATACACTTTTCATTCTCTTTCTTGCTGCCATTTCACGCAATATAGCTCTCTCGAAAGTAATCCCATCACTTCCCGTTTGTGCAAATCTTCTATCCATGTTAATCTTTTTTAATCTCTTAGTTAAGTGTTTCACAACTAAAATCTATTCGCATGTTCATGTGTTATATGCATGGACAACACAGCTCTGTAGATATTTGCACCAATCAATACGAAGAGAATTCATGACGCATGATCTTGGGCTGTTTCAATCGTGAATATTCCGTCGTTGTTTGTAATTAATTAAAAAAAAGTTTTAATGAGTAGGGCTCAAAACCCCTATGCCTTCCCAAGGCCAGAACATAATTTACACTTTACTGAAAAAATACAAATGAATGTGCATTGTCAGTTTAATATACATATGCTGATATTCAGTGATCAAAATGTTAATAATATTTGATTTTTTAAAGTTATTAAAGTAAAAACATTTATAATTTTTCACTAAAGTGCAAGTTATGTATGTTACGCCGAACCATTTCGTCAAGTACTGTCAGGAATAATGTACTGCATGAGAAGAGAAAGAAAAACAAAGGAATGGAGAAACAAAGTGAATGAAAATGTCTTATTCAAAATTTTCATAGATAGTACTTTACGTCACCGACGATATCCCCCAAAAAAATTTGGGATATGGTACATTTTTTTTGTCTTTGGTACATTTTGCCTGCAATTTGTGGTACATTTTGTGTTGGGGTGTTGGTAACACTGACCACACCAAAAGCAAGCAGAAATTCCTATAAATAGGCAGGATATGTGGCGTAGTATCATTTTTATTTCCATTTTGTGCAACCGCATATATTTTTTCAAAGCTTAGGATTTGCTCTTTACTTTTCTTCTTATTTTATTAATAACTAAGCTAAGTAAACAAAATCAAGTTTTAAAGGTGCACCGACCAAAGCTGCACGAGCAGAAAGATTTGTTTTGTGAGGAAGAATTAGCGACAGTACTAAAAGGATTAAAAAATAATAAGGCTCCATGTGCTGATAGCATGGTAAATAAGTTTCTTAAATATGGTGGCTCTGAGGTTAGAGATATGTTACTGAAGATTGTGAATATGATTTTTGAAAAAGGGGAAGTACCTAACAGTTTTAGGAAAACCTTAATTAAACCACTGTATAAGAAAGGTGATAAAAGTGAGTGTCGTAATTATCGAGCCATCAGTCTGGTCTCTCTGTAGGTAGTTAATATAGATACGCCCATTCGACAACCTGGATGCACCTAGTGTCTTTTGATTTAGTGCAACTTCCCCCTCAACAATCTCCTATTGCTTATACGCCCCTTTGGGAACCTGAATGCATATAGTTTTTCAATTTAGTTTGACATCCCCCTCAACCTTCTCTGAAGTAGTGGTCATAAGTAGCCACATTCACAAGAATTTACAGTCGTAAGTAGTTTCTTTGGCAAGTCGTCAAAGTTACAAGTAGTCGCAGTAGCCAGCAGTCGCATTCACAAGCAGTTGCAGTCACGAATAGTTGTAGTTGCAAGCAGTCACAGTCGCAAGTAGTCACGTTTGCAAGCATTCGCAGTCGAAAGTAGTTACAGTTGCAGTCAGAAGTAGTCGCAGTCACGAGTAGTTACAGTCACAGTCGCAGGTAGTCCCACTCACAAGAAGTCACAAGTAGCCGTAGTTACAGTCACACGTAGTCGTAATCGCAGTCGCAAATGGTCGCATTCGTAAGTAGTCGCAGTCCTAGTGGCAAGCAGTCGCATAAGCAGTAATCCTGAAAGTTTCAAACTAATACCTTTAGCTGTTCCAAGATAGTCAAGACATGCCCTTTTGATAACCTGAATACACATAGTGTCTTTTGATTTAGTTCAAAATCCCCCTCATCATTCCCTGAAGTTTCACCTTAATGGCCTTAGCCTTTTTAGAAACACCCCAAATCAAATAATCTTCCCTTTGCCAACAATAAATCCTATATTTAAACAACGGGCAAATTGCATAATTTACTACTCTTGCCCAGGGCTGTGGGGGCCATGTCATCCCCGGAGGCATTGCTATTGGACCTTTTGACTACTTTCAACAAAATGGCTATCTCAAAATTTTGATAAGTGTTGATTAGTGTCAGTTTTAGGGAAACATTTAAAAAGGGTGACGGCCGTTTTGACAACCTTCCTATGCCCTTTTGTCAACTAGAATTCACATAGTGTGTTTTGATTATGTTCAACATTTCCTTAAAGTTTCACATTAATACCTTAAGCCTTTTTGGAGACTTAGGGTACGATTCGTCAAAACGGCACTAGAACTTTCTAGTTCCACTAGAATGAATCCCCTCCATAGTTTCTACGACCACCCCCTCCTATTGAAGGGCCATTAGACTCTGAAGAAAAAATTAATTGAAGTCCTACGGCTCATTACTACAGGCAATGCCAGAGCATTGCCTCTAATTCTTTTTATTTCTCACGTACTAGCGGGGCACTGAAATTTCGTAGAAAGCTGTCAAAGATCTCATTTGAAAGCTATTGTTTATACCTATATGCTTAAAATAAATTTGCCTAGACAACACCATCGTCAGGTAGAATACGGAACCAAAAAATGAGAGTTTTGCGTCATTTTCGCAGTGGATAGCCTTGGAACCATAAATAGTGTACCATTAAAATATCCATGGCCAACCAATTCTTAACCAGATGCTTGAAACCTTTTGAGTACTCCCCCTCCCAGTCACCTTAGTAAGTGAAAATCACAAAGCAAGTTTAAAAAAAAACTGCCAAGTGAAAAAAATGTTTTAAAAAATGTCTTCACTACAAACTCAAAGCTTAACCAAGATTAATAAATACTACATAAGTAGTTCATCCTAACAGTAAAAGGAAAATACGAAAACACATTTTCAAGAATTTTGAAATAAAGCTTGAAACCCTGATATGTCTGTCTTTTTTTTCCACGCCAGTCGAGCAGAGAGACATTATAGGAGTGTCAGAATGCGTAGCCAATACGTACATTTGAAACATTAGACATGGAGACGCTTGAAAATATTTTCCGTCTTTACAAGCCATACAGACATTTCTGGAAGGACAAATCAACAAATAACTCAGAAACAGAACTCGATATAGATAAATGTAGAGTCGTCCTACATTCACATCTAAAACGTAAAGATAAAACAAATTAAATACTTAATCAGATTTTACATTTATTCTTATAGAAATAAAAAAGAATACAAAAGAAATTGAGAAAACGGCTTATGAGATTCCATAATCAAGTAAGAGATTTTACATGGCAAATGCTAATTTGAGTCCAGCCTCGACAAAGTCTTCTGGGGTCCCATCTTCGTAGCAAACAAACGCAAGAGTACGACAATGCCTATTTAATAAGCGCCTGCGAATAAAAATAAATAAATAAATAAATAAAATTGACTAGGCACCCCTCCTGAAGGAGCAGGGTTGAGCTAGTCAAGGAGTATTTGAGGGCCTTGACAAACATTATAAATAAAAAAAGAGCATAAATATACCATTTTTTTCACTTTACGACGAATTTTAGGATTTTGAGTTTATAATTCAAATATACTTTTATATAATATACTATATGATATACCACTTTATTCACTTTACGACGAATTTGGGGATTTTGTGTTTATAACATGGTGGTTTGTTTTTGCAGAAAAACTGGAGACTAAGCTAAAACTTTTAGGACAAGTGGTCAAAAAAGACTGCGGCCAAAATAACAGACAAAGAGTCTGTCAGATGAGCGTTTATCTTTTTTCAAAATTCCGAATTCCAAAAATTCTAAAATTCTAAAATCCAAAATTGCAAAAATCTTGTTTTCGGCACTTTGAAATTTCTATCCCCCTCCCTCTCTAAACAAAAGACTACGTATGTGAATGTGATCAATACATCAAATTGCATGATATTCCTCGGGTTTAGTCTGTTTCAAAACATTTTATATCTTTTTTTGTACAGAGTAGCAAATCGAGGTAGCTCAAGGGTTGTGAGATTATCCACTAGTTATAAAGAATCTAGCTTCTAACCTAACTTTTTTTTAATCAATTTTGTACGCATGCATTGTCGAATGCATGCAATTTCTTTATGAAGCTATAGAGTGACGAGGAATTCAAGAAAATAGGAGGGGTGTGAGTGTATTTTTCGAAATCTTAGAGAGAAAATTCCGGGTTTTTTCAATGAAAATACCAGGAAAGATATTTTCAAAATCTATTTGGAGGGAAACGTTCCACCTAATAATATTCCAACAATTACTTACCACAAAAAATCACAAATGAAGGTGAGAGACATCTGAAACAACAAAGAAATTGAGTCTATTAAGTGCTGACTGAAAAATGTTTGGTGAATAATTGGGTACCGAGATAAAACTTTTAGAAACACGTGGACACAAAGGACAAAATGGAAAATGGACGACGGACGATATTTGTCCTTGTATCCTAATCCTAAATTGCCAATGTGTTCTTGATATATAGACTATTGAACAATGCAAATTTTGTATGTCCATTACAAGACCCTACTTTTTATTAGAACTATATTATGGTCATTTAGTTTCCTAAATTTTGGTGTAGCTGAGCGAAAGCAAGATATAAAAAAGTCAAAGCTTACCCAGTAACCCAGAACGAAACTTCTTTTTTAATCTTCTTCTTTTCTGATGGTAGCAAGATAGTGAATAATCTTCCAATTTCCGTGGGAGAGGTACTTTGAGCAATATCACTCTGAAAGATATATAGCATGTTGAGATGAATATTGTTATTTTGAGATAAAAGCAAAAATATACTTTTTTATATAATTTTTTTACATATATTTTTTTAATATATTTTTACCAGCTCTACTAAATCGACTGGTGTCATATTAGTGGATACTCGATAATAGCTGCTGGGTTTAGTGCGAATAAGAAACCTGTTCGACTTGAATCGAGATTCAACAAATGGAACTCAGTCCACAAAAGCTTACATTTTATTTAACCACTTCTTTGCAGATTTATGTGCATTTTAAAAATAATAACAAAAATTGGATATCTTTTAAGCGTGTTGTTTCTACGCTTAAACAACACGCTTCTGTGAAGCGTGTGAAGCGTCGTATGAAGCAAGACGCTTCTGTGAAGCGTCTTGCATATGGTGTTTCAGGTGGTAATGGATCGAATAGCCCTCGATTGACTAACTGTGCATCCAATTGCGTCGTACAAGCTAGTACGACGCAATTCTTCTTTTTTAAAACAGATAAAAAAAAAAACAGCCGTTTTAAGCTACAATAAAATACAGGTCATTTTTTATCCTGGCGATTGGCTTAGCTTTTACTCAAAAATTTAAGTGTGGCAAGCACATTAAAAAATGATAAACCTAAAAAAAAATTCAAAAGCAAAAGGTCACGAGTGTGCGAATCTTCTTACAGTCAAATTGACGGTGTAAAAAAAAACCAACTAACATTCAAATTATTTTACCCATGGTCTCGATATATGCTTCTTAACGCTCTCCCTTTCCTTTTCTTTTTCAAAGAGAAGAAAGGTAAGATCTGGACTGATAAACTTTGAACAAACTTTTGTTTCACAGCACCTTTGGACGCAGAACAAATTACTGATATAAAATAATACAACGGACAAAATTAAAAACATTTTTTAATTGCTGATTTGATATTATTGTATCAAACATCTAGTGGAAAATGTCAACTTAAGGAACATAGAATGAATATGACCAAATTGGGAAAAAAGGTTTCAGTGTTGGATAGCAAATAAGTTTTTTTTATAGCCTTTTCGAATTATCTTATAACTTTTGATAACAGGTTTTGACGCTAAAACATGAAAAAATTTCAGAAATAGACTTGGTCGAATCAACTTCTCAAACCATCAAATAAAAGTCCGTAATCTCAACAGATTGTATTATCCATGACTGGAACAGTATAGGAAACAGCAAGTTACCTGCTTATCAGCTGAGTCAAATTCCTCTTTGATGAGAAAGCAAACGTCTTTTACTCTATCAAGTAGGCATGAGTTCAAAGGCTCACTTCTATATTCACTGGAACCAAGAACAATTCCACGTCCATAGTCCAAGGCAAAGAATGTAGTAAATACAGACGGACCAATGCTGTTCCTGAAAATAAATCTTGCTATTTCATGTAAGAAACGAGGAATAATAAAAAATTCAAGAATAAAAGAGGAAAAACAAGAAACCGAGCCAAAGCTGGAGCTTAAAGGTAGGCAAACGGTCTTAACAGTAAATGCTCTTTCTAAGCCAGCGCAATAAAGCTGACTTCGTAAAGAGCAAGTGCCGCCTATGCATCTCTTCTGAGTAGGCACCATTTTATAACGAGGAATAATAAAAAATTCAAGAATAAAAAAGGAAAAACAAGAAACCGAGCCAAAGCTGGAGCTTAAAGGTAGGCAAACGGTCTTAACGGTAAATGCTCTTTCTAAGCCAGCGCAATACAGCTGACTTCGTAAAGAGCAAGTGCCGCCTATGCATCTCTTCTGAGTAGGCACCATTTTATAGAACAAATGATCATTGAAAGTTGGGGAAGCGCTTGTTCGATTATAAGTTGACTCAAGTGTCTTTAACGGGCAAAACCAACCTGAAGACAATCAGCGCCCTTCCAGTGCCCTTTTTCCCACAGCCCAAATTCCATAGGATCAAAATTTCAAGATAGCCATTAAATTTAAAACGGTTAAAGAGTCAGAACGATGTGTCTTCAGGGGCAATGAGGAAAAATCTTTAGGGACAATGAGGGATCAATGAGGACAAAGAAGCAAGGTCACCAAATTACATAAGCGACCCGCTTAAAACGCACTTCATAGATACATTTAAGTAGAAACGTGCCAATCACAACCATGCAAGGATTTCCCCTTTGTAGAGCTCGAAGTAGGAACTTTAACTTCATACCCTGTCCAGCCCCTCTCTTCCCAGCGTCGCACCTACAAACATATTTTATCTGTTTTGTCTCATGATGACTATTCAGGGATTATTTAGGGAATGACCCTACATGATTAAATAATAATGATTAAAATTGTGGAATGACTGTCCTAAGCAAAAACACGGTAAAAAAAAACCTATAAAAAAAGACTTCGAGTCTCCACCGCATTTCGCATCGAGAGTCTTTTACTTTGTTGATTGCATACCTGAGACTAATATTGTAGAGTAGAATCTGAATCAAACCACGGTAAGTTCAAATTTAAAAATAGCGTTTGATTTTGACCGATGTAGACATTTAAGGGTTTTTAAAGTCACAAGAATCGGGAGTATAAAAATCGAGTGTTCTGCCGAGATTGGAATCAAGATTTGAATTACAAAAATGTCCCCAATTTTTAAAACGATTCTACTATTAAATTCTGTTATAAAAAAAAAAATCGATTTCTAGCTGAATTTCCATTTATTATTAAAACATACCCATTAATTAGACCTCTTGACTAGACCAACCTGATTGAACATAACCTTTTTTTTCCATTAATACTGATCCAATGTTACTGGATGATGAAAGGCTTCAAAACTGTTAAATCGTAATAACTTTATGAATTTGCCGAAGGTTATATCTCTTTCTGTGAAACTAAAAATTTAGCGTTTGGTCCGTCGAGTGCCGTGATTCCCAACGTGGGATGCAGGCCCCAACGGTAGGACATGGCAATATTTTGGTGAGTCATGGGCAGGCTGTACACTCTTTGGCTAACTATACTTTAGAGTCTTAATTGTGAAAAAACATTTTTCATGTGAATAGTAGCACATTCGTATGCTTTATATGAATGTCATGTATCACGTTCAAAAGATACATGACAGTATTGCAATGACTTAATAAACTGTATAAAACGTGTTGTATTCAGACAATATTTTTTATTTGTATAAAATTTGCCTGGAGGAAGACCAAAAAAAGATACGAAGCTATCTTAAAGGCATTTTAAGCTTCCTTCGGGTGAATACAAGTAAAATTTTGAATAAAATTTGAATATCACATGAGCAAGAGGGACATCAAGATTTTAGAAATGCCTGGGTGTTGCATGGCCCAAAATCGGCTAGGAACCACTGGTCTAGTGAATTGGAGTACAAAATTGCAAATTTGAATTGGGATTTAATATGGCGATTTTCCCTCCCTTAAAAGGCTTAAGATTCATTCACGACCAAAATAAACAAAACAGAAAATACAAGTATTTTCTTTTTTATTACATTCTTCGCGACTCCATCACCAATGATGATATGCCGCAAATCCTGGTAATTTCCTCATTTTGTTTTCAACAAGCATAAACACTTGAATTTACACATATCATGTAACACTTGGTTCCACTTTTAAAAGTTCAATCAAGTAACTATAATAAAAAAAAATAATGCGAAGTTTGCCCAAAACATTTGTCATACTATCTGTGATGTCATACCATGTCACGCCTTTGCCTTGTAAGATCACAGAACACATTCGGACTATAATTGATTATTCTACCTTATACGCCATCGTAACTACGACAAAAGAGAGATTTTAACTAGTTTACGTTCATTCTGAAAGTACAAAACCAAGCTTAATATAGGAAAACAAGATTCCTCACGATCTTAGTGAAGCTTTAAACCTTATACTAGTCCTACCCCTTCCCAGTGAATACCCTTTACCCTGTAATAGAATGCAATAGACTTACGATAATTTCTTCTTCTCCTCAATAATGATCTGTAGAGCTTTTCTTTCAGCCAAAGATCCTATTGCGCCATCCTATAAAAGAGAATAAAACAAAAAGGATATTTTCGTTAGTACTGCAGTAGCTCTTCTAACTCACCGATGCTGCATTAATAGTTCCGACAGAGGATGAAATTTAGGCACACAAATAGAATATACAAGTTGCACAGTGTTTTATTATATTTAAAAAATCTTCAGAAGAATAAGAGAATAAGTCTCCGAACTGAGATTCGAAGCAAAAGCCATGGTAAATAATTAAGTTTGGTTCTGAACATAGACACTTCGAGAGGTTGAGCCAGCTATACTAGTGTTTTAATGAGGTTGTCAGAAAATATTTTGAGATGCCCGGTTTAGCAAATATATATCAAACAATTAGCTGTGCGAAAGGTGTGGTTCGACCCCACTGCTTAGGTTAATAATTAAAGAAAGATACGATGGTTAGGTCAAGTTTTACAGATAATAGGCTACCAAAATTGTACTTTTTGGTAATCCAGCCGCAGTCACATGAAAAAAATTGTCCTCAAATGTGTTGTGAAGGATATAATAACCACATTAACGGAAGAAACTATAGAGTGAAGTTTCGAATAGGTTCGGATGAAGAAGGCGTATCCGTTGCTGTGTTGGCTTCAAGTTGGTTAGTGCTGCGAAAAATTGGTAGCAATATAAGGAGTCTTTTAACTAGTTCAATCACTTCAGAGACGTTGCCATTATAATGGCTTTCACATTAAATTTTGTCACAACTCAGTAAGCTTGCTATGATTACCTGCAACAAGACAATTTGTTAGTCCAGGAATTACTCTAAATAAAATCTTTTCCGTTTATTCCCTCTCACTCCATCTCCCTCGCCCCCTTCTTTTCTGCCCTTCTAATAGTATCTCTACTAATCTCTCCCTAAGCCACTCTTTCTCTCAATCACTCAGCCTAATATTCTCTCTTCATCCCTCACTGTACTACTCTCTCCCAGTTTTTTTCTCTCAGCCAATCACTTTATTGTTCTCTCTCTTGATTGATGTTTCATTCTATCTTTCACGGATTAATAAATGGACACGTATATGAAATAAACTATATATCAACATGACAGTAAGAAAACAGTTACCTTCGAAGAGACATCGCTAAGTATACTTAAGTCACTAAGGCTTGTCTCCTCTTCAAAAACCTTCTTTCGAATTCCGCCGTTTCTCCTATCATTCATTGTTTCACCTGTGCTTACCATCGAGCTCACTGAATGTGAGCTTCCTTTCCGAGTCACTAAGGGAGCAAGATAACAAAATTACATTACTGGGAACATAAATATATAATACCACAGGCACTAATTCAAGATACTTAATACGCAATCTTTTATTGCATAGATTCTTATGTCATTTCCAGCTCATTACTACCAATATTTACATTCAATGAATGATTTCCATTATTTTAAACATGATTTATACACACAGACTAAGATTGAATACCAAAACGGTGAGTTCATCTTTAATTAGAGGAAAAAACGAATTCTCTTAAATCTTAACGTCAAACATAAAATGTTCAGAAAACAAAATTTCTGCAATTTCCACTACAAACTAAGAAATTAAGTAGTCTTCAAATCCGAGCATGGATTTTCTGAGCCCCCCTCCCCGTAATTCGTGACATTAGGCCTTCCAGAAGATTGACATTACACTACATTCTTTTTGCTTATAGCATTCTTTTTGTTTCATCCTCAGCTCTAATGCTTCTATTGAATCTTTGTTTGAAAAAATCGATAGAGGGCTTTGAAAATACAATGTCAATCTTTCAATTCTTGAGTTGCCAGGAGTTAAATTCCTTTATGACACTCCAAAGATAGACTGCACGATGTGGTGACTGGTCAAAAGCTATAATTATTGGGCGCCTTCGACAAATTAATTCAAAATATTTACTACATATCTTTATCATATAAAAACAGTAATATATAATTTCTAGAGCAATTAGCCATGGGGGCATACAATATTTACGGTGCATCTGAAACCGTTTACTTAACACTGAAGAATTATAATGGTAAAAGTCTGACCACCCTGCAGCGTTAACAACGCCGTACAATTGTACCGTTTTTGGTACAATTTAGAGGTCCTGGCACAATTTAGTACATTTGGAAATTGTTGTTACAATCAGATTTCCCGATACATTTAGGTTTTACTTGCTCCTTTTGGACTCAAATATCTCTTCCAAGTTTTAGTTTATTGAAAGTTTTCTTATTGTTAGGGCAAATGTTTAACTTGCTGTTCCGGTGGTACCAATTACTTTGTACAATTTTTATCGGAAAACTGATACAGTTTATTTCAAAGCATTGGCAACACTGCCACCCTGGGTTGGACTATGAACCATACCTAGTTTAGTCATATTCTACCCATAAATTTTTTAATTGTTATTGCTAAATGTTCCTTTTTGTCTTGTAAAATCTGGCACAAAACTATCCAAAAGTCTTCTTTTCCTAGTACTCTATATCAGGTACATGCAGTGGCGTAAGTATAAGGTACGGGGGGTAAGGATCACACCGGGTGGCACTCTCCAGGGGGGGGATCCCGGATAGAGGCAAAGAAGAGAACCAAATGAGCGGATGGTCACTTTTACAGTTTATTATGACCATGGAAAATTGAACTTCGAATTGTGAAGACATTAAAACAACCGTTAGAAACGTTGCGGTAGAGCGTGGACTGGATTCCGAAGCAGAAATTCTTGATACCAAAGTTGAATGTAAATCCTACATGTTGAATCCTACAGCTCTCCTGACTAAGCTTTGTTGTAAAAAAAAAAAAAAAAAAAAAAAAAAAAAAAAAAAAAAAAAAAAAAAAAAAAAAAAAAAAAAAAAAAAAACTGAAAAAATTAAAACCCCTAACTTATCCCAATACAACTCCAAAGTTTGAAGTAGAAGGAAGTGAAGGAGCGTCAAACCTTGAAGATCTGAAGGATAATTTTCCATTAAAGCTCAGCAGTGATAGCTGCAACCTAAAAAAGAGTAACTCACATAGTAACCGGAAGTCTAAAAAGGCGTTCTGAAAAAACTGTCTAATGAAAGAATTGCAAATTAAAGCTAATCCAGGAATTGTAATTTGTATTTCAGCTAATCTAAAGTAGTGAAATCTTATTGCGAAATCAAATTTATTGGAATTTGGAACAAGAGCCTGAAAATCTCGTGGAGTCAATTCAAAACTAAACTTGCACTATTGGAATCAACCTGGTCAAAGCGCTGTATAAGAGAATCGCAGTCCCCCGGCTTGAACAACGAAAATCAATTTTTTTCATGGGAAGCGCCAGACGCGTCTCCTTTTTTCGCTTTTTTTTTCAGGGTGTATGTACTGATACAGTGGTCGTAAAATGTTGGGAGAGGGCTCATTTGAAAGAAAGTCACCTTAGGTGACTCACAAACCTAGAGTTCACAGCATTATTTTGTTTTCATCCTGAAGCATCGCAGACGTAATCCAATCATTTATTATACTTTATTATTTATGTAAATAATTGTTCCACTCTGTTGTGAGTATTATGTTCACAAAAATAAATCTATACAGTTGAATAGTGTTGATGTTGTCCCCGCCATTTTCTTAAGCAGTCCATTTTAAGGCACGGAAGCGAGGTGGTTATTCACTAGACTCAGAAAGGGGGCGCCACATATAGAGTCCGTCCCGGGAGGCACCACGGTACTCATGCCACTGGGTACATGCCTAATGAACATGGCCTACTGGGTAACAGAGCTCAAATTGAACAGCGCACCATCAATTCCTGACTTCTCATTGGTTATCAGAAGAGCCCATCATTCAAACTCTGTTACCTGAAATCTGAATCACCTAGACCTTTTCGGTGTAACTTAGGTAAACTTGGATTCTAGTGATCTATAGTCCCTGGTCAGGTTATACATATGAACTTCCCCCTAGGTTTCAATGAAAAAGTGTTCTTGGTACCAAGTGGAGCAAAGCAGAAAACAAACTGTACGAACTTACAAGGCTCAAACATATCCTTCTGAGTAAATTCACATCCAGAATTTTCTGGTTCTCGAAACCTGAAAAAAATTAACATAATAGAATAGGTTAGGAAACATATTAGGAAACTAAAAAAATTAGCATATTAGGAAAAATTAGGAAAAACATTTACCATATTATTATTAGGAAATTTGAAGATATTAATAGTTTATAACTTACTATGACTAACATGGTCCAAAAGGTGATAACAGAAACGCTAGACGCCCCAATTAGGCAGGGGTGAAGATGTCAAAATTGTTTTAAATAGGCTTGGAATTGAACTTTGTTGCAAGTATGATTGGTAAAACTTGTTCCAATTTCCTTCGTTCTTCTGTTTGTTTTTTGCCTCACTCGACTTATGGCTAGCACTAACAAGTTGTTCATCTTTACGTATTTTAGTCATATAAATTAGTTTGTTTCAATTTCAGATTGTCCCGTCGAGCTTTAAGGTTTACAAATTTGAAGTATGGTAATCAAGCAATTAATTGTATTTACTTACACCTGGATGAAATCTATTCTTAACCTGTGCGTTATACAATATTAGTAAAGTGTGTAAAGTGTTTGTGCACTTCCTTGCTGCCACGCCTAAAGATCTTATCCGACATTTCTACATCCAACCTTATCTCTCTAATTAGACAATTCGAATTATTTGTGGTCTTATGTTTCACACTTTGAAAATGCAGTTACATTATATAAATCTTTGGGGATCTTTTGTGAGGTGGTCAAAGGGAAGCTCCAGCAAGGTGGAACGAAGAAGGAGGGTTCGCCAATATCTCAGTCTCAAACACCTTAACGTTATGGCGAATTTGCAGCAGAGGTATTAGTATCCCCAAGCTCATTGCTACTTATTTTAATCAGAGGAGGATAAATCATTTCATAATCTCCTTTCTTGTCGAATGCTTAAAGGTTTTATATCTCAATTACTTAATATATATATATATATATATATATATATATATATATATATATATATATATATATATATATATATATAGATATATATATATATTATATATATATATATATATATATATATATATATATATATATATATATATATATATATATATATAATATATATATATATATATATATATATATATATATATATATATTATATATATATATATATATATATATATATTATATATATATATATATATATATATATATATATATATATATATATATATATATATATATATTATATATATATATATATATATATATATATATATATATATATATATATATATAATATATATATATATATATATATATATATATATATATATATATATATATATATATATATATATATATATATATAATATATATATATATATATATATATATATATATATATATATATATATATATATATATATATATATATATTATATATATATATATATATATATATATATATATTCAGAATAACATTACGATTTTTCGATGTCAATTTTTCCGGGATTCTCAGAGCTCCCAGACCTCTGGATAACCTTAACATAAATTACCTTAATATTCCCTACTTCGTGTTTTCATCAAAAGATATCAGCAAAGACTTTAAAGCAAATATTCCCTCTATTTCGAGTTTTCCTTCCCATGAACTATTTTTTCGATTTTGTGTCTGCCTTTCCAGATTCTACTTGTTAAGGTGACATTTTTTTAATGTAAATATTTTACCAAATACTTATCAAAAATAAGATATTTTAAACTTTAAACACGTCAATACCATTAATGTTCCCCCTTCCTGGCTTGGGCAAACTTTCATTTTGAGATGATTTTACTTATATTTATACGAATCTGTCCAAACATAAAAAAAATTTAATCTTCCAAATATCAGCTAAAATCGCAGCTTATAGTTTATTCAGCCTTCAGACTCACCCCTCCCCTCCTATAAAGTATTTGAATTTCATTTTAGTGAAATTTCAGCTCGGTCTTTCATGCATATTGGCACAATGCAAAATAACAGAAAATCCTGAGTCGGCTTTTCTGAATTGGTTTTAGGGTATTTTTTACCGCTATTTAATAACTCGTATCCACCTTGGCTGCCCAAGGAAGAGGAAGACTAAGAATATTTCTCTTTTCCTGCATGACAAAAATATATGAAACTGAGAAAGTCGTGTAACATGTGTGTAAAAATAACACGGTTCCTGAACAATTAAATAAAAAAAAAAAACAGTTTTTTCAACTGAAATTAAGGAGCAACATTAAAACTTAAAACGAACAGAAATTAATACGAATATTAGGTGGTTCTCCCCCTAGTCAATACCTCGCTCTTTACGCTAAAGTTCGAATTTTGTTCGAATCAAAAACCCCTTCTGTTCGTTTTAAGTTTTAATGTTGCTCCTTACTTTCAGTTGGTTAATTTCTGATCGTTTTTTAAATAATGATGGGAAATCCGACACCCCCTTCATAGAAATGTCCCTTCCCCCATGAAAACATCCTCAATGGAAAGATGCTCCCACGTAACCTTCTCCTCCGACCCCCCCCCCCCCCCAACCCGAATAAATCCCTCCTAAAAACGTATGTATTCTTCCCAATAACCACTGCTGTATGTAAACAATATGCAAATTTTATAACTCGCAGCCCTTCTCCAGGGAAGTGTGGAGGATGAAGTCATCCTCAAAGACATATTTATTAGATTTTCGACTATGCTGAACAAAATGGTTATCTCAAAATTTTGATCGGTTGACTTCGGGAAAAAAATTAGCGTGGGAGGGGGCATAGTTGCCCTCCAATTTTTTAGGTCATTTAAAAAGGGCACTAGAACTTTTAATTTCCGTTCGAATGAGCCCTCTCAAGATATTCTATGACCACTGGATCGATACGATCACCCATGGGAAAAAAAAAACTAAAAAAAAAACAAACAAATAAAAATAAACACGCATCCGTGATCTTTCTTCTGGCAAAAAAATACAAAATTCCACATTTTTGCAGATAGGAGCTTGAAACCTCTACAGTAGGGTTTTCTGATACGCTGAATTGGATGGTTTGATTTTCATTAAGATTCTATAAATTTGAGGGTGTGTTTCCCCCTTTTTTCAAAAATAAGGCAAATTTTTTCAGGCTAGTAACTTTTGATGGGTAAGATTAAAGTTGATGAAACTTATATATTTGAAATAAGCATAAAAATCGGATTCTTTTGATGTATATACTGGTATTCGTTTTTTACAGTTTCGGTTACTATTGAGCCGTTATTGAAAGACGTTATAGTATAAAGCCGTTATAGTATAAATTATACTTTACTGAAAGAGGTAAACGCATGGGCGCCCATAGGCTGAATTTTAGGAGGGGGGAAGGGTTTATCTGGTCCAGTCGGGACTTTCAATGTTGCATAATTGAAATCTTAAGACAAAATTTCATAGGCAGTGCGATAGCGCTGCCTAAGCAAAGAGCAGTGTGGGCACAATATATTATTATTATTTTTTTTTTGGGGGGGGGGGGGGGCAGGGCACTTCTTATAGAAAGTAATGTCATAGAAACTTCAAAAAGAGCTCCCCCACCAGCCCCCCTGCTCTCCCATGTCAATCACTTCCTAGAACACTTCCAATCAAAATTTCGATATAGTTATTTTGTTTGACGTAGTCTAAAAGTCCAGATATTATGTCTTTGAGGAGGACCCCCCCCCCAACAATCCTCAGGGCAAGGGTTGTAAGTTAAGCCCCAGGGGCATATTAAGTTTTCGTGGATACGGTGGACGTAAGAACTTCGGAGGAGCTCATTGGATAGGAAATCGGAAGTTTGTGCCATTTTTAAGAGTCAAACTTATGGAGGGCAGCTATAACCCCTCCCCCTCCCCCCACCCGCGTAATATTTTCCCCAAATGCATACGGTAGAAATTTTGAGATAGTCATGTGCTCAAAAATAGTCCAAAGATCTCATAACACGTCCTTTGGGGTTGACCCAGAGTATGGGGGTAAGGGTTGTAAGTTATGCCCCGGAGGAATATAAGGCTTTTATGAAGGGGCGGTCGTGTGAACTTTAGAGGAGGCTCATTTAATTTGAAATGCATAGTTCTAGTTCCATTTTAAGAATCAAGCTTGATAGAGAGAAAATAGCCCCTCCCCCTGATATCCTCTTTTCCCCAAACAGAGCTGACCGAAATTATGATATAGCCATTTTGTAACCAATAGTCCAAAGAGAAAATAACAATGTCTTCAGTAATCAAATATAAGAAATATTTAGGCGGACGTTGAACCAAATAAAAACAAAATATGAGCATGTGGACTTTCAAAAAGGTGACAAAGCAATATCTCAAGAACAACTTATATTATTAAGTTAGACCTTTAAGAGTAAGTTGTGGGGATGTTGAACTACCCAGAAGGCACTATGTGTATACTTTTAATAAAAAATGCTGCTTTAAAAATAAATAAAAAAGTGTTGTGTTTGCGGTTGTCAATAAGACACTTCAGCAATATATCGAGAACGACTGGGGGTATTAAGTTGAAGCTTTCGAGGCTGCTACTGTTACTACTTCTGCTCTCACAATTTAAATAAATAAATAGAGTGTAAGTGTATCCAGGTTGTCAAAGAGCATAGATAGAATCTTTTGGGAATAATATTAAGTTTTATTTTTTCAGGTCAACTTGAGGAGGTATAAAATTAAACTAAAAAATAGTACTTGTTTCAGGATTAAAAATTGTTGAAAACGTTTCTCACAACATACAAATAGCAAGCCAAACTATGGATTCTTATAGAAAAAAAAACAGAAAAGATATAAAAAAATGTTTCATGGAAATGACTATGTCAATAAAAAACGAACAGAAATTAATTTTAAAAAAAATTTTCCACAAAACAAGTTTTCAAAGAAAAGCAAAGAGCTCCATTAAGCCAAAAATGGGCAGAAATGAAATCAAGTAATCGTCCAAGCGTAAAACTACCACAAATCAGAACCAGAACATATTTTGGGCTTTACTGAAAAAAAAAATATGTTTAAAGGTTTTCACTTTTTTACTTAAATAAATACAAAAATTTAAGACTTTAAGGAATAAATATCAGTAAAAGGTATGTTAAACTGTCAACCCACGGTTATTTGTTTTTTCAGTAAAGCCTAAATTATTTTCTGGTCTTGAGAAGGCATGGGGGTTGTCAGCCCTAGTAATGTTAATTTTTTCTCATTTTGAGTTTGACTCTGCTATTTATTCTAATTTCCGTTCGTTTTGAGTTTTATTTACTTGTTGATAGTGACTTGTGGTAGTTTTACGCTTGGAAGATTATTTGACTTTATTTCTGTCCGTTTTTTGGCTTAATGGAGCTCTTTACCCTTCTTTGAAAAACGTATTTTGTGGGAAAAGTTTTTTAAATTAATACAAATATAAGGCAGCGTCATTCAGCCAGGGGGGGGGCTGGAGCCTCCCCTCTGCCCCCCCCTTATGGGCACCCATGGGTAAACGCATGATCTTCTATTCTAGTTAAAGTTCAAAAATAATTAACTGCCCCCACCCGTTGTAAAGAATCGTATTTAGACTTAAATAAAACAGAATTGCAAAAAATTACGTAACACTGAATCTACATATTAGTGTTTACGAAAGTAAAACTAACGTTCTTTTAAATACATACTTAAAACAGCTTAGTTTACGCCACACGAACATGAACGGTTACACTCTATCCTTAGCAGTTCGTCCATTTTCTATATTTGCTAAGATTTTTATGATTTAGATATACGTCCAACTTAAGTAACAGGGAAACTGGATTTTCAATCAGAAATCACTCTATCTATGATGCGATCGATATCGTCAGAAAGGTCAATTTCATTGACTATAGATTATTAAGAAACAAAGAAAAAACTTTAGCTTAAACTTTTTTGCATGCTGACCAATGGTCTGCGTTAGGTTGGGGGCAAATCATCCGACGCTTCCCATGCTTTTGCCCCAGATTTCTCCCTGTACCCATTTTGAGCTGGTTCGACTCAGGCTGAGCTTACAGAGTCACACCACTGACCCCCGCCCCAAAACAAATAACCAGCGACACCAGGACTCGAACCCCCTGACCTCAGGATTTCAAGTCCAGAGCACTAACCACTCGGCTAGGACGGATCAGAGACCCAAGAAACAAATAGGACTAGCTTTATTTTATCCTTGTCGGTTATTAATTTTTTGGCCTTTGTGAACTATGTTGACCAGAAAAAAACATCATTTTTAGTTTTATTTTTACTAATTATTATTTATTTTGGAATTTACTAAATGGCATAGAGTAAAAAACAATCTGAAATTCGTGATTTTTTTTTTCAAGTGTTGGCAGTAGTTCAAATACTCAAACAGAAAGCTGTACCAAAAATGTGGTTCAATCCCGCTTTCTAGGGGCATAATTCACGGCAGATTGCCAAAGACCGTCGTTGCCGGTAGCTTTAAATAGATTAGGATAGAGGAGGACCGTATGTAACTATGCTGGCCTCAGGCGGCATGGTGCTGCAGCGAGTTGTTAGTAGTAGCAGTGGTAGTCATGAGTTACTAAACAGCTGAAGTGAAACACTCAACGAATCGGTTTGAAATAGACTTTTACCTATTAAAAAGAAATTTAAGTCAATAATTAGCAGTTGGAATTCAATAATCACCAGTAATAGAAATCTCTAGAAGATTGACAAAAACTAAAAAGAAATCTAAGTTACTTCACTTGGGATAACTCTTGGAATTCTAAGCACAATATTACTACTAGAAACCGAATTCGTCGCTCATTCAACATTCTATTAAATACTACCCTCTCTTTTATGTAGCTTTATCATTATTTACATCTGAACATTCTTCGCTTAAACGTTCAGAACGTTCTTCGTAGCCTCGATATTTGGTAACTTTTATAAAAAAATGTTTATTGATTTTACGTTCATCCAGGGCCTCCCAAAAGTCAACGGTTGACTAATCAGTTCTTCTTCCGTAAAGCATTTCCACTATATCCTATCTTCTTTACTCGCTTAAATACACCTTTTGATGTCTTTTTACCAAAAAAACAATTTTGGACTGCTTCAACTGAAGCAACTTCAAAATTTACATAAGCTGAAAACAAGTGATAAAAGCGAGAATATTTGAAAAGCCAACAATTTAGAAAACTCGATAGGGTCCTGAAAATTTCGAGGCTTTCTTCAGGGGTCTAGCTCGTTAGTGACGGAGAAAATGACAAAAAGAAAAGGATATAAAATATAAGACACAATGAAACGAATTATTTTGCTTTCGTTAAGGTTATTTCCAAAGGCTAGTTTTTTCAATATAATATTTTGCACTGCAAGACCACGTAAAACAATCAAAATGCCATTAATTAGTAAGAGACGAAATTCATTTCAACGCAAAAACAGTGCAAAATGTTGATTTTAAAGTAAAAAAAACTAATGTTTTTTTAATGTACGATCATTTTTGGTTTTATTTTATCTCCTTGCTTTTTTTATCGCTTTATTTGTTACTTCTAAGAAAGGTTATCGGGGGCGCCAACCAAACACTGTGTTCTTTTATTTATTTATTTTTTTTTTAATTATTTTAGACCAGCTTGTTCTAAACAAATTATCTCCCTTAACTAAGTTTATACAAAATTGTCGAATAAGATGCAACGAGAGAAATAGGTAACACACAACGTCATTTATAACGCACAGTTCTTGTCTATTCGCGGTAAAGCTAAATGCGATTCTTCGTTACGTGGCTCGGGCCAGATCTACAGTCTGGATAGTAGCTTGCTAATTTTGATACACAGGAAAGTCAATTGTATTGAAAATCGGAGATGCTCATTCGCTTGTTTAGCTGTAGTGTGGTTTAATTTAGGAGTGTTTTTAAGTTTTTTTTCAAATTTTCTGCTTAAAAACTAAAAAAAGATCATTTCCAAGTTAAGAAAAATTAATACATTGATGCAGATGGTATAGCATTACCGGTAAAGAACGCCTGGAACCGGGGGATTTCCATGTTTAGGAAAGTCAGAAAGATATTGTAGATGGCATGACAGTACCTAGTGAATACAGTGGGATCCTGCAACTGATCAGCAAGGAAACCAGAGGTCAATATAGAAAAAATAATATTGAAAAATATATTCATTTATGTCCTATCTCAACACCCGTAAGAACCAAACATGCAAATTCATAAGTATTATCAATTTGTTTTTGCTGAGAGTATACTTCGGTAGGTTTAACCGACGAAAAACAGTTGCGGAAAAACTTCCCACAGACACCACCCTTCCAAGCAGACGTAGCCTACGCTACCTACCATTTTTCTAAGAAATTAATTACTCCAGCTTTTTCAATTTCATTCAATACAAGTTCCAATTCCTCCACCATTGCGGGTTCCAAATAAAGCTTCTCCACCTTTTCATCATTACTTCCAGTTTCAAAAATGGCGCACACTGTTATGTGATCCTACAATCAGAAATTAGAACGTTTATTAAACTGAAATATAGCTTAGAATCTAAGAATATCTAGAGCAGGGGTGACGAACCCAATCACAGGCAGCGTAATAGCGCTGCCTAAGTAAAGAGCGATGTGGGCACAGTGTATTTTTATTTATTTTTTTTTTCTTTAGACCAGGGCACTTCCTATACCAGCTGTAGTAGGAACTTCGAAAGAGACTCAATCGAACGAAAATTGAAAGGGCTATAACCCTTTTTAGTAGTAAAAACTGATTGGAGGGTAGCCAGCAACTCCCCCCCCCCATGACCATCATTTTTCCAAACAAATCCAATCAAAATTCTGAGATAGCAATTTTGTACTTCCAAAGGGGCTCACGATAGGAAATTGCAACGTCTACTGCCCTTTTTTATAGTCAAAGCTTATGAGAGGGCAACCACCACCCCCCCACGCACATCATTTCTCCAAATACATTTGATCAAAATTTTGAGATAGTCATTTTGTTCATCGTAGTTGAAAGTTCCATTAATTGTGTCTTTGAAGATGACCTGTAAGTTGTGACCTGGGGGCATATATGGTTTTTTATAGGAATGCTGGTCATATAAACTTCAGAGGGGGTTGATTTGATTGGAAATCAAAAGTTCTAGCGCCCTTTTTAAGAGTCAAAATGATCAGAGGGCAGCTACCCCACCCCCTTACGGTTTATTATCCCCAAATGCATCCGACAGAAATTTTGAGATAGCCATTTGTTCAAAATCGTCCAAAGATCACATAACAAGGTCTTCAGGGTTGACACAACCTCCCTGAGTCCGGGGGCAAGGTTTGTAAGTGTGCACCGGCGGCATATAAAGTTTTTACGTAAGGGGTGGTCGTGTGAACTTTAGAGGAGGCACATTTGATTGCAAATGTAAAGTTCTAGTTCCCTTTTAAGAGTCAAAAGTGATGGACGGCAACTGGCCTCCCCTCCTCCTAACACCCTCTTTTCCCCAACCGCATCTGATCGAAAGTGTAAGATAGTCTGTCTGTTACCAATAATCCACACAGCATGCAACAATGCCTTCAGGGTGGACACAAACCTCCAGAGCCCAGAGAAAAGAGTTCTAAGTTATGGCCTGGGCATATAAGGTTTTTATGGAACCGATGGTCGCATAAACGTCGGATCGGATGGGGCTCATTTGATTAGAAGTCGGAAGAGTCAAAAGTGAATAGATGGCAGCCAGCCCCTCCCCCATAAGCCTATCATTAATTAGTTTGAACTTTATTTTCAAGTGTTTGAACGAATGGAATTCAAGTGAGCCTTTCAGAGATTGTTGAGGGGAGCGTTGAACTGAATCAACATACGCAATGTGTATACGGATTGTCAAAAGGGCGTAACTCATAAATGACTGGATATATTAATTTGGAACTTTCAGGAAATGATAAAGAAGATGATCAAAAAGGGAATATGTACGTGCTACCACTACCACGTACCACTACAACCAATGCTACCACTACTACTAATGATACCACCACTACTACTACTACCCCAATCCTTCATTTACAATATTGACGGAAAATTTGAACTAAATCAAAAGACGCTATGTGCTGCACATTCCCAAAAGAGAGTATCTCAAGAATTGATTTGGTTATTAAGTTGGAGCTTTCGGAGAATACTAAAAGGGGAAAATCATCTGACCAAAAGGCAATATGTGCACGCTACTACTAATACTTCTATCACTGCTACATATACTAGTAGAACTACTACTTCAGCTACTGCTTCAATTGCAACTACCTGTGGAGACAATACGTTAATACTGCTGCTGCTACTAGTAATACCGCTATTACTATTAACACTACTACTAGTAATACATATACTACTACTATGACTACTATTACAGCTATGCCTAAGGTTATGAAGGCTAAATTTTTAAGATTTCTTTTTTTGGCGGGGGGGAGGGGAACTTAATCACAACACGCCATCTATATGCAGGTTGCCAAAAGGGCGTAACAACAATATCTTAGAAAAAGTTTGGTTTGTGAAGTTGAAACGAACAGAGCTTGTTGTGGGGGAAGTTGAACTAATTAAAAGAAAATAACTGTACCCTACTGCTAATGCTTCTACTCATACTACTACTACTGCTACTATTACTACTACTTCTAATACTGTTACTAAAAACAAGGCTACTATTAATTCTACTGCTACTACTACTACTGCTGCTACTGGAACTAAGAGTATCAAGGCAACAAATCTGGTAAATACTGAAACTATATGGAACGAAATCAAAACACAATATCCCCACACAGGTTGTTAAGAGGACGTATCAGAAACGCTTCAGGAACGGTTCATGGTATTAAGTTTAAACTTTCAGCGTGAGTTGAAGAAGCCAAGAGTCTTATGCGCATACTGCTACTAATACTACTGCAACTATTGCAACTACGCAAGCTAAGAGTAATAAGGTGAAGCTTTCAAGGAATATTTAGGCGGATACTGAACTAAATCAAAATTTTTAGTGCCATTTTTAAGAGTCAAAAGAGATTGGAGGGCAAGCCGTCCTCCTCCCAAGTCCATTCATTTTCCAAAAACATCGGGTCAAAATTTTTAGACAGTCATTTAGCTTAGAATAGTAGAACGGTCCAGTTGCTATGTCTCTAGGAATATTGGGTATGTCAACCCCCCATAATTATGTTATCGGCCCATTATGCATTAAAACTAAATATTGCTTTAAAACTAAATTAAAAGGCACCGCGTGTATGGTTGCCAAAAAGACACCACAGCAATATATCGAGAACGACTGGGGGTGCTATTTGAAACTTTCGGGGCTACTACTATTACTACTTCTGCTGTTGCAGTTTAAATAAATCAAAAGAGTGTAAATGTATCCAAGTTGTCAAAGACCATAGAAAGCACTTTTTGGGAAAGATATTACATTTTATTTTTCAGGTCAACTTGAGGAGGTATAAAATTAAATTAAGCAATACTATTTGTGCCAGGATTAAACATAGGTGAAAAAGTTTCTCCAACACACAAATGGTAGGCCAAACTATGGATTCTTATAGAATAAAACCTAAAGATATAAAAAAAAAAAATCACGAAACAATCTATGTGAATAAAAAACGAATAGAAATCAACTTAAAAAACAATATTCCACAAAAAAAAAATTCAAAGAAAAATAGAGCTTCATTAAACCGAAAATGAGCAGAAATAAAGTCAAATAATCTTCCAAGCGTAAAACTACCACAAATCACCATCAATAAATAAATCAAACCCAAAACGAATAGAAATTACAATAAATAACCGAGTCAAAATCAAAAGGAACCCAAATTAACATGAGCAGTGCTGACAACCCCCATGTCTCCTCAAGACTAGAACATAATTTGCACTTTACTGAAAAAAAACAAATGACCGTGGATTGTCAGTTTAATATAAATATACTGATTATTTATTCCCTAAAGTTTCAAGAATTTTTTTATTTATTAAAGTCAAAAAAGTGATAACATTTAAAATGTACTTTGTTTTCAGTAAACTGCAAATTATGCTCTGGTCTTGAGAAGGCATGGGGGTTGTCAACACTGCTCATGTTAATTTTTGCTCGAATTGAGTTTGAATCGGTTATTTATTGTAGCTTTTGTTCGTTTTGGGTTTCATTTATTTATTGATGCTAATGTGTGGTAGTTTTACGCTTGGAAGACCATTTGATTTTATTTCTGCTCATTTCTGGTTTAATGGAACTCTTTACTTTTCTTTGAAAAACATGTTTTGTGGAAAAAGTTTTTTCTTTTTTTTAATTAATCTCTTGTAGAGCCAGTTTTATTCTTTCATGTAGCAAAGGATAACAATCCAACCAACACTCGTTTAAATCAAAGATACAGCTACTAACTATTAGAGGCTGGAGGAGGGGGCTGGAGTGCTACTGAGGCTCCCTCATTACACTCTACGTAATAAAAACTAAATAAACTATGGCTTGTACGGTTAGATCCTTCTAACCTAACGGATCTAACCTACACGTCTCGGAAAATCTCCCGTGGACGTCTCTATTTAAACGTCATTTCAGATCCCCACGCTCAGTTCTAGAGCGAAAAGGGGGAGAAAACCTTCCAGTATCACCGAACGCTAATCTTATCTATAGTCGACAAAACTGGCTCAACCAATTGAGCCACACTTCCAGATATCTTCACCCGTAGAAGATATCTCAATAACATAGGTGTATCGCCCTCCTATAGAAATATCGTATCAACTACCCAAAATGTATAACCTTGAAGAGAAGATCAAAATGTAGGCACTTCAAAAGGGTAAGAAACATAGTATTTTACTTTTCAAATATAAAACACGAAGTGATCTAAAATAGGTAAAATATCACAAACCACCCAGGGGGTTCTGAACCAATTACCGACGGCGGTGGGTGCGCGCACGACCCTCCTGCCCTCCGAATAAAAGGACTGGTCCTCCCCGTCATGGACGGTTGAAAATTCCTTTCTAGTCAGCGCAATCACTCATAGCCAGCCTACATTTTCAGACGCTTAGCTAATTAGCGAATTCTTTCCAGATGTCTATTAAATTTTAGCCAAAGAGAAAATATAAAAATGAGCTAAAAAAAAAAAAAGAGCGGCAGTGTCCCTACTCCCAGTCCTATCAGCTTGGCTCAAAATCCATTGCCATCCAACGTGTCTGTAAAACGATTGGAATCATTTGCTATATGGACATTTCAACTAGTTTTAAAATTTGAAGAGGGGAGTCCGCAAGATTAGCGGAAAATAATTGTGCTAAAATTAACTATACTATTCTCGGACCATGCCCGAGGGGGAGGGGGGATTCATATATCTAACAACCCGCCATCAAAATAGAAAAACAAAAAGGAACAACAATCGTATGAGTTCTGAGTCATCACTTATCGGGGCCTTGTAGCAACATTACATAAGGAATCTTTTTGCCATCTCGACTTTACATTTGAGAGAAACAAAAGATAGGGACCTGGCATTTGAGACGATACCAGGCATCAAGAGGGACTGGCTAAACTAGCCTCTTAACATCCATCAATGTAAAAAAAAAGCATCAGATCTGAATTAAAACAAGATACGCCCAATGGCATGATTTTAAACTGCTCTTGAAAAAAAAAATAAAAGGTTTACGGTAACGA
Organism: Artemia sinica; assembly: GCA_027921565.1. NCBI lineage: Eukaryota > Metazoa > Arthropoda > Branchiopoda > Anostraca > Artemiidae > Artemia > Artemia sinica. Next base: position 28,002,740 of record CM051258.1, read on the forward strand.
CTCGGGTAGAGGGAAATGAGGCAGAAATCTGGGGAAAACATAAATAAGTTTCTTTAGGGTCTCATCCCATGGGATAGTCGAATGAATAATAAGTGTCAATGTGAAATGAGGCTAAAATGGGGTATGGGGCAACGGGGTAATAGTTTAGGCGGAGTAGGTAATAGAGGGTAATGGCAGATTACTCCCAGAGACCTTAGCTTGGAAAGGTTATGCCTCGGTAGGTTAGTAACAACTAGCCCAACAGTTGTGCGTTGAGGGACCTGCCTATCATCTCTAGCGTCCCGAAGGAACTACTCCCAAGGGATTCCTTCTCTTCATCAATTAAGCCCAAACACATCAGAAAACTGATAGAAGAGATCCCAAACTCCTTCCAAAACATTTCCAATCAAATCTGATCTTCAGTACCACCAGACTTTTCCCAAACCCGTTGTAGTCCTTCCGATTCTACTTCCCAATCGTCTTTGTTTTTCGCCCTGAGGACAGAGACCTCCTCCTTTCCCTTAATCTCTTTTACTGTTATTGTTTAATGTAATGTTTAGTCCCCCACTCTCACAGGCCAAGGAGCCTTTATGGGGGCTAAACCTTTGTAATTTTTTCAGTTTTCTTTAAATGAATTGATTGATTGATCGTCCAGCAGTTTGGAGAAACCAAGCGTAATTTTCCCGAAACTGTCAAAAAGTCGTATCGCATTGTCCCGCAATCAAGCCCTAGGACAATTTATTCTGGCGATCCGACGGCCTATAAGTCTTTTGCGATGAAGAGTTACTCTCCGAATTTCCCCAACGAGCTTTTATCACTGCTTCAATTGTTTCCCTAAAATTCTGAAGATATTTTTCATCGACCTCCCTACAGACCTCCCTACTAATTGCATCTCTTCTTCTAGTTCTAGTAAAAACTTTTCGAAGTTGGATTTCAGAGGACTATGGCCTGATTTGAGCTACAACCCTAGAGTTAGGTTATGTCTATGAATCCGGAAATTGGATATTTTTCCTGCTCAGCTTGCATTATCTCTGCCAAATAATACAATTAAAATCTCAGCCAAATTTGAAAATACTGAGATCCTATACATTCAATATGTCTTTGTCCGTAATGCAACTTTTTAATCCAATGATTTACAGCGGAGAACTCAATAATTGCCACATAACAAAAATGACAATACACAACATACTATCGCGAGAGGATCAAAATATAGGCACTTCAGAGGGATAAGAAACTTACTGTTTGACTTCTCGAAAACAAAGCATGAACTATCTTAACTTAGATACAATTTCAAACGACAAACACAGAGGAGGCTCTGAACCAATTAGTAACAGTGGTGGGTGTGTGTGCGATACTCTACCCTCCGAATGAAAGGGCTAGTCCATCCATGATCCCCCCCCCCATCTTGGACAGTTGAAAATGTTTTGACTGGCCAGAGTGATGACTCATAGCCAGCCTGTATTTTTGGAAGCTTAGCTAAATAGCGAATTATTTCCAGACCCCTAATATTAGCTGAAAAGACAATATTACAAGGGAGCAAAATGAAAGGAGAAAAAAGTATTTAATTAATAGCTAGGGCTAGGGGTTAAGTAATGAATTTAGAGAGGGAATATTATCGAACTTACGAAAAGCATATTTATCTGATAATTAGAGCCAGGGGCCCAACACCAACCGTATTTCAAGATTCAACAAGTCATCGATTTGTGATTCGATGCAATCGATGAAGCGTCAATTCGCCAGTTTACATGAGTTTACGAGATTTTTGGACCGTAAATGTGTTTTGAAGAATAACAGATCCTCCAAAAGAAACTACAATAATCTATATTACCATAATTTTTAATGCAAATTCATGTAACTAAAAACAAATTCTGCTTGTTAAATTCATCAGTTGTTACAGCGCAATGGTTAAGATACTCTCCTTCTATGTAGAAAGATTCGAATTCAACCCATTCTGTGGCAATTGTTAGTAACTCCCAGGCAAATGTTTTTTTTTTTTTTTTTTTGCTAGTTTATCACTCAATTTTGGAATAGCACAGGCAGCACAATACTGATGTATACGCAATATCCCAGCAACACCTTAGGGTACTTAGTTAGAACTTTCAGGACTAGTAATTTTTCTACCGCTTTTGCTACTACTCCTACCACTGGTACTATTGAACAAAATCAAAATAGTTTAAATGCTTCAATGTTGTCAAAATGACATAGGCGGGTATCTTAGGTCTGGAATACAGGGTTTAAAGTAGAAACCTTCAGGGAAAGTTTATGTTGCTATAAACCCAAATCGAAAGGCACTATATGCATGAGGGTTGTCAAAACGACGTATCAGTAATGTCTCACGAGCGGCTGAGAGTGTTAAGTTGAAACTTTCAGGGCTACTACTATTACTCCTGCCAAAACTAAAGCTGCTACTATTATTGATTTAAATCAAAAGGGTTTACGTGCATCCAGGTTGTCAAAATTGCATAGATGCAATGTCTCAAGATGGACAAAATTTATTTTTCAGGGAAAGTAAGCAGGGCGTAAAACTAAATCTTGATGTAGGCTACTCTGTTTATCCAGATTGTCAAAAGGGCGCATGTACAATATTCTTGGAATAGCTAGGAATGTTATGTTGGAACTTTCAGAGCATGTTATTTAGGATGTCTAACAAAATCAAAAGACACCATGTCCATCAAAGTTTGTCATAAAGGCGTATTTGCGATATCTCGGAAACAGATACGGTTTCTGCGGATGAAAACATAATATGAAGTTATTTGGTAAATTAATTTAAAAAACGACCTGGGTAAGAGTGGTAAAACATAAAATCGCGAAAAAAACGAGGACTGTTAACAGCCTGTGGAAAAATTGAAAAATTATGCAAATATTTCGGTCAAGACCTCCGCTTGACCGTCCTCGGTGCAGAATAAAACTAATAAAAATATAAAAAACCAAACCTTAAAATAAAAACACAAAACTAAAATTATGTGGTCTCAGAAATTATTTAAGAGTGGTGAAAACTGAAAGCTGAAACTTTCAGGTCATGTTGAGGAGGATGTTAAACTAAATATGGTTGTTAAAAGGATGTATCTACAATATATATGGAATGGCTTAGGATATTAAGGTGAAACTTTGGGGGGATGTTAGTGTGTATGCTGACCAAAATCGAAACACACTATATGCATTCAGGCTCTCAAAAGGGCCTATCAGCAATGTCTAAGGAACGGCTGATGTTATTAAATTAAGCCTTTCAGGGATACTATAACTACTACTGTTACATATACTGCTACTACTACAAATAATACTTATTATATTATTACTACAATTACTACTACTACTGTTGCTACTGTAACTATTTACAACTGTGACTGCTCGCGTTTGTGATTACTAGTGACGTCGACTAATTGCGACTCCGACTACTTGCAACAATGACTGCAACTGCGAGGGCGAATGTGACTACTTGGAACTGCGCTGGAGACTGCAGGCAACTTTAACTGCAACAACTACTTGCGTATGCAGCTACTTACAAACTATGTAACCACAAAGATTGTGCGGATTTTCCACCCATATATTTGAGTATTTTCTCCCGTACCCATCAATTCAAAGCATTATAGTAAACTATTTTAAAAACTGTAGTAACGACTATTTTAATTGAAAACAGAAAATAATAAAAAAAACTTTTTCCACAAAAGAAGTTTTCAAAGAAAAGTAAAGGCCTACACTAAACCAAAGAGCAGAAATAAGGTCAAATGGTTTTTCAAGCGTAAAACCACCACCAATTACTATCAATAAATAAATGAAACCCAACACAATCAGAAATTACAATAAGAAATTACGTTTGGAGTCAAACACAAAACGAGCAGAAATAATCACAAAGAGGAGTAGGGCTAACGCCCCTAGTGCCTTTTAAAGACCAGAAAATAATTTGAATTTTACTTAGAAAAAATGTTTTAAACGTTTTCTTTTTATATCTTTAACAAATCTAAAACTGTTAAGAATTTCAGGTACGAATATTAAAATACATTAAACTGTCAATCCGCATTTATTTGTTCTTTTCAGCAATCTTGGTTATTTTTTCTTGTTTTTTTTTTATGCGAAATAAAAACATATAATTCGAAATAAAGATTGTTTTCGGTATAGCAAATTATGTTCTTGTCTCTAGAAAACACAGGGGTTGTATACATAGAGTTATAAAAGGTTACAATGGGGTGTATAGGAACTTCGTCTTTGTTGAATAAAAGGAGACCAGTGAATTTAGGAGAGGAGCAACCTTTAGGATAAAATAGTTTATACATCTGTGGAGTAATGAGTCTTTTATTTGACAGAATTCCTAGTTCTTGTCATAAAACAAAGTATATTTTAGCGATTTTCCATGCAACAAAGTTATGAAAACCAGAACTGCTGAGACTTCCAGTTAGTGTTTTTCAGTAGTCTTGGAGATTTTAGTGATTTGTTTCTTTTTTCTCGTTTATTTTATGACAAAAAAAACACACCTCCAGATAATAATTGTTTTCAGTGGCCTTACCAGGGAGTGATAGGTCTAATCATGTTAGCAGAAGAAACTGCAGCCTAGTAAAAAAAGAAGTCTAGCCCGTAGTAACCGAAAACTTTATAAGTCCTTATGAGGAATCCTATCAAGTGATGAAGAATTGCTATTTGAATCCACTCAAAGGTTGAGGGTACAATCAGGGTATTAAGAACAATTGGAAGAGGTGTTGAGCAAACTTAATGCTGTGATCCAGTGTCATTTATCATAGAGAGCCAACTATGGTTTCTGCTGACGAAAACAAAATATGAAGTTATTTGGTAAATTAATTCAAAAAGCGGCCTGGGTAAGAGTGGTAGCATTTATATAAGACCAATTTTTGACCCAACATACATTTATCGGAATCACAGCCAATATTGACAACATGAGGGTCTTTAGTAAGTTCCAGCTAAGAAAAAGCCCATTAATAGCATTAGAATCATGAAACAACTTTGCGATATCCTTAAAAGATATATACTTTTTTTTTAACTGAACCGGAAACCCCGTATTCAACATCTATAATTAATGAAACCCAACAAAACATTAAAATTCTAATTTATCAGACTGCTCCTTTTATGTGTCCTTATTAAATGTAAAGGATAGCTTTGTAGTACCAACTAGGTACGATAAGATCATATTGGAAGTTTGGAACTCTTCCATTAAATGCGTAGAAATTTGCTCGTTTAACAGAAAAAATGATGAGAATTTTCAAAACTATAACTTTAAACTACACATACGTCTCTCAGCCAAGTACAAGAAATCAAGAAATCAAAATTTCTGAGCCGGAAACATGTTTTGAAGAATAAGTAAGTTAACATAATTTTTAGTAACAATTCATGTAACTAAAAATATATTTTACTTGTCAAATTCATCATCACAGACATCATTGGGTGTAAGATTTTATAGTATTTCAAAACGTATTTGTTGTTTAAGTCTTGCTAGTGGTTCACTCAATTTTGGAATATCATAGGCAGCGTAATAGCGCTGCCTATGTAAAGAACGATGTTGGCACAACATATTATTTATTTTTTTCCTTTAGACCAGGGCACTTCGTATCGAAGGAGATGTCGAGAAACTTCGAAAAGAGCTCATTCAATTGGAAATTGGAGTCAGGTGCGGATTCAGGGGGGGGGGGGTCTTACCGAAAAGAGTCAGGGTAGTGTCCTTTTTTTCGGCCAAACAAGGCTGTTTTTTTTTTTTCGCGTTTTAAGTGTCCCTGTCGGTCTCTTATTTAACGAAAACGGGGTTTTCATATATTACAACAAGAAAAATTCAAGCTTCCAGGCTCAACTGTTCGCAAACCTGTCGATTACCCTGTCAATGCTGATATCGATGTCACGATGCACATTAAGGATGGCCAAACCAGTGAGTCTAGTTTGCCTCATCTGTGCTCTGAGCCAGGTTTTCAGTTTGCGTAAAGTTGAGAAGCTACGCTCGGCAGATGCCACGCTCACTGGAAGAGATATGAAAATAGCAAGAAGTGAGCTGACATAAGGATATAGGTCTCTGTCACATTCCTTGGCAGTTTCTTCCGCTGAACAAGGAAAACTGCCTCCTTCTCTTTTAACCCGAAGGCATCTACTTCTCCACACATGCGCTCCTGCCAAAACAAGCGTTGCGCTGGTAGACAGCACGGTTAAGCCAAGAAGTTGACCGTACATGCTAGAGATCTCTTTGATGGAAAATTGCAGCAAATCATCAGTTCAATTCACAATATTTGATGGCAGCAGTACGATTAGCCGGAAAGAGTTCAGCGTGTCTCTTGAGAATCGGCTCTTTAAGTCACTTATGGCTGAGTCGAGCATAGGTGGAAAAACAGCACGTCGATAATACTCTTCAGGCGTAGCATGAGGAGGATTATTTCGATGAACCTGTCATTGTGTAATCCTTGCAACTTCAACAGACAACTAGATTTCATCTGACAATTATTTTACTTGCTCAAATACTAATGCGAACTCTTCGTCACACGTTTCCCGTCGCTTTCCCATAACATCTAAAAGATCGGAAACGTGGCCATCGGCAGCACCCAAGTCCAAAGTCTTCTTCTGGAATAGCCGACTAAGAGGCAGGGTCACAGCGAAAATGCTGCGTAGACACTGAAGGGAAACCACGAATTCTGCACTATGTAACGCTGTCACAAGCGTCTTTGCCTTCAGAACGGTTACTGAATCACTCCAGTGACTGATGTGTTCCAAAGACTGGATGATTTTTGGAAGTTCAGACAAAAACTGCATAAGTGAATTGTGCCGCTCGATTCACCTCGTCTCGCACATTCCCGTGAGCTTAGCTTTCAGAACCTTATTCAAGACGTAGTTTCTCTTCGCAGATGCATTAAAAAATGCAACAACTTCTTTTATAATGCCTATGGCATTTCTGATGCTCGAAACAGCTGAGCTTCTTGAAAAGGAAAGGTTCAGGGCGTGGTTAAAGCAGGAACAACGAGACGCGTTTTTAGATTTTTTCTGAATTTCCACTACAGCACCACAGTTATTTGATACCGTCATTGTATACCCATCCGTCATAATTCCAACACAGTCAAGCAGATTCAAACCCATTTCTCCCAAGAGGCTTAGAACTAGCTAGCCAATCACGTTTCCGTTGACAGTCAGCTCTTTGTCTGCAAAGAACTTTCAAAGGTGGTATGATGAACGTCAACAAAACCTATGAAGTCCTCGCGTCTATGGTTATCGAAGGCAAAGCAGAGAGCTAAACTAAGTTGCGATGAATGTGAAACATCTGTTGTCTCATCGAAAATGATGCTGTAATACCTTGCTGACTTTACTCACTCTAGAATAACACCTATGACTTCTTTCGCACACCCCTCAATCAACTGGTTTTGAGTTGTTTTGCTGATAAAGGTAGCCTTTTTTTTCCGATGTTTTCAGTTGTCCCTTTAATTTACTGTCGCCACTTTCAACACGATAACGTAGTAGTTCTCGGAAGTTTCCTTCGTTGGAAAGCGGCATCTCATACAAGTTTAAGCTACCATCATCCCGATGGCCCCTCAGTGGAATATTCTGCCTTCCTAGAAATTTGATTGATTCCAGAATCGGCTTAAGCCTCTCTCTCTTTTCTGTTACTTTCTTCATTCGCTATTCGTTAACGCGGTTATTTACAGATTCGTGCGGAGAATCATAGGCTCTTAGAAACAACTTTCCAGCTTCTACTGCGTCACGATGGTACTGGAAAGTTTCATGTACTGTCAGGTTTCCATCTTTTCTCAGTAAATTAGCAAATTTTGTGGCAGGCTTTGTGACCAGCTTTTGTAGGAAAACCTGTCTGTTTGAACCCCCGCTAGCCCCAGTTACGAAAAAAGGGCAGTATTTGCAAAAAAAGCATTTCTGGACAGCAGAATATACAAGCCAGTGGAAACTCTACAAATGAGAACTGTTCAAGTTCCTTTTTGCATCATTCCCCCGCTTTAAATGAACAGAATGCGGCATTTGGTATCCAAAACGTATTTTTCTGGTGCCAAACAGTTCGTACAAACACAACTTCAACCACCATTCCTTTTCATATAAAATTAATCAGCCAAATGGATAAGTTGCCAGTAGGCCGTTTTGCAGGTACTGTAAGAACACAGAAGAAACCCCTGAGCTCATACTATTGATAAAACGATAAAATAGTAAAAAAGAGAAAAGCGAGGATTATACAAGCCAGTGAAAATGTGGACTAATTTGTTCAAAAGCTCATATAATCCCAGGGTTGAATTATCTGAAGGACATTTTGTTTTGCAATGGATTTACCATCAAGTTACTGGAATCCATCATAGAAAAAAGGCAGAAAAGGATTCATCATCTCCACAACCTCCAACGGATATCATCCCTTTAGTGGGTGATAAAAAAGTCTTTACTGTTTTACCCTATTTTCCCAAATTAGGTGACAAATTGCAAAGAATTTTTAAAAAAACACAACTTAAATATCACCTTCAAAAATTCTAATAAAATCCAGAATTATTTTAACAGTGGCAAAGATAAAACGAGCCCTATTTTGGGCAGTGGTGTTTATAGGGTTCCATGTTCTTGCGGCTGTTTCTATGTTGGAAGAACCCACCAGCAATTGGGGGAGAGATTGTTGGAACACAGGTCCTCAATCGACAAAGCTATGGAGCTATGCCAAAGGCCTGACACTTTTGATTCCGCCTTGGCTCAACATGTGTATGACAACCCGCACCATTTCGTTTTATTCGATAACACCTCCATTATTGAATCTGTTAAAGATCTCATCTAAGTATTCAGGGAGGCAGTTGAGATAAAAAAAAAAAAGTACATCCACCGAAAGGTAGCTCTCATTAGAGATACGTGAGAAACCTATTTAAGCCCCATTTATAATGAACAAATTAATTCGGATCGTTTTTACTTAAATATAAAAGAAAATCACATTTTGCAACCTAACCTAACCTGTGATGACGTTTTACCTAAAAAGCGTTTAGCTTTTAAAATGCTCTGTATAAATTAAAAAATTGAATTCCCGTTCAGTACTGTATTTTTTTTATTCAGTTACCCTTTCAGCGTTACATGGAAAGGGTCGTCAAATTTTAATTGTGTTTTGTTTTAAGGTTTGAATTTTTTTTTTACAGTATCCTTGGATTTTTATTAGTAATTTTTTATGTTATTATCGTGCACTGAGACGGTCAAGTGGAGTTCTTGACCGAAATATTTACATTTTAGTCCACATTTTTCACTGGCTTGTGTAATCCTTATTTTCCGTTTTATCATGATTAGCCAGTGTGGTCTCAGAAATTACATACTATGGAATTGTGAAATACTGGAAAGAAAACAAGTGAATCTCCTCACTTTGAAAATTAAATTAGGACTGAATTAAAACCCACTGACATATATGAAAACTTTAACCCAATCTTCAAGAGATTTCTTCATACATGCTTTTAAACTGTTGATTTGAGGAGGAAGAAGGATTTATTGAAAAAAAACATATCAACAAAATATTATTGCTGCCTCCCCTAAAAAGCAAAGCTTGTCCGTGGGGGAGGTAGAGAAAACAAAATCCTTAAAACAAAGAACACTTGGCCACCGACACCACTAATACCATCACACTAAGCAATAAATACAAAATAATATCATATATTATACATCCACTGGGAACATCATATCAACAAAACCCCCACAATAAATAAATCAATTAATCAGTCAAAACTCATATTCAGCAAAAAGCAGTTCCTTAATGATTTTTCTAAAAATATTGGGGTCACCAATAGTCTTAATATCACTATTCAAACTATTCCATTTCCGCGTACCTCTATAAAGAACAGAAAAACATGAACGGGAAGACATACCTCTAGGTACACAGAAGTCCGCGCTACCCCTTGTATCATGAGAATGAACAGTAGACCTAATGGACAATAAATCACCAAAACAACGAGGCTGAACATCCTGCTGCAGTCCAAAAATAAACCACAATACATAGAATTCACGAAGGCCTGCAGCCGGCAAAATTTTTAAAGTTGGGTAAATTTCTCGAACAGACATACGTGGAGATATACCGGCTAAAATTCTTACTGCATGATTTTGTAGAACTCTTATTGGTTTTAGGGTAGAAGAAAAAGTAGAGAGCCAAATACTTGAACAATAAAGTATATACGGGTGTATTAAAGAAAAATAAAGATGGCGAAGGACAGACTTGGGAAAACAATGTTGGAGTTTCTTCATTATACCGAGATTTCTTGCCAGAATTTTGCTTGTTAAAGTAACATGTTCCTTAAAAGATAGAGTTTCATCTATTACAATCCCAAGGTATTTAAAAGACGCAGTCCGTTTTATGACGCCATTGGGCATATCTAATTCCTTGATCCATGGGTAAAAGTTTGATGATCGCGAGAAAATAATAAAGTTAGACTTAGCCATGTTAATCCTTAATGGATCTAAACCTCCAAAACCATATAAATAGTAGGTCACTTTATGCTGACTTTATTGAATTCCACACACCCTACTATGATTATACCACATATTTTTACCTAATTAGCTGATCTACATGTTTACATATTCATCCATATTTTGAATATTTATAAGCAATGTTTACAATAACACCGTTTACTATAATAGCAAAGTAATTTTTGCAACAAGAAAATTTACATCGTAAGGCAACATCTCATTCAGTCGCAAGTGAATTGTCCCAAGAAGAAGCCTACAAATTTATCAAGAGAAAAGAAGGAAAATTCAAAGATTGGAATACATTGTCAACCCAGAAAGAAGAGGGGCAAATGATCTGATTTTCAGGACGCACGCCTCGATTGTCTATAGTTGATTGAACGTAATGTAAAAAGGTTTTAGAGTCTAGTTACAGTAGTTATAACATGCGTTAATGCAGACTTCCGTAAGTGCAGTAAAGCAAAAACAAAAAATACAGCCCGTCTAAAAGGGGGCGATCGTCCCCATCGCCCCCCACACCCCTCCCTCTGTATACGCCACTGATTGGAGTGGCTAGTGCCCTTTTTAATAGCCAAAAGTGATTGGGAGGCAACTAACACCCCTTCCACGCCCACCATTTCCCCAAACACATCCAATCAAAATTTTGAGACAGCAATTTTGTTCAACGTAGTCAAAAGATCTGGAAGTTATGTTTTTGAGGACACTCTCCCCACAGCCCTCAGGGCAAGGGTTGTAAGTTATGCCCTGGGGGCATATTAGGTTTTTATAGAAAGCATTGTCGTAGAAACTTCAAAAAGCTCATTTAATTGGAAATTGAAAGGGATAGTGCCCCTTTTAATGGTCAAAAGTCATTGGAGAGCAGCTAACTCCTCTCTCACGCCCACCATTTCCCGAAACACATCCAATTAAAATTTTGAGATAGGCATTTTGTTCAACGTAGTTGAAAATTCTGGAAATTATGTCTTTGAAGACGACAAACCCCCCAAACCCATCAGGGCAAGGGTAGGTCCGGAAATTTTGTCTTGGAGAATGACAATCCCCCTACAGCCTTCAGGGCAAGGGTTGTAAGTTATGCTCTGGGGGCATATAAGGTTTTTATAGAAAGCGTTGTCGTTGAAACTTCAAAAAGCTCATTTAATTGGAAATTGAAAGGGCTAGTGCTCTTTTTAATAGTCATAAGTGATTGAAGAGCAACTAACCCCCCTCTTACGCCCACTATTTCCCCAAACACATCCAATTAAAATTTTGAGATAGGCATTCTCTTCAACGTAGTTCAAAGTTCTGGAAATTATGTCTTTGAGGATGGCAAAACCCCCAAACCCCTCAGGGCAAGGGTTGTAAGTTCTTTCCTGGGAGCATATAAAGTTTTTATAGAAAGCGTTTTCGTAGAAACTTCAAAAAGGACTCATTCGATTGGAAATTGAAAGTGCTAGTGCCCTTTTTAATAGTTGAAAGTGATTGGAGGCTAACTAACCCCCCTCTAGCGCCTTTCATTTCCCCAAACACATCCATTCAAAATTTTGAGATAGCCATTTTGTTCAACGTAATTGAAAGTTCTGGAATTTAGGTCTTTGAGGATGACAACACCCCCCCCCCCAGCCTTCAAGGCAATGGTTGTAAGTTATGCCCTCGGGGCATATAACATTTTTTATAGAAAATGTTGTCGTAGAAACTTCAAAAAGGGCTCATTCAACTGGAAGTTGAAAGGGCTAGTGCCCTTTTTAATAGGCTAGTCGAAACTGATTGGAGAGCAACTAACCCCCCTCTCACGCCCACCATTTCCCCAAACACATCCAATCAAAATTTTGAGATAACCATGTTTTTCTCAGCGTAGTTGAAAGTTCTGGATATTATGTCTTTGCGGATGATAAACCCCCCACGCCCCTCAGGGCAAAGGTTGTAAGTTATATCCTGGGGGCATATAAGGTTTTTGTAGAGAGCGTTGTCATAGAAACTTCGAAAAGGGCTCATTCAAATGGAAATTGAAAGGGCTAGTGCCATTTTTAATAGTCAAAAGTGATCGGAGGAAAATTAACACCCCTCCCACGCCCACCATTTCCCCAAACACAACCAATAGAAATTTTGAGATAGACATTTTGTTCAGCGTAGTTTAAAATTAAAATTCTACTTTAGCTATTTTTGGCTATCTTGGAAAGGGTTAGGAAAATGAAACTTTCAGGGACGGGTCTACAGGCTAAAGTATGTCCCGGGAAGGCATTTTGAAGTACCTACCTCCACTCCTTCTTCCTCTAGAGGGTCCTGAAATTGGCCTACATGACAGGTCTATACCTATGGAAATTTTGACAAAAAAACATTTTACCTTAATTTTCAGTTTCTTTTTCTCTGTCTTTAGTTCTGAAAATGCAATTACTGTTATTTGAGTAGAATTTTAAGCCATATCAATGTTGTTTTTTTTCAAAACTTAGGAAATGTAATTGCATATCTTTAAAATCTTATAAATTGGGATTGAGCAAATTTGTGAAGCTAAAAACAATCTTGTTGTATTTCATTTAAGCAGAAAATCTATTTGGCAAGGTTTCACTTTTATAACACACAGATTTTTAAAGGTCATCAAAGGTCAGGATCATCTAGAGGGAGAAGGAGTGGAGGTAGGTATTTCAAAATACCTTTCCTGGACATACTTTAACCTGAAGACCCATCCCTGAAAGTTTCATTTTCCTAACCCAACTCATTTCCAAGATAGCCAAAAGTAGCTAAAGTAGAATTTTACCTAAAATTCCAGAAATTATGTCTTTGAGGATGACAATCCCCCCACAGCCCTCAGCACAATGGTTGTAAGTTATGCCCTGGGTCATACAAGGTTTTTATAGAAGACGTTTCGTAGAAACTTCAAACACGGCTCATTCGATTGGAAATTGAAAGGGCCAATAATATTTTTAATAGCCGAAAGTGACTGGAGGGCAACTAAACTCCCTCTCACGCCCACCATTTGCCCAAACACATCCAATCAAAATTTTGAGATAGCCATATATTTATGGCTATCTCAAGAGGTTTAAAAAAAAAACCTCTTTTCCATACCATCCAAGAGGTAAAGATCTTGGTAATTTTTTTTTTAGAGGTTTCGGCAATTTATTTTTCTCGTTAGGATTAGTCAAATATTACTTGTAAATTGTACAAGCAAGTCAGAAACTAGTAGCCAACTTACCAGTTGTCTAATGTAGCTACTAATCCTCTCCTTGATTTTTATCAATTATATTTACTCAAGTTAAATATACATATATATATATATATATATATATATATATATATATATATATATATATATATATATATATATATATATATATATATATATATATATATAGATATATATATATATATATATATATATATATATATATATATAATATATATATATATATATATATATATATATATATATATATATATATATATAAATACATATATATATATATATATATATATATATATATATATATATATAAATATAAATATATATATATATATATATATATATATATATATCTATATATATATATATATATATATATAAATACATATATATATATATATATATATATATATATATATATATATATATTATATATATATATATATATATATATATATATATATATATATATATATATATATATATATATATATATATATATATATATATATATATATATATATATATATTGAAAAAGTATTGAGTATCTTCCGCTAAGTTCTCCAGAGCCCAAGTTTTCCCATATGAAGTAACTGTAAGAGGCATGTTTATTTTTTAATATAATTTAAATAAAACATGTTACAGTTAGCATAACTAAAATAAAGCATTCCAGTTTTCGAACCTTTTTAATAGTCGAAAGTGATTGGAGGGCAACTAACGCCCCTCTCACGCCCACCATTTCCTCAAACACATCCAATCAAAATTTTGAGATAGACATTTTGTTCAACGTAGTTGAAAGCTCTGGAAACTATGTCTTTGCCAGCTTTATCGTAGAAACTTCAAAAAGGACCCATTCAATTGGGAATTTAGAGGGCTAGTGCCCTTATTAATAGTCAAAAGCGATCATAGGGCGAATGCCCCCCCTCCCCACGCCCATCATTTCCCCAAACACTTCCGATCAACATTTTGATATAGCTATTTTGCTGAACGTAGTTGAAGGGTCCGGAAAATATATTTTTGAGTATGACAACCTCCTCACAGCCCTCAGGGCTAAGGTTGTAAGTTATGTCCTGGGGGCATATACTGTTTTTATAGAAGATGTTGTCGTAAAAACTTCAAAAAAGGCTCTTTCGATTGGAAATTGAGAGGGCTATTGCCCTTTTTAATACTCGAAAATAATCGGAGGGATAATCACCCCCCCCCCGTTTCTCCATACATTTCCGATCAACATTTGATGTGGCCATTTTGTTCAACGTAATCGAAAGGTCTGGAAATTATGCCTTTGAGGATGACAACCCTTCCCCATAGCCCTCAGGATAAGCGTCATAGGTTATGCCCTTGGGGCATATAAGGTTTTTATAGAAAGTTTTGTCGTAGAAGCTTCAATTCAAAATTGAGAGGACTAGTACCGTTTCTATTAGTCGAAAGTGATCAGAGGGCAAATGCCCCCCCCCAGGCCTATCATTTCCCCAAACACTTCCAATCAAAATTTTGATATAACTATTTTGTTCAGCCTATCAGAAAGGTCTGGAAATTATGTCTTTGAGGATAAAAAATCACCCCAGCCCTCAGGGCAAGGGTTGTAAATTACGCCCTGGGGACATATAGGGTTTTGATAGAAAGTGTGGTCATACAAACTTCGTAGGGGGGTCATTAGATTGGTAATCAGACGCTCTAGTGCTCTCTTTAAGAGTCAAAGTGATCAGAGGGCAGCTACCCTCTCCCCCCTACACATACGTAGTATTGTCCCAAAATGCGTCTAATAGAAATTTTGAGATAGCCATTCTATTCAAAATAGTCTAAATATTATATAACAAGGCTTTTGGGGTTGAAACAAACCCCAGAGATTAGGGGCAAGGGTTGTAAGTTATGCCCAGGGGGTATTTAAGGTTTTTATGGAAGGGATGGTTGTTTAACTTCAGAAGAGGTTCAGTCTTTCTCCTTGAAAAAGACTATGTCAATATAAAACAAACAGAAATTAGGGTTCTACACCCTATTCTTTCTAAAAGCCAGAATATAGTTTACACTTTACTGAAAAAAATTCTTTTAAATGTTTTCGCTTTTATAACTTTAAGAAATCAAAAATTAATTAATATTTTAAGGAACAAAAATCAGCATATGTATATTAAACTGACAATGCACATTTTTTTCAGTAAATTCATTCGAATTTTTCTTTAGTAAAGTACAAATTATATTCTGTCTTTTAGAAAGCATTAATTAAAAAAACCTTTTTCCACAAAATAAGTTTTCAAAGAAAAGTAAAGAGCTCCATTAAACAAAAAATGAGCAAAAATAAAATCAAATAATCTACCAAGCGTAAAACTACCACAAATCAGCATCGATAAGTAAATGAAACTCAAAACGAACAGAAATTACAATAAATAACCGAGTCAAACTCAAAACGAGCAGAAATTAACCTAAGTCGGGCGCAAAACCCCTGTGCCTTCCCAAGGCCAGAACATAATTTGCACTTTACTGAAAAAAAAATATAAATGGTTTTACTTTTATAACTTTAATAAATCAAATAATATTAAGATTTTGGATTACTAAACATAAGTATATGTATATTAAACTGACAATGCACATTCATTTGTATTTTTTTCAGTAAAGTGCAAATTATGTTCTGGCCTTGGGAAGGCATAGGGGTTTTGAGCCCAACTTATGTTAATTTCTGCTCGTTTTGAGTTTGACTCGGTTATTTATTGTAATTTCTGTTCGTTTTGAGTTTCATTTATTTATCGAAGCTGATTTGTGGTAGTTTCACGCTTGGTAGATTATTTGATTTTATTTTTGCTCATTTTTTTTAATGGAGCATGCTAGAATGCCTCTAGGCAGGCATGCCTTTCCAAAAACTAACAAACAAGTAAGTGTCCAATAAGAGAGTCATTCATACTCCTGCCATTTACCCGTGTCCCAGCCATTTAAACATTTGCCTCTCAAATACTTGGACTATCTGTCTTGGCTTTTCTCTGTCTACAATTGGCCATGTCTTGATGCAACCTATGCAACCTACTGCAAAATACTTGATAACTTTAATTCAAGTTATCAAGTAAAATAAAGTTATCAAGTATTTTGCAGTAGGTTGCATAGGTTGCATCAAGACATGGCCAATTGTAGACAGAGAAAAGCCAAGACAGATAGTCCATAATGGAGTTTTTCTTTGAAAAACTTATTTTGTGGAAAAAGTTTTTTTTAATTAATTTCTGTTCGTTTTATACTGACATGGTCTTTTCAGAGAAAAAGAAAATGATACTTTAAATCTTTTCGTTTTTTTAAAGATTTATAGTTTGGCCTGCTGTTTGTATGCTGGAGAAACAATTTCAGCAATTTTTAACAATATACACCCTCTTAAAAATCTGGACACAAATATAAGTGTTTAATTTAGTTTCATACCTCGTCTAGTTGACCTGAAATGAAAAACTTGATACCATTTGCAAAAAAATCTGTTTACTTTCTTTGATAGCTTGGATACACTTACGCTATTTTGATTTGGTTAAATTTTAGGAGCAGAAGCAGCCCCAAAAGTTTGAACATAATACCCTCAGTCGTTCTTGGGATACTGCTGAGATGCCTTATTGGGAATTAGCATTAACACAGTGCATTTTCATTTAATCTTATAGCAACATTTAGTTTTTAAACATAAAGTCAAATATGAGGGTGGGCGTGGGAGGGGGATTAGTTTTCCTCCAATCACTTTCGACTATTAAAAAGGGCATCAGCCCTTTCTATTTTCAATCAAATGAGCCCTTTTTGAGTTTCTAAGACAACACTTCCTATAAACACCTTATATGCCCCCAGGGCATAAATTACAACTCTTACCCTAAGGGCTGTGAGGGTGGTTGTCATCCTCTAAGACCTAAATTCCAGAACTTTCAACTACGTTAAACAAAATGGCTATCTCAAAATTTTGATTGGATGTGTCTGGGAAAATGGTGGGCGTGAGAGGGGCGTTGGTCTTTCTCCAATCACTTTCAACTATTAAAAAAGGCACTAGCCCTTTCAATTTCCAATCAAATGAGCCCTTTTGACGTTTCTACGACAACGCTTTCAATAAAAACCTTATATACCCCCAGGGGATAACTTACAACCCTCGCCCTGAGGGCTGGTGGGGGGAGGGGGTTGTCATCCTCACAGACCTAATTTCCAGAACTTTCTACTACGTTGAACAAAATGGATATCTGAAAATTCTGATTGGATGTGTTTGGGGGAATGGTGGGCGTAAGAGAGGGGTTAGTTACCGTCCAATCACTTTCAACTATTAAAAAGGTCAATAGCCCTCTCAATTTCCAATTGAATGAGCCCCTTTTGAAGTTTTTACGACAACTCTATCATTAAAAACCTTATCTGCCCCCAGGGCATAACTTACAACCTTCGCCCTGGGGACTCTGGGGGGTTTGTCATCCTTAAATACATTATTTCCAGAACTTTCAACTACGTTGAACAAAATGGCTATCTCTAAACTTTGATTGAATAAGTTTGGGGAAATGGAGGGCGTAAGAGGGGGGGTTAATTACTCTCCACTCACTTTCGACTATTAAAAAGGGCAATTTCAATTTCTAATCAAATGAGCCCCTTTTGAAATTTCTACAACAACATTCTATATAAACCTTATATGCCCCCCAGGACATAACTTACAACCCTTGCACTGAAAGCTCTGATGGGGTTATCATCCTAAAAGACCTAATTTCCAGAACTTTCCAGTACGTTGAACAAAATGGATATCTCAAAATTTTGATTGGATGTGTTTGGGGAAATGGCGGGCGTGAGAGGGGGGTTAGTTGCCCTTCAATCCCTTTCGACTAGTAAAAGGGCAATAGCCCTTTCAATTTTCAATTGAATGAGCCCTTTTGGATGTTTTTACAACGTCAATTTCAATAAAAACCTTACATGTTCCCAGGGCATAACTTAAAACCCTTGCCCTGAGGGTTGTGGGGGGGATGGGTTGTCATCCTTAAAGACCTAATTTCAAAACTTTCAACTGCGTTGAATAAAATGGCTATCTAAAAATTTTGATTGGATGTGTTTGAGGAAAAGGTGGGCGAGAGAGGGGGGCTAGTTGCCCTCAAATCACTTTCGACTATTAAAAAGGGCACTAGACCTTGGAATTTCCAATCGAATGAGCCCTTTTTCAAGTTTCTATGACAAAGATTTCAATAAAAACTTATATGCCCCCAGGGCATAACTTATAACCCTTGCTCTGAAGACTGTGAGCGGAGTGTCCTGCTCAAAGGTATAATTTCCTGAACTTAAACTACGTGGCACAAAATGGCTGTTTCAAAATTTTGATTGGATGTGTTTGGGGAAATGGTGGGCGTGGAAGGGGTGTTAGTTGCCTTCCAATTACTTTCGACTATTAAAAAGGGCACAAGCCATTTCAATTTCTAATCGAATGAGCCCTTTTTGAAGTTTCTACGACAACGCTTTCTATAAAAACTTTATATGCCCCCAGGGCATAACTTATAATCCTTGTCCTGAGGGCTGTGAGGGGGTTGTCATCCTCAAAGACCTAATTTCCAGAACTTTAAACTATGTTGAACAAAATGGCTATCTCAAAATTTTGATTGGATGTGTTTGGGGAAAAGGTGAGCGTGAGAGGGGGGTTAGTTACCGTACAATCACTTTCAACTATTAAAAAGGGCACTAGCCCTTTGAATTTCCAATCGAATGAGCCTTTTTTGAAGTTTCTATGACAACACCTTCTATAAAAACCTTATATGCCCCCAGGGCATAGCCTACAACCCTTGCCCCGATGGTTGAAGGGGAGTGTCCTCCTCAAAAACATATTTTCTATCTGGAAATCAACTACGCTGAACAAAATGGCTATCTCAAAATATTGATTGGATGTGTTTGGGGGAATGATGGGCGTGGGGGGGGGGCTAGTTGCCCTCCAATCACTTTCGACTATTTAAAAGGGCACTAGTCCTTTGTATTTCCAATCGAATGAGCCTTTTTTGAAGTTTCTACGACAACGCCTTCTATAAAAACCTTATATGCCCCCAGGGCATAACTTAAAACCCTTGCCCCCTGGGTTGTAGGGGAGTGTCCTCCTCAAAAACATATTTTCTATCTCGAAATCAACTACACTGAACAAAATGGCTATCTCAAAATTTTGATTGGATGTGTTTGGGTGAATGACGGGCGTTGGAGGGGGGGGGGCTAGTTGCCCTCCAATCACTTTCGACTATTAAAAAGGGCACTAGCCCTTTGAATTTCCAATCGAATGAGCTTTTTTGAAGTTTATACGACAACGCCTTCTATAAAAACCTTATATGCCCCCAGGGCATAACTTAAAACCCTTGCCCCGAGGGTTGTGGGGGAGTGTCCTCCTCAAAAAGATATTTTCTATCTGAAAATCAACTACGCTGAACAAAATGGCTATCTCAAAATTTTGATTGGATGTGTTTGGGGGAACGATGGGCGTGGGGAGGGGCTAGTTGCCCTCCAATCACTTTCGACTATTAAAAAGGGCACTAGCCCTTTGAATATCCAATCGAATGAGCTTTTTTTGAAGTTTCTGCGACAACGCCTTCTATAAAAACCTTATATGCCCCCAGGGCATAACTTAAAAACCTTGCCCCAAGGGTTGTGGGGGAGTGTCCTCCTCAAAAAGATATTTTTATCTTGAAATCAACTACGCTGAACAAAATGGCTATCTCAAAATTTTGATTGGATGTGTTTAGGGAAATGATGGGCGTGGGGGGGGAGAGGGGGCTAGTTACACTCCAATCACTTTCGACTATCAAAAAGGGCACTAGCTCTTTAATTTCCAATCGAATGAGCCTGTTTTGAAGTTTCTACGACAACGCCTTCTATAAAAACCTTATATGCCCCCAGGGCATAACTTAAAACCCTTGCCTCGAGGGTTGTGGGGGAGTGTCCTCCTCAAAAAGATATTTTCTATCTGGAAATCAACTACGCTGAACAAAATGGCTATCTCAAAATTTTGATTGGATGTGTTTAGGGAAATGATGGGCGTGGGGGGGGGGGGGGCTAGTTGCCCTCCAATCACTTTCGACTATTAAAAAGGGCACTAGCCACTCCAATTTCCAATCGAATGAGCCCTTTTCGAACTTTCTACGACAACTCCTTCGATACGAATTGCCCGGGTATGGACAACCAAAAAACAACACATTATGCCCACATCGTTCTTTATTTAGGCAGCGCTAGTGCGCTGCCTATGATAGGGTTTAGAAGCCTACTCAGATTAATTTCTGCTCGTTTTGAGTTTGACTTATTTTAATTTCTGTTTGTTTTGGGTTTCATTTATTTATTGATACTTATTTGTGGTAGTTGTATGCTTGGTAGATTATTTGATTCTATTTTTGTTCATTATTGGTTTAATGGAGTTCGTAACTTTTTTCCGAAAAACTTATTTTGTACAAAAAGTTTTTTTGATTAATAGCATAAAAGATTGAAATTCTTATCACCCATCAATAAAATGCTTTCCGTTAGGGGTTGGGTTGTTCATACATTTTTTTTCTGTCTTTCTTTACCTTGTTTCTGTAATAGGGAGACCATAGAATATAAGAGTGGAGCAACTTTTAAGATAATTTTTTTTGCATATGTGGAGTAATGAGTCTTTTATGTATCAAAATTATTAGTTCACTTCGTAATGCAAAGTATATTTTAACGATTTTCTATTTTATAATTTTAATAAATTCAGTATTGCTGAGACTTTCAGAAATGAACATCCATATATATTAGACTGTCAATCTACATTCATTAGTTATTTTCAGTGATATTGGTTATTTTAATAATTAGTCTTTTCTTTTTCTTGTTTATGTTATGACGAACAGAACACAGAGCTCGAGAAAAAAAAAATTGTCAGCGGTCCTAGGAGACCACTGATCATGATCTTGTCAAAATCACAGTTAAACACGATCGTGGTCTTACCAAAATCACAGCTAAATACCTACAAAGGCAATCTATTCACTACTGCCACAATACTAATGTTATCTCTAATACCTCTCACCCCAAACTTTTCTGAATAGTCTTTTTTAATCCAAAAATAATTTTTCGGCAAAAACGGTTTCGGCAAAATTTAATACAATTTGAACACAAAACTGGAACTTCTAAGGTAAGGTTTTTTTTACAATCAAATCCAATTTACATAGGTTCTTAACTTTTTTGTGCTGGAATTGAGTACACTTCCTTTGTTACGCTGAAATTTATAACAGCTGTTATATGTTATAAAATTATAGCAGCCGTAGTTGCAGTCGATTTTAGTGCTGACCTTTGCGTCTACTTATTTTTAAGCAAGCTCCACTAAACCTCACCAAATTACCGTAGGAAGATTGCTATCAGAATCTACATATGCTGCAAAAATCTCTAACAGTTGCCCAAGGGCAAGAATAATTAAATATTCTTGCCCTGAGGGCTGTGGGAGGCACTGCATCCCTGGAGGCATAGTTACTAGACCTTTTGACTATTTTTATCAAAACCACTTTTTTTAAATTATGATCAGTGTTGAGGGCATTTAAACAGGACAAGGTGGGCTTGTAGCTGTCCAATAACTTTTCAAAACCCCCTCAACATACCCTGTAAGTTCCAACTTAATAGACTCAGCCGTTCTTTAGATATTACCGATACGCCCTTTTGGCAACCAGCTTGCACATACTATGTTTTGATTGTGTTCGGCAGCCCTCTCCAAAGCTGTGAGGGCTCGTGTCATCCCTATAGATGTAGTTATTTGACTTTTAGACTATTTTGAACAATACGAATATTTCAAAATTTGATCGAATGTAATATAACTGTAATACAGTAATAAAGATGTTTTGATCACCTAGAATCAATATATTTATTTATGTTAAAACCGCTTATTGTATAATTATAAATTTGGAACGTTTAAGGAGAATATGATCAAATACTCAGGTCTCCACTTGACTCGACAGCTTACCACTAAAAGGAATCGAGCCTGAACAAGGACGGTAAGAAACAAGTTCAAATTATCTGCAGTAGGCTCCTTATCCTAAAACTACTCTTTGCCGAAAACTATTCTGATCAAACAACAATTTGCAGTTTTAATTTATCGCTGATATTCGGAATAACATTTTACAAAACTTGCTTCCAGAATCGCCAATTAAAATCCAAGCAAACTAACCTGGACAACGACAAGAAGAGACCATTTCAAATTATCTGCAGTAGGCTCCTTATTCTGAAACGGTTCTTCACCCAAAAACACTTCTGACCAAACAACAATTTGAAAAACTTGAGAATGACGTACAACAGAAAGAATCCGGTGCAAATTCAAGTGGTTGTAGATATCCTGAGTAATAGACAAAGGCAAGTGAGTGCATAAGAGGTGGTTCTTGTACATAATGAGGGCTCCACGAATGATTACATAATCATTTTCAAAGTCTGAGGTTACCTGCAAAAGACCAATATTTAAAACTAGCAACAGAGCAACAAAAATCGAAAAAAAAAAATCGGATAATCTATTTACTCTATTGAGAGCATCTCGGAAAAATTGCCCCCTCCCTCCAAAAACATAATTTGACAAGCTTTGCTGGTAGTAATAAATATTTGGATGAAATTAATTAGAAAGGTTAATCGTTATTATTTTAGTATTTTAAAAATGACTTTGTGAATAATTCCTGCTCTCTTCTTTTCTCATAGAAATTTGTCACAAGAAGGATTTAAACTTCCCATAAAAAGTGACAAAATGACATTAAGATAAACAAAGCAGAGATAAAATTGGTATTTTTAAGAGTTGAAAAACACAAGGGAATTAGTCCTGAGGGAAGCTAAGCTCATAAAATCAGCAAACTATTGACATTTTGGGCCTCCCCGTTGCATGGGCCAGCATGCAGATTGGCATACTGCAGCATAACAAATTTCAATTTCCCTTACTCCCTTCCTTCAAGAAAACTCCTTATAGTTCCAGCAACGAGATAAACAAGGTACCGCTTTTGAAATGCTCTTTTTGAAAGAAAAAACTCCCTCTCCCCGTCTTTAATCAAATTCTTTGCCACCTGTATTCACATCTTTGGTCTAATATCATTTCCACTTCATTATTGCAACTTAAAAATGCAACTACCCAAAAAAATGCAAAATATAAATGAAACCACCCAAAAAAGGAACCTTTTTTTAATTATTTTTAGGGAG
The DNA here is from genome assembly GCA_027921565.1 of Artemia sinica. Classification (NCBI taxonomy): domain Eukaryota; kingdom Metazoa; phylum Arthropoda; class Branchiopoda; order Anostraca; family Artemiidae; genus Artemia; species Artemia sinica. Next base: position 28,026,363 of record CM051258.1, read on the forward strand.
AAAATATTAAGTGAGTTGCTCAAACGGATTACTCTGTCAGTAAGAATCGTATCGTTACACGCAGTTTCGATGAAGTTAGCGAGGCTTCTTAGGACATTTTACACCGCTGGTACATTTGCATCACTGTATAAAGATAATTAGCAGTAAGTTTACCGCAGATGATTTCTGGCTCTTCATTCTCGGTGCGAAAAAACAGCTCCTCCCAAATACTCTTTCATTAGCGCGTAAAAACAGCTCCTCCCATTTGATCTGTCATCAGCGATTCAATTACCCTGGAACACGTATTTTGGCAGAAATTTTCTCAAAATGCCTTTGAAACCAACTCGAGACTTCGAAACCTACTTTTAATTCCTAAAAACATCTAATAATAACATTGCACTACTAATTACCGATTTTCATATATCTATTGGAATAAATTAATTTAAAATTAGTTTCTTCAAAATTTAGTGTTCCAACGTTGAAGCCAAGTTTCGCGTTCAAGAAAAATCTGACTTGTCTACCCGTGAAAAGATCTAATGTCGCTTATGTTTTTACGTTCTCGGGAGCACTCACACCTCGATCCGGGTTTTTATAATGGGTGAGATAGGGGACGTTCATACTGTGTAATATTTATATACTGTGATTTGTGTATAAAGAATAATGGACGTCCTATAAACTGGCTTTCTCTAGAGTTATAGACAAGGTCAATTACATACGTAGATGCCAATCTTCGAATTAAAAAAAAAACACGATTCAGTTTAATTTATGACAACTCTATATATAAGTAAACACGTAAAAAAGAATATGAAATCTAGATTTCATAAAGTGATAAAATAAACCTATGATTATGTTATAAAGATTTTTATTGAGATGATTAGGTAATTAAAAAAGAGATAAAATTAATCAATTAAGTATATATCGTATCTTAAGCTATAGAATTTGACAATGGCGGATATCTACCTGTTGTTCTATAGTAAATACGAAATTCAATAAATGAAACTTTATTGGCTAGCGTGTGATTGCTCTTCCTTCTGAATAGGAAATGATATGAAATGAGATTACACTGAGCAGTACTAATAAACGCGTAATCAGAATTCAGAATCATTTATTACCAAAAACAACAATCATAATCACGACCGTGTCCAGACTAAACAGAATTGCTTTTTAAAAATAGAATAAGGAACAATTACTTTTGTTTAACTTCATTTGCTTCTAGATAATTTTAGGGGCAAGTCTAAGTTTATAACTAAATTAAAATTTTTGATATTTGAAAATTCGTAAATTCAAATATACGAAAATTTTACAGATCCTGATTTTTTTTTTTTTTTTTTTTTTTTTTTTATTTATTTATTTTTTTACCGATTCGAAATTCAGAATCGAAATCACTTATTATCAAAAACAACAATCATAGTCATCACCGAGGCCAGACTAAACGGAATTGCTTCTAGATAATTTTATGAAAAAATCTAAGTTTACAACTAAATCAAAATTTTGATATTTGAAAAATAGACTTGTACACTTCAAATATGTGAAATTTTTACCGATTCAAAATTTTCTTTTTTAAACCGATGAAAAATCAAATAATTTATTACCAAAAGCAACAATCATAGTAACGACTGGGGCCACAATAAACGGAACTGTTTTCCAGAAATAGAATACGGAACAACTACTGGTTAAAACAACTTACAACAAAAGGTACAAAAAAAAATTCAAATGACAGTTTTCTTCTGCATTTTGGCAACAATGATCAGTTTTTATTATTGGGATTGGCACGGAGTGGTAAAAGTGGAGAGGGTAATAATAATATTCAGCTAACGTATCGATATAGTTACACCGTATCCGTATCGGTACTACCTTATCGATAGCGGTAATTTTTTCATTTTATGAAGGTAATTTTCTTTATTCTGTACAGTTTCCTTTCTCATATCAATTCATATTTGAAGAATATTACCATTCAAAACATAATTTAGAAATAAAATATTAAGAAAAACCTGAAAGAGATTTATTCCTTTTCTTACATCCTAGAATACAGGCAATAAAATAAGTAGTACTACGTCTAAGAACTATAAACTCAGACTTGATATAACATACCATTCGCGAGACATCACAGGCTTCAAGATCACAAAGAACCGCGTCCAATTGAGCCTATAAATGAAAATATTGAATTAGGAATCTCGTTTTCTGTGTTTATGCAACAAATTTGATTTTTTTTTTTTTTTTTTTTTTTCTATGCCATCTTTTTAAAGGTTAAAGAATTCCTTAAAAAAACATGAAATATAAATTCGAAGAGTTATGATATAAATCTTAACCTTCCAATTCAAATGTCTACGGACAACTATTTTTTTATTTAACAAATTGTGTTACAAAATTGACACTATATATGGATATAATAAAATATTCTGTGCATAACTAAATGCTCGGAGAAAAATTTATTTTGTATTGCACTTCCACAAACACCAACTGCACAAAATATAGCATATTGCCCACCATACTCTACAAAAGGAAACAAAAAACAAAAAAGAGAGACAAGAAAGGCCGTATCCAGGGGAGAGGGGCTTTACCGGGTTTAAGCCCCCCCCCCCCTCCCCCAAAATTTTTGTCCAAGTGATAAAAAAGTGACAAAACGCATTTAAAGAAATTTCTGATGCGTTTTGTAAAGTTTTTTTTGTAACCTCTCCCTCGAACAAAATACCCCACCCCTTGAACAAAATCCTAGATACGGCTTTAAAAGACAAGTGAAATAAAGAAATCATCAACAAAAATCTTAATATATTTATTCAAGCTTCCATTCTTTAAATTATTCAATAATTCAACTAATTTAATTTTTCTAAAGATTTAACTAATTTTCACTAATTTAAGCCTTTGAACTTAAAATTACACTCAGCAAATGCAATTCAACCCACAAATAAGGAAACTCGCGCTGATACAATCAATTTGACACAATTCCCACTCACTCGTTCACGTAGCAACACCAACAATCAATCTACTCCATAATGAATAATCAACATAATTAACCATTAATAACTAACAATCAATGTTATAAAAAAGAACAAATAACACCCACAATCAACCTACCACAATTAACTATTGTCTTTTCAACCCTCCTGAATTTTCTAAAAATTGGTTTTTGGTAACACTAGATAGCCGTTGGTAATTTTTTATGCTTAATTTGAAAATATGCAGTTAAACTGTCGTTACTATCAAATAGTAAACAAAAATATATAAGATTTTAGAAATAAAATATAAAAATATACACAAATTATGTTTTTATATGTGAAAATATATATAAAAATATACACAAATTTATGCCAATGGAAAAAACTAAATTTGAAACAGTTTTGAAAATTGTGTAATATTAACCACAATGGCATTTCCATGCTCGAATAATTATGCAATGAGAGTAAACTTGACTTCTACATTCAAGAACTACTCTAGTTTTTAATTTTGTCAAAAATTACACCCTAATTCAATATTACGTTTTATTGCTTAAAAAAGCACGTAGATATAGTAATTTCCTTTCAAATAAACCTTTTAGAAACCCCATTATAATTTTTCAGCGCCCCACTAGCAGCAACAGGAAAAAATAAAAAATAGGAAACATCACACCGTCCCATGTGCAAAAGCGATTTTCCCTGATGCTCAAGATGGGGGACTGTAGTTCTTCCAAATGGAGGTTTCGGCTATGGCGATTCCAATGGTGCAGTTTTCATTTTGGTTCGAGTCCATTTTTGGTTTGTAGGCTAATTTCTGAAATTTTCACAAATTTGTTTTCGCAACGAACATTATTCTTAAGATTAATCGAAATAATAGTTACTCTACAGTTGTTTTTTTTACATTTTTAAAATCTTGGGTTACAAAGGGCTAGAGTTCGTTCTTTACTATATTGCCCCTAAGAGGGCAATCATGATCCTAAGATTACCTTAAGTAGCTTCGGAATAGGCGTCGTCACAGGGAAAGACTCCTCTAAAAACGTCATTTCCATATCATCTAACAAGCAGCAAGGCAGTTTCGAAACAGAAAAATTACAGTCATTGCAGAACTTAACCGCGGCCACTGATAAAAACATAACAGCAAAAAGCCAGTCACATTCTTCTTTTTCAAACTGTAGGGCCGATTCCGCTGATCCATACATGAATTTCAGCAGTTTCTTTACATGATTAAGCTTGGATTGAAGATAATGCTCCGAAGTCCAGTTAGATGGCATAGCCATCACAAATGTATGCGTCTTCCATGTTTGCTGAACTATTATATGAGGAGCATCCTTAATGTTTATTGAGATACTAAAAAGGAAGAAGAGATTTTCAACTGAAGTTGCGAAGAAGATATAGGTGCTGAGTGTTAAGTATTTAAAGCACTAGTTACTGTTTCAACTCCTTTGTAATGCTTTTCATTCCACTCAGTATGATCAGTTCAGTTCATTCTTCGTTGGATACAGGGTCACCACCCCCTTTCCCCCACAGAGGATTTTATTTTTCGATTTTTTTTTTGTTTAATTGGCATTGAGAACAACTTTGGCTAAACACTCTAGATCACCAATCTAGAGCCTGAGTCTTAGGTTTTCACTTTCTTCATTCAAGAACAGGTGTCTGAGATGACCAAATTTAGACCCAGATATTTCTTGAGGCATGAGCACAAATTTGCCCATGGCTTCTTGTAAACAGCTGGAGAGTGGATGTAGTACTCTTTTTTACTGCTTCCGTGAGTCTAGTAATGACTCTCAGACTTCCTGAGGATACCCTATCCTTAAGGTAACCCCAGAACATGGGAGATTAAGACCTTGGAATTTGGTTGATCATCCTGAATCAGCCAAGACAGATCACAAGGTCTGCATAAATACTTTTTTTAAGTTAATTCAAGGACAGGCTTGACCTCTGAGAGCTTGTAACGCATTTTTGGAATGTCCTTTTTCTTTTCTTTGTTTCGAAGTTGAAATGACTATTTTATAACTTTTTTTTTATTTGGAATCTACCTTTTCTCCTGAAACTCATGAAAAACTTGATGGTTTTTTTTTAATACTCAAGACAAAAGGAAGACTTTTCTAAGTTATTAGTTGTTTTTTTTTATACTTACATTTCTAATATTTTTTTAAGATATCTCTAAAATTATTTGAGATCTCTGAAACTTCCAAATCCCATGGATATTCAGTTGTCTTTACCAGACCCCCCCCCCCCCTCCAAGGGTACGAAACTCTTAAATATGTAAATAACAGGAAAATTTCCTTTGTTCGAGAACCTATATTACAAAGTAAGGTAAATATTTGTATGTTTTCATTGTCTATAGGCTTAAGTTTGGTTTACAATGTAATATAATTCATCTACGAGCTTTAAATTATGACTTCATTCTGTTTATACATTATACTTAAGGAGTATTACCACCGGACACCTTGGATTCTCTTGCATCAAAATATCCAGAAGGCTTGATGCCTCTAAAGATCTATCCGAGACAACAGTATGATTGTCCGTACTTGGCAACGCTTAACTTGCAAATTCATGTAAAATATAGCTAATAAAATAGCTAATATAGCTAAAATAGCTAATATAGCTAATAAAATAGTGAAACTTGATTGGTTTCAGATTTAAAAATAAAGATCAAGTTTTGGAATAATTTCTAAGTAAGTACTTGTTAATTAGTTGAATGATTAGTCAAATGATTCCTTGTAGCTTGATTATAATCGACTGGAGTTAGACAATTCAGTGTTGCAATAATTCAGCAGTAGCAAACCCCAGTGATAGCTTTGTCATTAACAGGGACTATTTTAAGTCGTAGCAGGTTATACTCCTGCTATTAGAGGCAGCTGCTCAGTATATAAACAATTTATTTCAAACGAATACTTAGAAGCACAAAAGACAGAATTTGTGTTTTCACCATATAAACATAAAGATTAAAAACAACTCTTCAATAGCTAAATAAAAAAAACTATCATACTGTGTACTCGCTAGTCGTAAATTCAGGCAAGATATTCTAATAATTCAGGTTGCCTGTTTTGTATATTTTAGGTTGCATGTTATTCGATTAATATGTTAGTTATATTTACCATTTATCTATAAACAGGACTGATGAGAGAGAGAGAAAAAGGTTTTATTAAAAAAAATTATAACACATTAACAACAAAACCCGAAGTTTATTAAACTTGTATGGGTACACATCACCCTTTACAAAACCCTACATACACAATTACTACCAGCCAGCCTTAGACTCCCCCCCCCAAAAAAAAGGACAAAAAATAATAATAAGAAAATAAATAAAAATAAACGAAATAAATTAATTTCTAATAATTTCATGACCTAATTGGATACCGAAGATGCATATCGTTCTAAAAATATCTGCTTATTATGTAATTTGAGTGAAAAACTGAAATTACACTCATGAAGAATCAAATTGGACAATGGTAGAAACGAGCACCAGGCAAAGGGTATTAAGACTTAGACAAGAGTTAAAAAGAAACCTTAAAACATGCAAATATTTGCAGAATGCAAAAGAGTTCAAATGCGAAAATTCGCGCCTTTCGTTTCAATTTCCTTCTTCTAGAGATATCTCACTGCAAATATATACTAGAATAATAACAGAATTATTCCATTGTTTGTTTGGCAAGAAGAAACTACTCAGAATCCGGAAGATTTCAGAATCCGGGATACCAAAACTTGTTTGTCTCAAATACACCTGCAGAATTTTTTTTTATTATTAAATTTTTTTCCGTAGTCTAGACTACTCACAAAACTATTTATCAGTTGTCGTTAACAAGGCAGTACCCTGGATTTTTTTTTGAGGGAGTTTTACTCAAAAACAGTCGACACAGAGACGACACAGAGAGACGACACAGAGACAGGGGAGGGGGGTTTACACAAAAAAGCGCATACAAAATTTGTTTATATCCGTTTTTTTTTTCGTTTTTACGAGTCAGACACACGTTTCGAGGGGGGGGGGGAAGGGTTCAAACAAGGTAAACCCCGCCCCTGGATACGGCCCTGGTCGTTAAATTAAAAATTTGTTGAATTTGTTGAATTTTTCCAAGTAATAATCACCAATTATGGTGGATATTAGGAGCTACAGTCTTAAGGAGTAGGCTAATGCTTCCCCATTCCTTTTCTTTGACCTTATACCCTTAGACCTTAGCTTCTCCCGTGCCCTCAGAGGCATCCAAAAAGAGCTGTTAATTAGCCCTTATAAGTGTTGCTACCCAGACATCTTTCCAATGAGATGGACTATAGTATAGATGTGTTTCAGGTTCCACTGGTAGGTGCAACGAAGTGTAGAGTAGAAGTGTAGCGTATAGCGAAGTGTAGAGCTGCCAATTAGCCCTTATAAGTGTTGCTACCCAGACATCTTCCCAATGAGATGGCCTATAGTATGTTTCAGGTTCCAATAGTAGGTGCAACGAAGTGTAGAGTAGAAGTGTAGCGTGTAGCGAAGTGTAGAGCTGCCAATTAGCCCTTATAAGTGTTGCTACCCAGACATCTTCCAATGAGATGGAGTATAGTATAGATGTGTTTCAGGTTCCAATGGTAGGTGCAACGAAGTGTAGAGTAGAAGTGTAGCGTGTAGCGAAGTGTAGAGCTGCCAATTAGCCCTTATAAGTGTTGCTACCCAGACATCTTCCCAATGAGATGGAGTATAGTGTAGATGTGTTTCAGGTTCCAATGGTAGGTAAAACGAAGTGTAGCGTAGAAGTGTAGCGTGTAGCGAAGTGTAGAGCTGCCAATTAGCCCTTATAAGTTTTGCTACCCAGACATCTTCCCAATAAGATGGACTATAGTATAGATGTGTTTCAGGTTCCAATGGTAGGTGCAACGAAGTGTAGAGAAGAAGGATAGCGTGTAGCGAAGTGTAGAGCTGCCAATTAGCCCTTATAAGTGTTGCTACCCAGACATCTTCCCAATGAGATGGCCTATAGTATAGATGTGTTTCAGGTTCCAATGGTAGGTGCAACGAAGTGTATTTTTCGATCCTTCTCTTCTTCGAGTCCCCTGGCTACTATCCCAGTACCATTTTGGGCAGTCTATCTTCCAATGAGTTTGTACATGCAATAAAAGTTAGACAATATATTAAAAAGTAATAATAATAAATCCCTATAACTGCCAAGAATAAAGTTAAATATTATATACCATTGCTCTTGTTCGCCAAATAGCTTCATAAAAGTCTTTCCAACGGTCAGAAAGCTTCCCCTTACAGTAGTGGCATCGGTTTCCCTTTTCTTTCCACCTAAGAATTTGTACAGATCAAATTCGTAAAAGATATCCGCATATTCAGGAGAAAGTTCAGTCACATCATCTACGCATAGCAGCAAACAGGCGCAGGAGTGTTTTTCTAAATAATCAATGAAGATGCTCAAACTGGTTCCACAACTTTCTAAAAACTCAAGAAAGCCTAGGATTCCCTCATCGGTATAACGACGCATTGTTTGAGTGTCGAAGTCATCAAGAATGAGACCAGATTTACGAACGATGCTTAGGGGCAATACACAGGGTTCGACGAGCTGTTGTAGAACCAGCTCTATGTTGCTATGATCAACTGGATGTTTCCCAATCGACTTCAATATGTCACCTGGAAAATAAAGCCTCAATCAAAATTCCACAGAGGGAGTGTCGGGGGCAGCGCCAGACAAAGGGTGATTGGGTCCAATCGGGCCTCATATTTGAAAGGGCCCCGCATTACTATCAAAATGAACAAAAAAATATTTTGAAATTTAAAGCAAACTGTTTTTGATGATAAGGGATAAATTATGAATGATTCAAATAACTAAAAATATATTTATTTGAAGCTTGGATTGCTGGATGAGATTTATTAATGTGTTTATTATTATATGATATATACTTTATAATATAGAAAACTGATACCCATGAAAGTTCATGTCAAATTTATTGAATTTAATCTGGATAGTCCTATATTAGAGAAGTTTTGCACTAGTACGTGTGTTGCTTTACGTACGTAAACTACTATGCACGTATATCTTATTTAAATATTTAATATATAGAGAGGAAAAAGAATCAAGTTGGATTCTTTTTCCTCACAAAAGAATCCAATTGGGCCCAGTATCTATTCGATCCAGGCTTGGTCGGGGGGAGTGAGGGATAAATAATAGAAAGTGATAAAGAGAGAGATGGGGAGAGAAATTTAGATAATTTTCAAAGGCTTAACATTTCAAGTAATATTTCAACATATAATTGCGGCGTCTGGGTTGCCTAACAACTATGAAATTTTGTTAAGAAAAATTCTCCGTTAGCAGGATCTGAAACCAAGACCTTTGGAACACTACCCCAGAACCTTCAACCGTTTAACTGTTTATTTAATTCACTTAAAAATACAAAAAACGTTAAGCCCCAACGGAGAGCAGAGCTCGTAAATCTGGGTATATATAAATAGTAGGATACAGAAAAACAAAACATCTGGTCATAATAATAATAATAAAAGCAAAAATTAACACGGTTAACCAAAAAAGAAACAAAAAGAAACAACCACAAAAAAGATAAGCAACAAAGAAGTAAAGAAAATAAAGAAATGCTGGACAGGAGGGGCGTGGGAGGCCATCCCAACACGGGGACACAAAAACAAAACAACACAAAGAAAAATATCATATATTTTAATAATCCATCATTAGTGGTGAATAAAAAACATTAATAAAGAATCTTCCAATTTGTTTTTTTAATTTAATCAGGGATGTTTGGGATGGATCAAACAGAGTTTTGTCATTCAGCTTAGATTTATTTGTAATGAATGGCATTCGGTACCTAATTGAGAACCTTGACCTTTCGGAACTTACAAAAGGAATGCGGTATATTCCCGACCACTGAAGAGCCGAACGAGGGAGCAAAATCAGCAAATATTTGTTGTAGAAATAATTATTAGGATTTTGATTTTGAAAATACCATACGGAAATATTTACTTCTCGTATATGCTTTAAATCTAACAAATTTAAGAAAAAGAATATCGTTTTTGTTTCTGATGCATTTTCAAGTTTTGAAGTTCGATATATAAAAAAAAAATCAAGTATTCTTACTGCTCTATTTTGTAGTACCTGTAATGGTGTTATATGCGTCCAAAAGGTATTAAGATAAACAATTGAGCAGTAACTCAAATAAGAAGCAATTAAAGAATTGTAAATTATTTCTCACATGGAAAATGGAAATTTTCACACGATAAATCGATCAAATATTTTGAGCACGTTTTACCCTTAAATGATCAATATGATGTTGAAATGACAAAAGGGGGTCAAGAAAAACTCCTAAATAACGATATGACTGGATCCTACGGACTTGATGCTCACCAACCTGAAGTTCCTGACAAGAAATCTCTCGAGAGGCACGTTTTGAACGACCAAAAACAATAATTTCAGTTTTTGTAAAGTTCGGTACTAAATTATTGGAAACAAATTATCGATTAACTGAAGAAACAGTTATAATTAAACTTTCAATCATTGTAGATGAATCCCTCGCTTAACAGATATGACTGTGTCATCTGCGAACAGAATTGCAAGCCTAATATTCTTCTACAAACTTCGCGGAAAATCATTAATAAAAATAAACGCGGACCTAATACTGAACCTTGAGGGACACCAATACCCTTAAGACTTTTTAAATTAGACAGTTTTCCATCGACATCTACTGCAATTTTCACACAGGTATGAATTTATTATTTCTAGTATTTTCCCCTCTTACGCCTGAATTTTTCCATTTTATCAAGAAGATTTTCATGGTTTAAAGAGTCGAATGCTTTCCTAATATCATGGAAAACAGCAACCACATTGAAATCATCATTTAATAAATAGATTAGCAACTGCGTGTTCTGTCGAACGACTTACCGTAAATCCAAACTGGTATTTGGTAAAAAAAAAAAAAAAATTTGATCCGAATAATTAGAAACTCTTTCTTTTAAGAAACTCTTTTTTTTCAACACTTTAGATAATGGCGATAAAATTGCAGTAGGATTATATTCCATATTTATAATTATATTCCGTTCGAACATGATTGCTTATCAAAATACTTTAACATCAAAACCATCCTATTTCGCCAAGACAACTAACTGATAAAACTATCTCGCAGCAATATTTTAAAAGTACATCTTTGCCATCAAGAAACTCTTCGAATCTAACATTAATTAAATAGTCTACAAGATGAGCGATTGAAATCTTATAATAAGCATAAATTGTTCTTCATATGAGAGAAGGATGCCAAGGCCCTTAATCCCCTGCCAAGCCTAGTAGGACATTTTTCACTCTTTAACTAAAGCAAAAATTATTTGGAAACATGAAAGATACAAATTTCAATATTTGAATCATGGTCGTCCCGATACTTTTTTAAATAACTTCTAATATTTTTTTTTGTTGCGTGTATTTTTTTAACCTGTGTTTTCGGAAGTTTTTTTTGCACTTGTAAAAGATTGATTATTCTAACATTTGTGTCTGTAGTCAGTTTGAACATTTTACGGCGAAAACTGCTGTTTCACGGCAAAAAATGGTGTAGAACCGTATGATGTCGTGTGATCTTGTTCGTTACCCACAAAAAAAAACACAAAAACTACAAATATCCGTTTGAATATTTCCAAGTCTTATTCCGACCATTGAAAAAAACAAGTTTGGGTAATGTTGTACTAGGAGAACCCGTAGTGAAATCTTTAATTATTTAAGAGAGGGCGATGAAATATTGAACATTAAATTCTGTGAGGCACTGAAGCCATTGATGAAATATTGAACATTAAATTCTGTGAGGCACTGAAGCCATTGGTCTGACTTACATAGAAATCTGTCTATTTCTTCGTTATGTTACACCCGGCTTTATTGGATCAAGCAGATTTTTCTAATGGAAATTACTTCTGGTATGTAACTCCAATCTTGATAAAAACTGAACGCTAATCAATTCTGACAAGTAGAATACATTCCTTGCAAATTCTTCTCTAGTTCTCAATTTGGCATTGTATGTTACATCTTCCTATGTGTACATCCTAATGCATGCAATTGATTGAGAGCATAAAACACTAATTTCCAAAAATAAATACACAGCACTCCAAAATACACTATACATTCTAAAAACACAGTTGCCCATTAACATCCATACTGTTGAAAAACCATCCCTATTAATGATTAATAACAAGACTTGTTTCTTACTTTTTGTAACGAAAACACAGAACAATAATCCATCTAGCTTATCCAAGTCAATACATTAGTCATAAGTGCACACATGCTCAACCCTCGCAGGGTTAGGTGAGGTGCATCAAAACTTTAATTTCTTTCAAGGGAAAAATAGGCATATTTTGGCAGCCATTTTTTTCCGAGGGGAGGGGATGGGGGTCAAATAGACCATTACCAGGTGCAGAAGAGCATCGCCTGTGAGTATATGATTATGGTCTTGAAAAATGCCTTAAACTAAATCCAGCGTTTTCAACTCAAGTTTGTATGATAGTTAAGCATCTTACTAACAAATGTTGTGTTAAGCTGAGAACTTGCATCAATTAAATTTGGTTAATAACACGAATATACATTGTTCAAACAATTATTCAAATGAACTTTTTTACATAATGAATTTAGACTATTTAAACACTTTTATGCATTGTCCACGTTTTATTTTCGTCTCTTTTTTTAGGTTTTTTTTTTATTAACTCCTTGAATTAACTCGAAGTGGCTAAGTATAGCCAGATAAAGGTAATATTTTACTTATATAAATGTCCGTAATTATATCATCTATAAAAAATTTTCGCTTGGTAATTCGAAGGGATATTAACAGCAAGAGGTATTACAAAAAAAAACTTAACCTTACTGTATTGCTTACTTAATTTTCTACTTTCAGCGGGAACCAGACGATGTAATGTCCTACCCGGACATTACATAACATCAAAATACCTTGGAATGACACCTGATTACCATTTTCTTTAATCCGCTAGAGCTTTCCTGGCGATCTTCACCCAAGGTGTGTCCCATGTTTTTTCCATGTCTACGGAACACACCTTCTCCCTTCCCCCATGGCTCCAGATATTCTTTGAGTTTTGCTACAGGTTTTTATTTTGGCCTCCTGACTTTCGTGTCCAGGAAGGTGCTAGTTTGCAAACAAGAACGCATCAACAAATCGTGCCAGCGGGACGACACAAAGTGTGGCCACGGTACTTTAGGCCAATTCCTTTGGTAAATTAGTGGGAGTTCCTCTTATTGGCCACAATGTCTTCTTACTTCACTATTTGAGGCCCTGTTTCATCTACTGATGCGGAAAATATAACACAGGCAACGGTTGTCGAACAGGTCCAAAGCTCTTGCCACTTCTGCTTTTATTGGCCATGTCTCACAAACATATAGCAGAGCTCCAAACGTTGCAACATAACTCTGATTTTTGTTTTGGTTGAGATCTCTTGTCTGATCCATAGTTGTTTTGTTTTGATTTTTTTCAGAGAAGTAAAGACTAAACATCTCTGCCTGTTTGATATTCACATTACCTATATTGTCTGTTGCATTCGTATGCTTTGATTCATTTGTTCCTATAGGTTCAACCCCTAGAAGGGGTTAAAGGAGAGGAGGGCTGGCCAGAATATTTTCCTAGGGGTCATAATGTGGAAAATTCCATTCCCAGGCCAAACCTCCACCCTCCATCCCCTATTCGTCCTGTTTGTATTTGCGGCATTATCAAAAGTTATTCTTTCGTAATTGCCGTTTCAAAGAAGTTCAAAAATTACGCTAAGCGTTTCAAATCTACCTCAAAGGGCCTTCCTCGGCACAGGCAAAAAGAATACAAGACAAATAGCCAACTAAATAAACTAGCAACAGAGTAAGATCAACATAATCAAACATAATCTAAGTGAAACATAATCCAATTAAAAGTTCAACAAATAGTTTCCTGCATTATGCAATGAAAGACCAGTTGCAGTCATTTCACCTAAATTACTACGGTATGTAATTTTGTAAGTAGACGGCGCTTTTTCCTAAAAATACTGGAAAGGTGGCAGTAACAAACTTAAAAGTAAGCTTATTGATTTTTGATCCGTAAATGAAAAATAATCCAATTGATGTAGTCAGAAATTAATAACCACAGAAGATTATTACTCTTTGATGGGAGGTTTATTTCTTAATATCATTCCAATTAATTTATTTCCAATAGCAGTATATTTATGGCACAGATTTCCAGTGGAAACTAGCCAAAGAGCTTGTCACAAGACACTCTGAGTAAAAGAAATGAGCCATAACGTGAACTATCTTGTGAAGAAAAAAATTATGTACTCCCTTCCCCCAAACACAAAATTGTAAGTACCCCTACCCTCTCCCAATGAAAAAGAATCCTGAATGTTTCAATTAAGATCTCCTACTAGTCTCTCCCGCGGAGTTTTCGATTTATCACTCAATGCCTTTTGATTCCGTATTCACATCGCTCAGGAAATTTTTTCTATCCTCATTCCTTCAAGACACGGGTCTATATTTTAGCATACACTTTTTTAATAAATAAATTACTAATAAATTCTCTTTTAATTTTCAGATTCTATACTCTTCTTTTTTTTCTGTACTCTTTTTTTGTAATACACTTATTTTTTTTCTTACTGAGGAAGGCCCTCGGAGGTGGGGTACGAATATTCAGCATGCTTCCCAATTTTCTTTATTGGTAGTTGTCATGATCCTACAATTATTCTAATATTTCCTGCTGAGGTCCTCGGGAGTTCGTCCAGAAAAAAATCGGCATATTTTTGCCTTTTCTTCATCGCTAGTTGTCAAAGTCCTCGTTTAGTCGTCGTGTGCAATTTTTTCCACCCAGTGAGGTCTTAGAAATTAACTTGTTAAGCAGATAGTTACAAAACCAAAATACAGTACTAGCGTGTGCAATTTTTCGGAAGAAATTGTAGGGCATTTGCTATTGGCCGTGAACGTAAACGAAGCACGAAGGGTAAAAGATACTTTTTCATAAATAAATCAATTTAAAGACTATTGGAAAAAACTATGCGATTTTTAATAAATGTAACGTGACATTTACACGCATTTTCAGATTTCAACAAAAATCTTGGTTATTTCTTTTGACAATTTCTTTCTAGTGATTCCCTTAGAGATTCGAAGCAACCGAAAAAACAGAAGAAGGAAGAGATCTTAACTGGATTACAGGTAAAAAGTCACAGAGTCGCCCGGGAGGACCGCAAAAACTCAGAATTGTGTACCTTGCCTAATTTTTCCTTCTTTAGCCAATTTAGATCCCACAACAAGATCAGTAACAACAACCGGTTCACTAGCAGTTATTCTGGATCTGGTGTTTGGCATTCCAGGTGAAATGAATTCTGACATAATTCCCAGATATTCTTGACAGTAGTTGGACAGCTTTCTATTTCGCACCGGAATAACTTCCACAAGAACTGAGAATTCTCTATCTTCATATTTCACCTTCTTCTTCTTCCTTCTTCGCTTCAAGAGCTTCTTTAACCGTGCTGAAAAATAAAGACACAAATTTATTCCAAATTTTTTTTTTATTGGACGCTCTTTAAAAACAGAAATGAAGAAATGACAACGAGACAGATAGAGAAAAAGAGAGAGTGAGGGAGAGAGATAGAGAGAGAGGGAGGAAGAGAGAAAAGAGAGAGGGAACAGAGAGAGATGGCGTAAGCTCGTGATATCACCATCTCTTTGCCGGAATATCCATTCATAATTTTCTTAAAGATTCCAGTTACGAAATGGTGTCTTTCACTCCATAGAGTTATAACATAATGAAATTGTGTTTTAAATATAGAACTTAGCTTTTCTATAGACTTCATGACTTTAACGATTTGGAATCATTGTATTAATTAGCTTGAAATGGTGTTTATTTGGATTGACTCTATTTATATACTCCACATTGCAAAAAGAGCCATAGTTGATTGTTATCTGAGCATTTTGTTTTCCCCAAGGAATTAAACGTTCAAGAAACTTTTCTTTCAAATAAATGTAGAAACAAAGTTAAAGCTTGAAATGAGCAATTTTTACTGTACATAAAGGATGGGCTGTCCACCTCCTCGGCCGTAAGTTTCCGAAGTACTTCAGTGAAAGCATTTTGGAATCCAAAACTGCAGCGAACTGGTAATTTTAATATGCTATTTCTAAATGAGTCGTAGTTTGCAGGTAAACGACCCCTTCCCTTCCAAATTGATATGACGAACATGCTTTGGAGGGTATAAAAAGTTAGGCCTAAAATACACTTTTTGGAATTTTAGCCCAAAAAAAGCGCTTCATTGACTGCCTAATGTTTTCAAACATTACGTAATGAAAGATCAAATAAAGTCATTTCTCCTACTTTAATACGGCATGTGCTCTTATAAAGTGGACGGCGGTTTCCACTAGAAACACTGGAAACGGGGCAATGTCAAGAAAAAGATAAAGAAATATTGTCTAAGAATTACTGGAGGATAATTTTTGTAATTGAAACTCCATTCGGATAATTTTTTTACCTACAATTCTGAAGCTCTGCTCTGATACTCTGAAGCACCTGCTGTTACGGAGAAAAGATAGGCCTTAGATTTCTTGAACGTCATCTGAAAAATTACTTTCTTCTTTTCTTACCTTCCTTCGGGTATTTCTGGCTTTAACAATCCTAATTTGTGGCACATCCATCGCAAGATTCCATTTTGTGGCTTTAGGAATATAACTTTGAAGCAGCAGACCACCTTTTAGGGAGAAAAGCTAGACAAGTACCAAGAGACATTACTCGAAAGGTTTAAACTTGGTAGAAGAGAGATGGATTTGCGATAAGTTTTTTATTTATATTATTTTTTTTATATTAACATGAATTAGAGTAAGGGAAGTTAAACCAAAAGCACCAAAGTACGGATTAAAGGAGAAGTGAAAATTGAGTCATGTATAAAACTGTTGAGGATCTTGAAGATGAAGCCAGAGTGAATAACGGTAAGATTACGACATCTTAAGAATTTTAGAGAAAGTAGTCAGTCTGGACTAGTATCAGATAAAGAAGGGACTGGGGCTCAATTAGTGATAAAGAGAGTGATAAAAAGAGACAGGCTAGGACAAACATTTTTGAAATGTGTTAAACCACATTAAAATCATAGGAAATGGAGTAGAAAACAAAGAGAGAATCATTGATAATTTTGAAGTGAAGGGAGACGTATCCAGTAAGGATAAAATTAGAATTAGTATTTATAGGGTTAAAAAGTAACAACGGGGAAGGTACTGACAGAACAGTAAATGTAACCTTAAAAAAGGGTGGCTACAATGTTTGAGACGTCATAATGACATTAGCGATATGATTGTTAATAAAGGGGTGAATACCTGGTGACAGGGACATACCCAGGGGACTGGTTACAAGTTTTGACTCCCCCACCCGAAGTATTTCTCAGAGCCGTAAAATGGTCACAAAAATGGATGCAAAAAAGAGGGTGGTTACCTTCTGGTAACCACCCTCGGAACAGCTCCAACCATTTATACCCAGTCCCTGGCCCAAAAAACTGGTACAAACTTCCGAAGGGTGGTCAAAGTAGGCTATTACTGACCTATATCAAGTTCAACTATATTAACTGATAACATTAAGAAAAAGTTTTATGTCATTTCTGGTCATTAGTAGCTCGCCAGATCAGTTTTTTTTCTGTTTTTGGATATTGAGTAGAACCACCTGTTCATATTCCTTCTTCATATACGCATTTTCCAGGTTTAGTTTGATTTTAATAATTATATAGCTCTATGTGTGTTTGTTCTAGTTATCCTTTTTATACCAATCTTTTTGGGGGTTTTGCTCTTTTGTGGTTTTATGGATGTTATTGTTGCTCATTTTATTTGCACAGTCTTCTTGGAACTTAGCAACTAGTCATTCTTTTATTTTCTAACAAAAATTTTTCTCTCTAAGATGGTTATGATAGGTTTTACGGATGAAGGATGATATAGATGATGTCAAAAATTGAGCTTTTGGCAGCTCCTGCTGGAGACAAATAAATGATAGGACATCCACGAACGGGTTGTGAAGAAGTCATAGGAAAAGGTCTAAAAGGATGCAGGAAATTCGAGGGAGGCAATAAGGAATGAAGCTCTCAACAGAGTAGTGAGGTGGATGAGTGTACGCAGCTGTGTTGACATCAGGAATTTTGATGTTGGGAAAAATTATCACCAGTAGCAGTAAGTTTATTTTGCTGCAGTGGCCTCTTACCTCTTGCTGTGGCACTTTCTTTTTCATCTTTTTTTGCTAAAAATCTTTCTGAAACAACATCCGTGTAGAAAAGCCTTCCATCAGGCTCAATGTGTGGTAGCCAAACAATTGAACTTTCAGAACTATAAAGAAAAATAAAGAGTTTAAAGAGAACTTTCACTCGTTCAAAATTAAAATTGATCAATCGAGGGAGATTTGAAGTAAAACGTTCGTTATTGTCTGTAGTATACTAAAAAGTTGATAGTAATAAAGATGTAGATGCCAAGAAAAGAATTTTAATACAGAAATTCAGATCAGTCCTTAGAAATCCTTAAAAATCAACCAGTGAGATGATTATGGATATAAACCATCAAGGACCGCAACCACCAATGACCCTAACCACCAAGGACCTCCAACTCCAAGGGTCCCCTATACCCAGCATCCAAGGGGACCCCTCCCTCCAACTTTTTGCCCCCTCCCCCATTTTTGACTTTTTTGAGGTTTTTTAACTTTTTTTTATTTTTTTAACATGGTATTTTTTTCAACTTTTTTTTACATGACTTAGAATAGCATAAAACATACCTAAAACATAGAAAATTCACATTTAATATTTTCCAAATTCAAAATGAGAATGATATAGAAATGTTAGTCGTGACTTTTACTATTAGAAAAATTATGTTTTTTTATTAGACACTCTAGATGATCGTTTACTCCACTTTCTCTCTAGTGGGGGGGGGACCAATAGGCACTGAGTGTGCACAAAGTAGAAACTTGCAATTGTTATTTTAGTGTATAGTTGGTAGTGGGAGTATCAAGAACGAAAATGATTGGATTTGAGAAACAGAAGATCTTACGGAATCTAGTAAAACTGGAAAAATGTTTAGTGTTAGATGATGACTTTCTGGAATTATCTCTTCAACGGAAAATATTTTCTCTAGAAATGCTTAACAGTATAATGGGAACTAATTCTCCATCTTTGGCCTATTGTATGAAGCATATGCGTTGTGAGTAAATTGCATTTAGTCAATTTCTTGATATATTAATTGAAACGAAACAAAATGACATTGTGATTCCGCCTTTAACCACTACCTAGAAATTCATTATTTAAAACAATAAGAAATAAGTTTTTGTGACGATACTCGATTAATCCTCCTCCTCCTAAAAGACAATGTTTTTTTATTGATTGTGAGTCAGTTTCGCTTTGGCAGTAAGACAGACAACATCGAAAAAATGTATCATACATGTTCATTATATTTATATGCACTGGGCAGCTAAACATCATGTGAGAACTGTACTACAGTTGATGACTATAATGAAAAGTGTAGATTATGCAATCCGTGTGAATTGCATAAAGGATATTCTGTACAAATTAAGCACTGTAATACCTGTCTTGAAGAGACTTGTGACTCTCATCCAAATGGATATCTATGCTCCAATTGCCATTTTGATAAGTGTGACCAATGGGAAAATACTTACCCTGGCATGATTGGAAAAAACCCTATACGTGACTTCAGTTTATTTCTAAGGGATTGGTATCGTCGTGGATTTAAATCGTATTGGGAAGAAGAATGTGGAGCACGTTTCAATTGTAAAAAGATGAAGAGAGTATGGTTATTGCGTCATCGTTGTGAGGACCATGCTAGAAATGATTATAAACCTAGTGATTTTTATTTGGCTGTTACAGAAATTGATCCTTCATATGAGAATATTGTGTGCGACATTACTTAAAATAATCAGATAGAGAAAGGTGAATTTTACAATATGAATGGTAATAGTATCATTGACTTCACAAGGAGATTTAATAAAAATGAAGTTACATTATATTGTGGAAAATGTAACCCTGACTTTCCACGCCAGGATCAGTACAAGTTGAATCTCAATGATCTGCCACCACTAATCGTTGTCGATGACGACTACGATGACAATCTAAATGACTATGAAGAAGAAGAAGAAATCTAAACAATGAAGACAAAAGACTTTTTTTGGTAGTGCATATATATATTTTATTAATAAACAAATTCACATAAATTTTTAAAACACTTTATTCTTAGGGCACTGAAATCAATATTATACAGGTCTGAAAGGGTATTTTCTACTAGAAAGTCGTTCAGACGAGGACTGTGTACATAAATGTTGAGAAATTCACTGAAAGTATAGTCACGACATCGAAAAATGAAATATAGTAATGCATGAAAACCACAGCTTTTGGTTGATAAATCTTATACTCGCATCCAATTTTGAATAATTGTTTTCCCACTTCCTTTAAGATAGTTTTTGATGTGCGGTGTGTACAATGCATATGGTAGACAAAAAGGATCAAAAAATTATATTTCCTTCGCAGTTTAAAGGATGCATAGCCAATGACCCGTCTGCACAGTCGATGGGCTACCATTAACAATGATAATGGTTTTGTTAGCAGTATGAATATAATCAGGGAAATCGCAGGGTATACAATAGAATTTGTATTTGGACATAAAAGGACCCATGTTAAACACATCGATTATTTGATTGGTGATCATGGTGCGTAGTCTAATAGAAACCTACCGTCAGGCGTAATTTCCCAATAAGTTTCAAATTGATTGAGTGAGATTAATGTTACACTCTCTGTCAATGGTTTGTCAAAGGTACACGCTAAACGTACAGTACCCGTTCGGACAATACTCATATCTTGAGTACCAGACAAGTCCAAAACAATGATAAAATGACTTTTTGCGAACATTGCATCGGTTATACCATTTTCATATGTTTGAGAATCTCGATCTAGGGATTGCATTGTCAATTCATATAGGGTCCTATAGGATTTATCAAAGGATAAATTGTAGAGAGGAATTCCATTTACTTTACACATAAGAAAAGAAAGTCCAAAACAATTCAAATTCATGTGGCGAACTTGTCCACGATCGTATGGCACTGGCACTTTTTACAAAAGCCAAGGCAAGTTTCGAAGGAATTTCACGATTGATAAATGAAGAATCGGTGTAGGTACTTGAACCACTGGCCATATGACGTTGATTGGCGATTGTGTGAGGAACGAGCAGTTTGATATTATTTTCAGAGGCTCTTAGTTTTCAATTGCCAAAGCAACAGAACTCATAACCTGTTGTTTTCGGACATGAAGTATTGCCGAGGTGAGATTGACATTAGCATCGGGTGCTGCATCAAGTGTTTTTCTCAATATGAAATTGGACGGAGTGAGTTGTAACTTTATATCAATTTTAACATTGGGGGGCATTCATTGGGATATATTAAATATTTCATGATAGAGTCTACCAACAAAATGATACTCCTTGCTCACTGCCCAAGTGAGTTCACCATCAGTATCAACATTTGATCTATAGTCATAGCCCATTGGCAGACCTCTCAATTTCTTATAGGACATTGGATTCATTAACATAAATTGTATGTAACTTGCATAGTTTGATAGATTATTGCTAGTGCTCACTAATGTTCCATTTATGTAGACACATATTTGTTTAAATAAATTGTGTCGTATACCATTTTCATAGGATAATCCATCGACAGCGGAGGGAGGTAAATTGTCAGACTTTTTCCTCACCATAACTTTTAAATCAATAAATGTGGATGATAAATCTATGAAGTAGTGTTCATTGGAATAAATTTGAAAATGTATGTTTTCAGAGAGGGGTTGCTGTGGATAGAATTGTTCATAGTACCCATGTTTTACACTGACATCCACACTTTCTGCATTAAAAAGATTTAGATATGTGGTGACAGTGGGAGTTGAGATTCCTTGTGGGGTAGATATGCCATTTAGGTCTATGAAAAGAAATCCCTTTTCGATCTAGCAATTTTTCTTCTTGGTTTCTTTTTCTTATTCTTACTTTTCTTTGACAAGAGTGGTGTCTTTCGCTTCTGACCTGGGTAGATACTGATGAGTGATGAGATGTTTCTCCTCCTTTTAAAACCTTTTCAATTTTGTCTTGATTTCAATATCTCGCCAAGGGATCGTGCGCTGGACCTGAGATTTTGAGAAACACTTTACCAGCCTAAAGATTTAAAATCTTTACCAGCCCCCCAATCGTGTAGCGTAGAGGAAGCAAAATCCGCAGCAACCGGCACAATATATTTTTTAGCCAGAGGTATTGCACAGCGAAACAACTTAGCAAACCAACTGCCAAGACCGTAGCCCGACATTGACGAACGGCCTTTATAATAGTTCATTCCATGACCCAATTGTCGTGGTTGGAGAGCAGTAACATAGCAATCAATATCAGGACATACAAATATATTTTTTCTATTAGCCATTTTGTTGTAGCTGAATGGGTCGAAAATGACATGTAATCACAGCCAAACCTTTTGTTATTGCTAGAGGATCACCTAATTCACTTCTTAGCGTTAACTGACAGAGTTCCAAATACGAAGTGTTTACAGGAGCATACTGAAGATGCTTTATATTATAGTGATGAACATGTTCATGGGAGGTTTTTTGTTCAAGAACACGTAGGAGGGGAACATTTGAATTACCAACTCTCGATGTTTCCACAAAGGACGTATAAGGAAATATACTAGAGTCCAAGGCGAAACCGGGTGGATAATCTGCAAAAATAACACGATTCCTCCCACTGACAGTACCAGCCTTTTCACCACTGATCATATTCTGTTTAAAGCCAAGAATATCTCTCAGATTATCATTGAGATGCATCATTTCATTGTCAACGATCGAGCTAATGTAAATCCTATCATGTTTCATTGAATAATTAAATTGGAATGTACCATTCTTATGAACAGAATTTTTCTATTGATTGTACGAAACAAATCGTTCATACTACCAAATTCTTTGTATTTCAGTGTGAAATGGGGATATTCACTAGATTTAAGTGCTTCAACCACTTCATAGTCGACAAAGAGTGACCAATCGAATGGTATAACTTTTATCTCATACGTGCAATCTTTTCTCAGGATATCGTATGTATTTTTGAGAATACAATCGACAAGAGCAACTTCATACTTTCCATCATCGAATTTGATGGTGGGGGAGAGTTTCGTCCAAAAATCACTTATTATATTCAAATCATTGTAGAGAGGGTCGGAGACGTTGGACATAAACGTTACATAAAAACAATTGGGCATTGCGTATGTCCTTGGCGGATATCCACGAATCAAAATCAGATTCGTATCCTAGACAACGAACAAGCAACTGTTCCATGTCCCTGTGAGCACGAGTCTTTAATATCTTTTCAATCTGATAGATTCCGGGGTTTTTAACTTTTTGTAATTCATAATCATAAAAACCGCCAAGAATCTCATCATCTTTCATGTCACGTAGACGATACGTTATGGGTGTAGTGTCCAGGAGTTTGGAGACTTTAAAAAGTTCAGTGGACCACAAGTAATTACCCTTTTCAAAAACATTAGTAGTTCGATTGATTCGAACAGTATCATCAACATTGAATTTCTTTTTTGTTCTTCCCATTACCACCACCACCACCATTGAAATATTGTTTAAGAAAAGTGTCAAGTGTATTGAAATCATGATGAACTTCCGTTGGGGTTGAGTTGGACAGGGTTTGATGTGGACGTCGATTATAAATCAACATGATTTTATCCAAATCATTAATAAAAGCAGCAGTCTTTTTCAAAGTCCAATATCTAGAAATTAAAAGTCGAATAGGTCTTATCAGCAATTCGGCCAATACTGCCTTTATTGGACTATGACTATGATAGAAGATTGTATTATATTTCAATAGAACCTTCTCTACATGAGGATTAACAAATTCACTACTCCGATCTGTTTGAATCTTCTTATAGCAATCCTGTTAGAGGATGATTTCAAGAACCTCTCTTGGCTCTTCATCGCCACTTCATCGCCTCTCTTTGACCGCAGTGGAATGGCATATGCAAAGCGACTAAAAACACTGATTGCAAGTATAATGTACTTGTATGGGTGATTGTAACGCCGCTGAATCTCATCTAGAATCAAAAGATCTGCCTGTAATATTTGTAATTGGAAAAAGGCTTTAGTTTTTCAATAGTGATTACCGCGACCTCTAAGATTACGAAGTAAGAGTGTAACTTGATTCATTCTGTAGATACTCTGCCGCCCGATTCTTTTCAAGTCCAGTGAATTGAGCAAGTGTGGTGGGTGAACTTAAACTTCCCACTGCATCAATATTTTCATAAACATGTTTCAAAGCCCAAACCATTTTGAACGTAAACACGTTAGTGAAGTGTCCACTGCCCATTTGCATACTAAAAGATGATGGTGAGGGAGATGCAGTGATATTAAGACGTCTTCGCTTGACTCCCCAACCCATAACTCTTGTCAAATCATTTCCACTTTGATTTAAAAACATCTTTTGATATTTGACTAAATTCCTTTAATCGTTTTAAAACATGTTTATTGCCAATAAGACTTTTGGGAAAGTTTGATGAGTTTAAAAATGTATGCAGATGACTATCAAGTGATACAAGTCAAATGATACAATGATACTGTCAAATGATACAAGTCTTTTACGATTCTTGACCAAATCTGATAATAAATCAAGTAGAATATAGGTCTTGCCATAGGTTACAAATTGATTTCCATTAGCATCAATTTGAACATGCTCACTGCCATTGAGACGTGTCAAGAGTCTTTAACACTGTTCATGATAGGAATGTGGCATTAGATCTGCAACACTTGTCATAACTTTAGAAAAATATTCTTCTTCTTGTGGTATTGTTGTTGTTGTTGGTGGAGTCATTTCCTTTTTGTGATCAATGACATTTACATTGAGTGGTCTCTCACGATAGTGTTTATGTTTGTCGACGCGGCGAAGTGTATTTTGAAGCAGAATTAATTTTTCATCGTCGACAATTGTCTCATTGTTAATGAATTTATTGAGATTGTCCTCGAAATGTTCCTTTGGTGAAAGGGCGAGTTCAATTGGAGTCAATTTATAAGGTTTGGCCATTCTCTAGAGAAAACTGTTTACAAGTACTGCAGTGATTGGCAGTGAAAGTGTAAATAAGCTATCACCCACTTGAAGAAGTCGTTCCCTTTTAAAGTGGTTTCCTTTTTTTTAGCTTGCTGATGCTAGGGAGCGTACAAGGGAACGATGTTGCTTTGTCTGTTACTTAACATCTTCTGGAAGTTGAACATTGCCTTCAGTTAAATTTAAACAAAGTTCTGATATGAGATTAATGAATTCTCTATCGACACCATGTTTTAGCATGGCCTACCTAAGTCGTGGTTTTGAATTACCTAGAACGGCGAA
Source organism: Artemia sinica (assembly GCA_027921565.1). Classification (NCBI taxonomy): domain Eukaryota; kingdom Metazoa; phylum Arthropoda; class Branchiopoda; order Anostraca; family Artemiidae; genus Artemia; species Artemia sinica. Next base: position 28,051,609 of record CM051258.1, read on the forward strand.
TAAGTGTCGATGTTCATGTAGTTTCTTCAGTGTCATGATTGCAACTAACGACCTTCTTTACTGTTCACGGGCAGATATATAGTAATTTCATTGTCAAAAATATCGGTGACTACACGTAAATCCTCGAGTGTGTTCTGATTCAGGTCCAATAGAATATAGCCGTAGGGTTTATTGGTACCCTGATTGTAGGCCGAGAGTAGAAATTTCGGTTCACCCGGATACACCCGTCTGTTTAACGTTATAAGGGAACTGGAATCACGAACAACCCTGTAGATGATATAGTAGGTGCAATTCAAATCAAGTGTTCTCATACACTTGCTCTGCTGAAAGAGATTGTGTAGAATCACTCTCCAATTCCAGTTCCCTTATAACGTTAAACAGACGGGTGTATCCGGGTGAACTGAAATTTCTACTCTCGGCCTACAATCAGGCTACCAAAACCAACAGCCATATCCAAAAGCACCAAGTGGGGGGGGGGGGGGCATTCGCCCTCGGATTGCTTTTGACTATTAATATAGACACTAGCCCTCTCAATTCCCAATTGAATGGGCCCTTTTTTAAGTTTCTGTGACAATGCTTTCTATAAAAACCTAGTATGCCCCTAGGGCATAACTTACAACCTTTGCCCTGGAGGCTGTGGGGGTTTTGTCATCCTCAAAGACATAATTTCTGGACCTTCCAACTACGTTGAACAGAATGGCTATCTCAGAATTTTGATTGGATGTGTTCGGGGAAATGGTGGGCGTGAGAGTTAGTTGCCCTCCAATCCCTTTCGACTATTAAAATGGGTACTAGCGCTTCCAATTTCCAATCGAATGAGACGTTTTTGAAGTTTTTGCGACAACGCTTTCTATAAATCCTTATACGCCCTCAGCGTATAACTTATGACCCTGGCTCAGAGGGCTGTGGGAGGAGTGTCATCTTCAAAGACATAATTTCCATGCATTCCAACTTCACAGAAGAAAATGGCTTATCTCAAAATTTTGATTGGATGTGTTTGGGGAAGTGGTGGGCGTGAGTGTGGAGTTCGTTGCCCTTCAATCACTATTGACTATTAAAAAGGGCACTAGCCCTTTCAAATTCCAATTAAATGAGCTTTTTGAAGTTTCTACGACAACGCTTTCTATAAAAACCTTATATGCCCCCAGAGCATAACTTACAACCCTTGCCCTGAAGGCTGTAGGGGGAGTGTCATTCTCAAAGACAAAATTTCTGGACCTACCCTTGCCCTGATGGGTTTGGGTGGTTTGTCATCTTCAAAGACATAATTTCCAGAATTTTCAACTACGTTGAACAAAATGCATATCTCAAAATTTCAATGGATGTGTTTCGGGAAATGGTGGGCGTGAGAGAGGGGTTAGTTACTCTCCAATCACTCCATGCTCCCAAGGTGATAGACTCCCCCACAATGTTTTTCTATTAAAAACCTCAGACGGCCATTATGGAACTTGTCCAATATTTCCCATTAACAACCGCCCTTTTTTAGCACATGTATTTCTACGGCATGCCCTCTGACGTAACGGCAGCCAGAGGAAAATTAACATTGGAGTTATTGTTGTTTGTTGGTTATGATTGTTGGTTATGGTTGTTGGTTATGATTGTTGGATGTGATTGTTGGTTTTGGATATGGTTTTGGACATGTTTGTTGGATGTGATTGTTGGTTTTGTATATGGTTTTGGTTATCTTTGCTGGTTTTAGTTGATGGTTATGATTGTCGGTTATGTTTGTTGGTTATAATTGTTGGTTGTTGGATGTGATTGTTGATTGATGGTTGTTGGTTTGGATATGGTTTTGGACATGTTTTTTGGTTTTGGATATGTTTGTTAGATGTGATTATTGGTTTTGGTTATGTTTGTTGGTTTTAGTCACTGTATATATAATAGGCAGTATGGTCTTTCCCTATCTCACCCATTATAAAAACCCGGACCGAGGTGAGAGTGCTCCAGAGAACGTAGAAACATAAGCGACATTAGATCTTTTCACGGGTAGACAAGTCAGATTTCTCTTGAACGCGAAACTTGGCTTCAACGTTGGAACACTAAATTTTAAAAAAACTAATTTTAAATTAATCTATTCCAATACATATATGAAAATCGGTAATTAGTAGTGCAATGTTATTATTAGATGTTTTTAGGAATTAAAAGTAGGTTTCGAAGTCTCAAATTGGTTTCAAAGGCATTTTGAGAAAGTTTCTGCCATAATACGTGTTCCAGGGTAATTGGACCGCTGATGGCAGATCAAATGAGAGGAGCTGTTTGTACGCGATATTTGTACGATATATATATATATATATATATATATATATATATATATATATATATATATATATATATATTATATATATATATATATATATATATATATATATATATATATATATATATATATTATATATATATATATATATATATATATATATATATATATATATATATAATATATATATATATATATTATATATATATATATATTATATATATATATATATATATATATATAGCTGTTTGTACGATATATATATATATATATATATATATATATATATATATATATATATATATATATATATATATATATATATATAATATATATATATATATATATATATATATATATATATGTATATATATATATATATATGTACATATATATATATATATATATATATATATATATATATATATATATATATATATATATATATATATATATATGTATATATATATATATATATATATATATATATATATATATACATATATATATATATATATATATATATATATATATATATTATATATATATATATATATATATATATATATATATATTATATATATATATAAAGATACTGAAAAAACAAAGCGAATATTTCGAGAGGACAAACGCCTCTCTTCTTCAGCGCGAAACGAAATAATGTATCCAAGGAAAGTGCCGAAAAAAAAAAAAAAAACGCGGAAAGTCAATGTGAAACGAACAAAAAAACCAAAGAAAAAACCAAAAACTTAAAAGATGAATAAAATTCAATAAAAGCCAAAAATTTAAAGAATTAAAACCAAATACCTAACAACCATAAAAGCGAGTTATTCGCCAATATCCGCGATTTGCACCAAATCCAAAATACTAGCGAATTATTTTTTTTGGATTTTTTGTCATATTTTTTTTGGATTTTGTGCAAATCGCGGATATTGGCGAATAACTCGCTTTTATGGTTGTTAGGTATTTGGTTTTAATTCTTGTAAATTTTGGCTTTTATTGAATTTTATTCATCTTTTAAATTTTTGGTTTTTTCTTTTGTTATTTTGTTCTTCTCACATTGACTTTCCGCGTTTGTTTTTTGTTTTGTTTTTTTTTTCTTCGGCACTTTCCTTGGATACATTACTTCGTTTCGCGCTGAAGAAGAGAGGCGTTTGTCCTCTCGAAATATTCGCTTTGTTTTTTCAGTATTTTCATTTGGCCTATAAAAACCCCATTTTTGCTCGTTTTTCTTTCTTTATGTATGTATATATATATATATATATATATATATATATATATATATATATATATATATATATATATATATATATATATATATATATATATATAGATATATATATATATATATATATATATATATATATATATATATATATATATATATATATATATATATATGTATATATACTACGAAAACTTTACGAAAAAGAAAGTTTTTTTTTTAAAGAAAAGTAAAAGCCACATTAAACTTAAGATCAGTAGAAATAGAAGCCTACAATAACTTAAACTCAAAGCGACCAGACATTATTATTAAAGAATAAAAAAGGAAAGAAGAATAATTTGTATGGCTGTAACACAGCATGAAAATTTATATAAATGCATTAAAAGTAGTGGGCTGTAATAATGCAAAGGGTAAATATAACATTGGTTTAAGAATGGAAAGAAAGACAAAGAACGAATCTACAACGATAATCAAGTTAAAAATAAGTTCTATTTGAACAATGCCATAACGCGATGACATTTGATTATGATATTTGACGCTTCGCATCGATATTTCAGTTTTAAAAGTTTTATCAATTTTTTCTCAAAGGGAAATTACGTGGTGGGCATGAATGTAGACTTGCAGCTAAATTAAATATAGTCACTTCCACTTTTCACATATGTTTATTGATATTGGTTTGATTTTTATTGTCTGTAGTACTGATGAGCTCATTAATGAGATAATCAAACACAAGTTTTAAAAAAATTTGCCCCTTTGGTAAAAAAGAGATAATCAAATATTTAAACTACTAAAACTAAAATAATTACTTGCTAGTTTGTTTTCCTTGATAGGTACGTCTCTCGATTTCCCGATTCTTAAATTTTACTTCGTAATATGCAAGTGTGCGCAAAAAAAAAATCTTATAAATTGTTCAAGGGGGAAGTCCTCGCAGCCAGTTTCCTCGCAGCCTAAAATTGGTCTCAATCAGGAACCCTTATCGCTATCTAAATTCACAAAGTGCAAGGATTTTCAAACAGAGGTGTTTATTCTTTAAAGTTCAGGAAAGGTGTGCCCATTTCATACGAAAACACTGATTGAAAACGAAACTAGCTCTTATCTCGGCTCTCCGCCAAAACAGGTAATTAGCCTTTTTCAAGTCACACAGGAACTACAATCTGAGAAAATAATTATCCCAACGTGGAAAAAAATAATAAACCATCCAGTGGCGGATCCAGAGGGGGGTGGAGGGCCCCCCCTAACGTAGTCTAAAGTAGTGTAATTTCCTTAATTAACGCAAGTTTGCATTAATCAAACTTGCTCCTAACGTAAGTTTATCGGATCAACCTATTTTGCCCCTCCCCCCCCCCTAAAAAATACTGGATCCGCCCCTGAAATCATCACATCTATTCCACCATTTATTAGAAGAAAAAATTGTTCCTTATTTTCAAATTTCATCAACCCCCCGCCCCCTTTTTTAGGAGTCCTACATAGGCCAATCAGTTAAGTCCACTGTATATGAATAATAGACTAAGTCATAATTTGTAGATAAATTAAGTCATACCTGTGAGATGGGACAGCTGCCGACCACTTGGCCGGCTCACCAAATTTTTTTCTGCTTTCGAAATTACGAATAATACAATTTCGAACCATTTCTTATTGATTGACGCATACACACTAACCCACTAATACATGAAGAAGTGGGTGGAGCTTTTTGTTCGCACCGAGAATGAAGAGCCAGAAATCATCTGCGGTAAACTTACTGCTAATTATATATATACAGTGGTTTTAGTTGATGGTTATGATTGTCGGATATGTTTGTTGTTTATGTTTATTGATTGTTGGTTATCTTTGTTGGATGTGATTGTTGCTTGATGGTTATGATTGTTGGTTATGTTTGATGTATCTGTTTGTTGGTTGTTGGATATGATTGTTGGTTGTTGATTGATGATTATGATTAATGGTTGTTGATTATGTTTATTGTTTGTTGGTTATCATTAATGGTTGCTGGTTTTTTGGTTATGTTTGCTGGTTATGATTGTTAGTTGTTGGTTTGAATATGTTTGATATTAAATGGAGTTACCAGCCAATGCCACCAATCTGCTTCTAAACACACAGTCAGGGAAATTAGCATTGGATTTTAACTGCACAGGTAGGGAAACAAACATGGGATTTCAAGCGGCCCATTAGGCATGGAGCTCTTAACCCCTCGCACCTGTTACCAGCTGGAAAGATTCCGAGCGCATGCCGCAACCAACAACCAACAGTAATAACCAACAACCACCAACCATCAAACATAACCAACAACCAACAATCACATCCAACAACCAAAACCAACAGCCATATCCAAAACCAACATCCACAAACATATCCAAAACCAACAACCATAACCAACAAACAACAAACATAGCCAAAACCGACAAACATAACCAACAAATGAGCCCAAAAACCATATCCAAAACCAACAATCACATTTAACAAACATGACCAAAAAACATATCCAAAACCATATCCAAAACCGACAATCACATCCAACAAACACAAACCAACAATCATATCCAAACAATTCATAAAAGCCACTCATATCCAAACCAACAATCATATCCTGACCAATAATACAACCATATCCAAACCACTCATAATAGTCACTCATATCCAAACCAACAACCATATCCAAACCAACAATCGTATCAAAACCACTCATAAAAGCCAGTCATATCCAAACCAACAATCATATCCTGACCAACAATCATATCCAAACCAACAATCATATCCAAACCAACAATTACATCCAAACCAACAATCATATCCAAACTATTCATAAAAGCCGCTCATATCCTAACAAAAAATCATATCCAAAGCAACAATCATATCCAAACCACTCATATCCAAACCAGCAATCACATCCAAACCAGCAATCACATCCAAACCAAAGGGACTAGGAGCTACACTTGTACACCCCCATATCGGTGCGTTTAAAATCCCATGTTAATCTGCTATCTGTGCCGTTAAATAGATTGACCCCTCACTATTATTGTGCTGCCTATGATAAGAATCCTTTCTGAACCTATGAATCTATTCGATAAGTCATTATCAGTGGTTCCTTAAAAACCAGGGCCAAAATGGATTAACGAGTTTTCCAGAATATCTAGCTCACTTTTACGCTGATGTATCATACCTTTCACCTGAAAAAGCTTTTGCCTCCTTCTCAGCTGGATCTAGTAAAGAATTATTCTATCCATAATATTTTAAAGTCAATAAAAAATAGTTTAAAGCCAGTAGAATCTAACAAGTCTTAAGCAATTTTAGGTTGGATCGAAATAAATTATGGTCTTTAATTGAAAATTTTGCAGCCCCCTCATCCCTCTCCCACCTCTAGCTGGATGTAACCATAACTGATTGACGAGTATTAGTCAATTTCGGAATTTTTATTACTTTTTTTCATTTATTCCTTATTAACAATTGTTTCATATATCAGTTTGTAAAAAATAAGAAAAAAATCAGCATTTATTTCCTAAGGATTTATCCAGGAATTAGGAGGTAGGAGTGGTACTGGAGTAATACTGTAACGAGACGACTATTATATTTTGAAAGAATTCTGAATAGTGAAGCGAATTGTAGCTTTATTATTTTCCATTTGATTGCTGTGTTAAGCTGCAATATTACCTATTCATGTTTGGAATTGTCCCTTAATATAAATAGATCTTCAAATCTGCAGTAAGAAGCGGCTATACATCATCCATTACAATCTTTTATTCAAAAGTATGTGTTTAGCACTTTGTGACAGCATAGTGGATAAAACCATGACTTTTGATTAAAAGTTTCCAGGTTCAATCCAAAGTGTTGCAAGGAAAGGTCTTGCAAATTTATCACCAATCATAATTTTTTCTTTCTGAGAATTTCTGTTTCAATTATGACATTTTGTCTTACAATTATGACATCATTCATCATACTGGATACAAAGATGCGTTTTTGTTAAAAAGTTGATTTCATTTCGAATATTATGGCTTGGTACTCATAAAAAGCACCATATTTGGTCATTCCTTTAAAATGAGTGTTTAAAACAGGTCATTATGGTGTTCCAGTGCCCTGACAGCAGTGGAGAAGGATCCAAGCAAAAAAGTGGTTTTCCTTGTTTCCTTGTTATACAGCCAGCAGATTGTAAGTTTCCCGAATGGGGTTTTGGCAATGGCAATTCCAATTGTGTACTTCTTGTTTCAATCTGACGCCATTGTGTAGGGGTTTCAGACTATTTTTCCAAATTCCCTTAAATATGTTTTCAAAATAAAATTCTAATATTATGACTAATTTAGATAATAGTTATTGCTCTTGATTCAGCTAGAAATGACAATTTTTGTCACTTACCGATCTTTTTTCAAAACACAGTTCTTAGTTTTTCGTTACTATGGGCCATGGTTTGTACTTTACTAGGCTAAATCCACTGCTGCAACCATGATTCAGTTCATTTTCATTAGTTCTTTCCAGTTATCTTCTTTATTAAAGTGATTTTTTTGATGTTTTGAAAAAACAGTTTTCAAAATTTCTAAACAAGCAACAATTGTATATGTATATACATGTGTATATAAATTTTTTTCTCGAAAATGACACTGTTTTTTTCTGAATATTGGCACACTAATATTTCCCGATGGTAAAAAACGATCTAGATAGATAACGAATTTGGAAAAATTCGTTTGCAACCTTAATTTTGGAAAAACAATTTCCATATGAATGACATCACACTCATATGCGTTTCTTGTCATTCTGTTTTCCCTATTAGTGTTTACAACTTGCTTAGCGCAGTAAATAGCACATGAGACTTCTAGTTCAAAGGACAAAGATTCAGCTCATATAGTCATCGAATTTTTCATTGGAGTGTTTTTTCTCCACAGTCAAATTTTCCAACATTTTTCACTTAAATAATGTCGCAGATACTTGAAATAGTTATAATACATTTTGCTGAAGATTAGTGTCTCTGTTAAGTATGTTACATTACAATTTAATTTGATTGTTTATAGGACAGAATAGTTAATCAGTAGAAATCTGCAAAAAAAGTTTGCTGAATGAAATGAAATTAAAGTTCCTACAATAACTTATTTTTTCTCATGCAAAGCTCAGTCCCCTGGTACTATATATGCATAAACATGGCATAAACAAAAAATGTAGTAGTTACAAACCTCTCTGATGATGTATCTGACTCATCTATACTCTTTACATCAGGTGATCCATACTGTCCAGATGAAGAACTATCTGAATCACTATCAGTTTGATCTAGGCTTTCTTTCCAGACATTTGCTTTCAACCTATAGCTTCCAGTAGTATTACCATTATCTTTATATGCTTTGGAAGATTCTTGTATCAATTTCTCATAGTGGCTCGCCATTCATTCTAAATGTAGGATTGCAAATCCTTGTAACTAAAACCCAAACGGTTTAATGATGATCTTTGACAATATAGTGTTGGGATGTGAAAAACACTACACTAAATAGAAGTAAAAATCAAAAAGCACTATAATAAAGACCATAAAGATTCAATACATTTTGTTTTTTCCCCAGAACCACTTTGCATGAAGGGGTGATTGTATACTTTGGAGGGGGCTTATTTAACAGGATATTGGAAGTTCTAGCACCCTTTTTTAAAAGTCAAAAGTGACGACAGGGCAACAAGCCTTGCTTCCACGCTTTTTTCCCCCAAAGACTCATATCTAAATTTTAAGACGGCTGTTTTGTTTGAAATAGTCAAAAGGTTAAATAACTATAAATGCAGGGTTGACATAACCCCCAAAGCCCCTGGGGCAAGGGCTGTAAGTTATGCAAGTTGTCCTTTATTTGCAAATATGTTTTTTTATTGGGGAAAGGGGCATGTTTGATCCTGGATCTTTAAAAAGGCTTGGAGTATCAAGGTGATACTTTAAGGAAATATTGAGAGGGATGTAGAAGACAATCAAAACATAAAATATGCATGCCCATTGTCAAAAGGGCATATCACAACATCTAAGGAACAGTATCACAATATCTAAGGGTAATAAGGTGAAACTTTGAGGAATACTGAAGAGTACATTGACCTAAGTCAAAACACAATATATGCATCCAGTTTATCAAAAAGTCATGTCTGCAATATCTTAATAATGGCTGAAGGTTTTAAGTTGAAAATTTCAGGGTGTGTTAAGGGGAATGTTAAAAAATGGAAAAAGAGCATACAGCCCCCCCCCTCCGATGCTCTTTATAGCTGATGTCCCCTAAAATACATCCAATTAAAATCTTAAAATAGCAATCTTGTTCAAAATAGTCTAAAGGTCAAATAACTATGCCTCCAGAGAAGACATAACCCCCCTATATCCCCTGGGGCAATGACTGTAAGCTATGCAAGGTGCCCATTGTTCATATGTAAGGTTGGCTATTGGGAAAAGGTCACATACTTGATCCTGGGTCTCCAAAAAGGCTTATGGTATTAAGATGAGAATTTCAGGAAATGTCAACAAGGTTGTCAAACAAAATCAAAACACACTATATGGATGGCACCTATCAAATGGGAGAATCAGCACTATGTAAGGAACAGTTGACAATATCATGTTGAAACTTTCAGGCCATAGGGACAGCTGAGGGTATTAAGCTGAAACTTTCAGAGCATGTTCAGGGGGGATGTTCAAAAGTGATCAGAGGACATCCAGCCCCTTCCTATTAGTCTTACTTAGAGGCGCTCTCCCCAGTACTAATAGAAATCATGAAAAAACAAGTTATGTAATATAGTCAAAAGGTCTAATAACTGTGCCTCCAGGGATACTATGCCATCCACCGCCTCCAGGGCAAGGGTTGTAAATTATGCAATTTACCCATTGTTTACATACGGGATTTATCATTAGGAAAGGGCAGACATTTGATACAGGGTGCATGTGAAAAAGCTAAGGGTGTTAAGGTGAAACTTCAGAGAATCTTGAGGCAAATGCTGATCAAAAGACACTGCATGTATACAGGCTCCAAAAGGGGGAATCTAGAATATCTTAGAAATGGCTAAGGATATTAACTTGAAATTTCAGGCTACTGATACTATTACAACTACTATGGTTGCAAGTCCAACGAATTGCAACTGTGACTACTTCTTCTAATACAACTGTGATTGCAACTATGACTGCAAATCACTACAAATAGCTTCTTTACAGATATCTGTAGTTGGCTGGGTTTGTTTTCTATTTATTAGCAATAAGAAGGATAAAAACTTGAGAGAAAGTTTCAAGGAAAATAGTTTGTGAAGTAGCAGATGGTATCTTGAGGAGGAAATTTGGAAACACGGTTAGGAATATTAGTGAAAATGCTTTAAGTCTAATAGAGAAGAGGAGGGGATTGTACAAAAAGTATTTCAGTGATAGATCATTTGAAAACAAGAGGAATGTGAGGAAAGTAGAGAAAGCACTAAAATATAAACTAAGGATGTGTGAAGTAGAGGCAATGGATAAAAATGCTGGAGATCTTGGAGATGCAGACAGATGGCATAATTACAAAATATTCTATTGGCATGTTAAAAAATTGAGAGGGAATGGTCAATCTGACCTTGTCCCACTTAAAGATAGGAACAGGGCTACAATTAGTGATAAGAAAAGAGTTAAAGAATGATGGACAGAACATTCTGAGAATTTGCTAACCATGACAAAGCTACAGGATTTGATAAACTTAAGAATGATAAATTGTGTGATATTTTGGAAGCAAAGGATGAGTTATTTTTAAAGGAAAAATTAGAGAGTTAAAAAAAAAAATAAAAATAATGAGGCCATGTGTGCTGATAGTGTGGTAAATTAGTCTTTTAAATATGGTGGTTGTGAAGTTAGAGACAAATTACTGAAGATTATGAATCTGATTTCTGAAAAAAGGGAAGTACCAAGAAATTTTAGGAAAACTTTAATTAAACCCCTCAATAAGAAAGGTTATAAGAGTGAGTGTGGTAATTATTGAGCCATTAGCTTGCTTTGTGTAGGAAGCAGATTACTTTGTACGGTGATAATTTTTAGACTTAGAGATGCTATAGATACAGTTTTAAGAGAAGAACAGTGCAGTTATAGGAGGGGGACAGGATGCATCAGCCCAATTATTACTCTTAGATTAATCATTGAGAAGTGTTTGAATCATCAGACCCCTTTAATCACAGTTTTATGCATTATGAGCAAGTATTTTATTCAGCCAATACAAGAACTTAGCGAAGATCGTATCCTTGTATGGTATACCAAAGAAACACACTAAAGTAATTAGTGCTATGTACAAGAATAGCAATGCTGTGGTTAAGGTAAGAAATGGGGTTAGCAACTGGTTTTCTAATGAATCAGGAGTTAAGCAGAGTTACATTCTATTCCTGATTATTTGGATCATTCTGTAGCTTTTGTCTTAAGGAACACAGCAAAGGCTATTGGAGAGCATGGAATAAAATACAAAAGTAACAATACTCCTAGACTTAGATTGTGTTGAGGATTTGGATGTCCTAGATGGACATGTTAGCAAAATGAATGATCTTTTAGAGGTTTTGAGAGTTCAGGATACACTATTCAAGGAATCAATGTTAAGAAGAATTGGTTGAAGTGTTGGCCTCAGGCAGGTTGCTACTGCACTGAGTTGTTAGTATTACTAGGTGTAGTAGTATTCTACAAGACTTCTCATCAAGTGACTACAAAGCCGAAATTCAACTATTTGATGGAAAACATACAGTTCTAGGATTTTATTCAACTATTAGAGTAGATTAAACTTAGATATCAAACAGTTTGTAGGAACAAACTGTAAGTAAGGAGTAACCCAGCTCAATAGTAACCAAAACTCTGTAAAACGGAATTTTGATACCAATAGATCAAACATTATACCAATAGATCAAACATTAAAAGAATCAGATTTTTATGCTGATTTCAAATATATAAATTTCATCAAGTTTAGTCCTATCCATCAAAAGTTACGCGCCTCAAAAAATTTGCCTGATTTTTGAAAAAAGGAAACACCCCCCAAAAAAGTCATAGAACCTTAATGAAAATCACGCCATCAGATTCAGCATATCAGAGAACCCGACTGTAGAGGTTTCAAGCTCCTATCTGCAAAAATGTGGAATTTTGTACTTTTTGCCAGAAGAAAGATCACAGATGTGTGTTTATTTGTTTTTTCCCCCAGGGGTGATTATATCGACCCAGTGGTCCTAGAATATCGCAGGAGGGCTCATTCAAACGGAAATTAAAAATTCTAGTGCCCTTTTTAAGTGACCAAAAAAAAGAAGAAAGGCAACTAGACCCTTTTCCATGCTCATTCTTTCCCCAAGGTCACCTGATCAAAATTTTGAGATAGCCATTTTGTTCAGCATGGTCGAAAAATATAATAACTATGTCTTTGAGGATGACCTAATCCCCCACAGTCCCGGGGGGAGGGCTGCAAATTATGAACTTTGCCCAATGTTTACATATAGTATTGGTTATTGGGAAGTATACAGACGTTTTCAGGGGGTATTTTTTCTGGTATTGGGACGGGGGGTCGGGGTTACACGGGAGGATCTTTCCATGGAGGAAGTTTTCATGGGGGAAGGAACATTGCTATGAAGGGGGCGCCGGATTTCCCAGCATCATTTATAATAACGATCAGAAATTAAATAAAAAACAAGTTTTTCAACTGAAAGTAAGGAGCAACATCAAAACTTAAAACGAACAGAAATTATTACGTATATGATTGGGTCCAACCCCTAGTCAATACCTCGCTCTTTACGCTAAAGTTTTTTTAGTACTTTCATAAGAGCTATTTATTCTAATTAACGGCCTTTGTGATTAAGGGGTCATTTTTAAAGAATTGGAACAAAATTCAAACTTTAGCATAAAGAGCTAGGTATTTACTAGGGGGGGGGCGAATCCCCCTAATATACGTAATAAAAAATACGAATATAGAAGTTCGTTATGTAAGTTAATTCGTAAGTTACGTATATTTATTACTAATAAAAACGTTTGTAAATAAAAATAAACAACTTTTGAGAAAGCCATTTAGCCAAAAAAAAGTAAAATTAATACGCAAATTTCGTTTTAATTATTCAAGTACGGTGAGCCAAAATCAAAACCTGTATTAATTTAAAAACGTTCAGAAATTAAATAAAAAAAAGTTTTTTTAATTGAGAGTAAGGAGCAACATTAAAACTTAAAACAAACAGAAATTATTCTGTATATGAAAGGGGCTCTCCCCTCCTCAACGCCTCACTCTTTACACTAAAGTTTGACTCTTTGTCACAACTCTAATTTTTAAAACAATAAAAAACTTTAGCGTAAAGAGCAAGGCGTTGAGGAGAGGACAGCCCCTTTCATATACAGAATAATTTCTGTTCATTCTAAGTTTTAATGTTGCTCCTTACTTTCAGTTAAAAAAAACTGTTTTTTTTATTTAATGAAATAAAGAGAGCTGAGTAATTTTATTTTGCAAATTCAATTTTAATATTCTTCATTGATTCATGGTATAATCTTCTGCCTTTCTTCTGTATGCCAGGAGATATCTCTGAGAACATTTTGATCTGCAAGTCTATACAGCCAAATCTCTGCCATAGAATTTTCAAGGCATTTTTTCAATCTTTTTAAGGTAGAAAAACTCCAGTCACGCTAGTAAGAATAGATGGTTCTAGGCGTTTACCCTCCTCCCCCCGCCCCCGAAAAATACCCCCTGAAAAATATCTCCCATGGAAAATAGTTTTTTCCAAATTTGAGAATTTAATCTGAGAATTTTATTTTTTTTAATTTCTGTAGGGGGAAGGAACTTCAGTACTTGTGTATTATAGTGGTACTTATTTGCTTTTTTTTTTAGCTTAGCATGAGACAAGACAAAGACAAGTGACAGAATATATAGGAAATATATAATTTGGGCTATATATTTCCACATAAGGGGGGGGGGGTAAAGTATTTGGACAGTTTGAAGTCAGGAGACAATTATTCCTAGGTATATAGCCACTAAAAAATTACAGAAGAATAGCAAGGTATCTGGAAATTTTGATAACTAAAAAAAATCCCAGTATAAAGTAAATGTAATGTTTCATTTAATTGTTTTTTCCCAGTGTTAAGTGTTTGTATTTTTTTTCAATGACCGTTTTTTCCAAGTATTAAGTACTATTATTAGGTTAATGTAGTGTTTCATTTAAGTGTTTTATGATGATTGCTGATCAAAGTTTACGTTATTTTTGCCTTTCATTTATGTTATTTTACTGTGTTCATGGTCCCATATTTGGCTTTAAAATACACTTATCAATCTATCTATCTAATATACAGAATAATTGTACCAAACACATTTTGCATGCAGACATGCTATACTTCCCCCCCCCTTCCCCAATGTGCAAATCTATAGCCCAATTTTATTTCTAAAGTAACAAAGAAACTAACGAAAAAACTGGTGTGTTCTCGAATTTTACACAGCAAAAAACTTGAATGAGTGGCACATAATACAAAAGTACCAAAATTCCTTCCCCCTACGGAAATTAAAAAAATAAAACTCAAATAAAATTCTCAAATTTAGAAAGCCTTATTTTCCATGGGGGGGGGGTATTTACCAGGGGGTTATTTTCTGAGAGGGTATTTTCTGCGGGGAGGGGTAAATGCCAGCCACTGAATAGACAACATAGCAAAATATTTAATAGCATATGGACACTAGGGAAATAAGCTATTGTCACAATCATTCATAGTATTTACTGCATTTTTTTTTTTTTTTGCTAGAATTAGTTTTTTTGTATCAGGTTCTATACTACTTGAATCTAACCCAACTCTAATCTGGAAGCTATTTGGCCAGGCAAAGTTCTAGTTCAAGGGCTTCCTGCTATCTTGGGAAATAGTTGAATTGGGTGACTAAAACTTTCTGGTATGTATCCAGGGCCTAAAATATGCCTGAGGAGATATTACTGAGCTACTACCTCTACCCTTTCCTTATTTCTAGGACTTAGAAGATTGTACACAGAACAAGTCTCTTTAATATTCTATAAGTGGTCCCATAGAACAATATATATTGATAAAACAAAAGAAACACTATTAGATTCCTTATTTTATGCTTTGGTACTTGTCTAGAGTCTGGTAGTTGCTCAAGAAAGACCACGTTGAAATCTCAAAGATGCTTTATGAAAAACAGGTTTTTGCTGCCTTGTGAGCAGGGTTTTAGTGGAGCCAGAGCAGAGCAATGTACCAGCACTGCTTTTGAGGGAGGAGTGGTGCTCTGGTACTGATTTGTTCTGTCAGCGGGAATGTTTATTATGTATTTTGTGCTTGTGCAGGTAAAACACAAACTAACACTACTATCACTGTGCTTTGACATCATGCCACTTACTTGTGCAAGACTTCCAGCCTAATCTCACTCTTGTTTTGTTTATTTACATATTTTACTCGTCCTGTAAACAGTTACATTCAAGCATTTGAAATTGTTGCTGTTAGTGATAATGTTTGTGATTACTGGTGGACTATTTATGATTATTGATTTAAAATGGCAAATAATAATCAAAAACAAAAATTCATTATTGCTTTTTTTAACAGAGGATCTGTAAATAAAATAGCCTCAAAAGTTCATAACAAAAACAATGGCATTGAAAGTAAAGTGGTGACATCTGAGGCAAAAGAGCCTATGTGTGTTTAAAGTACAAATTTGGAAGCTGAAAGACAAGGAGTCAAATGTGACTGGCCAGATATTTGGACAGTGGATATGTGGGGCAAGAAACAGAAGCTTATCCTTGGTTAGACTGTAGGGATGGAAAGTTGGGCTGCAAAATATGCAGTGATTTATCCAGCCTAGGTGCTTTTAAAGCCAAGCACATTTCTTTATCCAATGAATGGTGATCTTACCATATCACAAGTAATGGCTCCAAAAGAGATGCTCAGTTGAAATTATTATGTAAAAAGATTATTGAACACAAGCAATTATTTGGCAGCACAAAAAGGGATTGAAACTTCTAAAAAGTAGTTAATTGAAACAGTTTGGGATGCTTTCAATGAAACTCATAAAGAATCAATCAAATCAGTTTTTAGGTCTGCTTATTATTTGGCTAAAAATGATTGACCATGTTTGGATCATTTTGATTTATTAGAACTACAATGATTAAATGGTGTCAATATTGGAGCTGGGCTACATTCCTGTTGTAGTGCCACTACAATTATAGATCACATTGCCCAAGAAATGAAGATTAAAATAATAAGTAAAATAAAGAATGAGGGAGGTAAGATCTCCAGAATTTAAGACGAGTGCATTACCTTAAGCTCTAAGTCAGTTTTAATAATTTATTTGAAATGTGAAATTAACAAAACAAAGATTCAGAAACCTTGCTCTTAGATCTAATATAACTTTCAGACCAAAAAGCAGAAACTGTATTTGAAGCAGTTACAAAAAGTCTCACTAAATATGGTTTTGACCAAAGACTAAAAAAAAAACTTAGTTGCCTTCACTAGTGATGGAGCCAATGTAATACTTGGAAAACATTCTAGCATAGCTGCAAAGTTCCTAACTGAATTTCCCAATTTAATTATTTGGCACTGTATGAATCACAGAATATAGCTTGCATTAACTGACACTGTAGAAGAAGTATCAGGAGTCAACCACTTCCAATACTTTATGGACAAATTGTATACAGTGTACAGTTAATCTCCAAAAAATCAACATCAGTTATTGAAATGTGTATCTAATCTAAGTGCAAACTAAACAAAATAGGGAATGTTTTAAACACTAGATGGGTGGCTAGCTCATTTAGAGCTGTTAATGCAATTTGGTGTAGATACAGTACCTTGGCAGCACACTTTTCCTCTTGTAAAGATGATACAACTAGATCATCAACAGTAAGAAGCACTTTTGAGGGCCTCTTAAATTGACTAACCTCAAACCAGTTCTTGCTTGATTTAGCCATCATGTATGACATACTTTGTGAGCTCACAACACTGTCAGAGAATCTCCAAAATTGTACAATGACAATTGTAAAAGCAGACAAACTTGTTAGAAGATCTATTAGATACATCCAATCACTGAAGGAGAAACCAGGGACAAGAACCTTAGAGGCTAAGATAGCTATAAAGGAAGAAGTTTTTGACTCTGTTGCATTGAAATAAAATGAAAAGTTTGTAACTATTAATGTACAACAATTAAAATCAAGTGTGACAAACAACCTCAACAGACCTCTGTTTACTACTTATAGATAGAATGAAAAGGCATACAAAAAACTATTAGATGAATTTCAAGTATCAGAGACAGATCACTGGCTGACAGAAATTCCTGTGAGATTTGGTGAAGAGGAAATATGCAGTTTGAGTAAATATTCAAGTTTGATGAATGTAAAGTGAATTGCTCTTTCAGAGAGTATCTTGACAGTAGTAGACATGTTCCAGATAGGCTGATAGAACTGATTAACTGCACTAAGTTGGTCAGTTGCAGTTCAGCTGAGTGTGAATCTTGGTTCAGCCCAATGAACATTATTTTGACTCCAACAAGGAACCTGCTGACTGTTTCTTCTCTATTATTTGTAAAGTGTCATGGAGTTCCTTTGACATCTTGGGAACCTGATCCCTATGTTAAAACCTGGTTAAGGTCTCATTGTGCTGCTGATGACACTCAGACATGAGTAGGCAAGAATGAGAAAAACACAGAGGCAGAAGACATGAAGCACTCTGGACTTGCAGTTATTGATTAAATTTTGTATAGTTAAGACACTTCTAAATATTAACATTATTACAATATTTTTTGAACTGTATTTCTGTATATCTAATTTACAGCTGGTTATTATATTAATTTAAACTCATTCTCATTCATTTGTTTAGATTGTTTTGCTTTTATAACCAAAGATCCAATTAGACCTGCTTTGTTTGTGTATGGTATGTGAATTTAAGCAGGTCAATTTTTCAGTGGTAACTAACTAGCTCAACTAAATGTTTGTATGGTGTTTAATATTATAAAATCATATTTAGCTTTGTGTATTAAATTATCTAATGAATTAACAATTTTGAAAATTAAAAGAGTTTTATCATATTAATGACTTATTATTAAATAAAGAAATTTATAATTCCCTTGAAGATCAAATACACAAAGCCATGTACCACACAAACAACTCTTAAACATTAAAATTTATAATAAAACACATGTGAAATTTGGTAATACATCTGGTATGCTTTGGCTTCAGAATGCATAAAAAAGCATTTTGAAAGGGTTAATTAAAAAAAAATTTAAATACCCCCTGTTTCACTGGGGTTATTCTATACCCCTAGATCCCCCCAGTAATTTACAGCTCTAGCACTGGTAATTTTAGCACTACAAACCTGCTTGTGAGGTATTGCTCACTCTATGACAAAGATTTTAACTTTATTTTTTTGGGGGAATGAAGGGGCAAAAAAGGTACCTAGGTTACATTAAGGTAACCTATTAAATATATGCTATGCTTTACCCCTACCCACCTGATGTGCAAATACATAGGCCAAGCCCAAATTTGTTCATAAACTATTATATTTTCATCCTATTCTGTTTATTTCATAAGTATTAACAAAACTTCACTTCTCACATTACTACAGGATTCTAGACAAGTACCTATGCTTTTTCTAAACAGCCTGTTTAATTTGGTGATAATTTTTCCTACTCTGCCCCTCCCTTGATGGTTATAGATATAGTCTTAAGTGATAATTCTTTTCCCTGCAATAAACCAGATTGCAGCATTGCATTCTTGACCTAGTGAAATCTATTGAGTCTGAATAATTAAAATGGAATTGTTGGGTAAAATATAGTTTTTGAAATGATTTGAATATGTGGAGAACAATGAACATTTTATGTATAATAATAAATGTTTTTTTTTTCTGTAGGCCTATGCAAATTATTTGGTTTGAGTGTTTTTTAGTTCTGTATAAGCCTAGCCTATAGCTCTCCTAGGGCTCTATCTGGGAGCTTAGGGAGTGGCACTTTCAGTCATATATGGTTTTTACCCTAAGCTTAAGAAATACATGAGTCAGGATTTAGCAAAGTTATGAGGCTCAAGAGACTTTCCTTCAGTGGCAGATCCAGAGGGGGGAGCAGGGTGCATCCCCCCCCCTAGCATAGTCTAAAGTAGTGTAATTTACTAAATTAACTCAAATTTGCATTAATTAAACTTGCTCCTAATGCAAGTTTATTGGATCAACCTATTTTGCACCCCCCTAAAAAACAAATTTTTGGATCAACCTATTTTGCACCCCCTAAAAAACAAATTTTTGGATCAACCTATTTTGCCCCCCCCCCCCCCTAAAAAAAAAATCCTGGATCTGCCCATGCTTTCCTTGTGCCTCATTTGAGCAGCAGCTCTGAAACCTTCCCAAGAGATCATCAAGGCTTTTGATCCCTTCCTGAGAGTTTTATCCCCCTTACTCAACTACTTTCTAATAGGCTATCAACAAAATTCCTAATCTAGAGCCACATTTTCAGGCTCAGTGGGTTCAAACATGGATTATTCTTGTCTAGTGCGTCAAGCATTGTGCATCTAGTGCACCAAACATGGGGTTCAAACTTTGAACCCACTGAAACTAGACAAAAAACTGGAAACTTGAAACTAGACAAGAACAACCTGTGTTTGAACCTTCTGAGCCTGAAAATGCAGCTCAGGATTCTCATCTCATCACCCATTATAGTGAATTCACATAAATGAGAAAAACCAATGGTTTTCACAAAAACCATTGGTTTTCTGTTAGGTTTTCCTCTAGGTACAACAAAATATCTTGCTTGACTTTTGTTCAAGAAAAAACCTAAGGTTTTGGTTTTCTTCTGGTTTACCTAGGGATAAACATAATACTTTTAAGGAAGAATACACATATTTATTCAGCTTTTACAAAATTAAGGATAGGACTAAGAATAGTTTACTGAAGGTTCACTTGAGATTAACTTGGTTTGAATTAACAATAACTTTCTGGGGTAGCCTATACCCTTCCTGGATATAGGCTAGGTATTTTGAAATACAGCCATTGAACAGTGGAGGAAAACTGTGAAACGGTAAAAAGAATTACCTAAAAACTATAATAAATTAATTAAATCGTCTTGCATATTTATGATTTTCAAATAGCTTTGCGTCTACTTTGCAACGGTTACCCTGAGAAACTTTTCTCGCTCATTAAAATTTTTTACACAAACTATGAACCAAAAACTAATATTTAGAAGGAAAATTAATTTAAAGCTTTCTAACTAATAGGTAATTAAGTTTTAGGGTATTTTTGTGTAATTAAGTTTATTCGGGTATCGATCAGTTTGCTAGCTAAAAGATAGAAAATAACACAACATGAGCCTTTTAACGTTATTTCTAACTTTTAATTTGAAAAAAAGCATTTCAGTGTTCATATTGGTATGAATTCTTCTCCAAAAAGACCGTTAATCCTTCCACAGGGTGAAACCCTGAGGTGCCTTCCATTCTCTTTATTCATCTGTGACATAAACCTACCTTGCACAAATAACCAGTATATTAATGACTTAGTATTATGAACTACAGGTAATATCGTTGAAATTGCAAAATCAAAGGTACAAAATTCACTCTTCTACTTTGAGAAATTTTCTAAAAGATTACATTCAACCTTTTCACCTACCAAGTCTAATATCATTAAATTTAACCATAATCATAGCGCAGTTTATTCAAACTAACACTTAATGGCATCATAATCCCTGAGAGCAACCACAAATATTACCTAAACCATATATATTTTTGATCAAAGCTTTATTTACACCTTCACGTTACTACTTCAATAAACAAATGCTCTAGGAAAATTATAATAACAAAAAGAATATTACCAAAACCTTAGGGCAGCAGTGAGAAAACATCACTTCACTTTTATAAATGTCATATAAGACCACAAACTGACTATGGGCTTGTTGTAAATAGTCTAGCAAAAATGTAGTTTTGACCCGGTATTTGACCGTCATAAATGTGTTTGCCACCAAAATCTTCATACGAATTCGCTTATTACCGTACCCAAAACCGGCTAAAATCTCCCGTGAAGAAACATCCCTTTTCAGCGCAAAGGGGGGGGGGGGTACTTTAAATTTGAATTTCTGCCATATTTTCTGGATTGGAACGCTGTTTCCCCTTCATTCAAGTCCGAAGAGACCGAAAATGATATTGGAACTGTAAAAATCCATTAACTTAGGGCCCCATTTCAATCCTAAGCGAGGTCAGAAGGGGATGAAAGCACTTTGTTTTGCTACTGGCTTAGTTTTGGTTTTAACGGTGCTATATTTCAATTTCACGCCTGTGAACTCAAATATGAAGTAACATTGAGCTTCTCTTTTAACCTTGACCTGACTTCAGAGATGGGAAGGAGTTGATTTTACTCTGAGCAATTTGTTTGCTGGAAGTCTTTTTTTTCAAGTCTAAGGTGCAAATCTGAGCAGAAGGTATTCTACAGATTCTCTTAAAAGTCTATCTTGACTCTCCCACTCTTATTTTCACTTTCACTCTTTAGCACTGAGAGGTTTGATGAGAACATCAGAAGATTACCATTTTTAAATTTGTTCCTGAATTTGACAAATTCGGTTATTATTGTAAAAAACATGGAAAGTAAAAGCTGAAGCAAAAACAAGCAATCAGGAACACTTCAATCACAGCTTCGTTTTCGATTATTATGACTCTTAAAGAATCGCAACTTCTATTTGATCGAAAAGCTAATGAATAAAATAAAAAATTTGGCTTAATCATATTATATATCAAGATCATAATGGTGCAAAAAAAAACGTTGAGGCAGCTTGTTCTATAGCGCTAGGTACAAGCAACAGCACAGAAAAGGTCACTCTTTTTGCAAGTGCATCAGTGGCTATCAAAGCATCCTTTACAGCTGCAGTAAATCAATTTGAGAAAGATTACGGGAGCATGCGGTATGTCAGTCAGAATGGGTATATTACCGTTTGTAAATGTTTCCAGCCTCAGTTCTCAAGTACTAGAGCTGTCGCTGAGCGCTACCATGTCATCATTTGAAAAAAGAACACGCAGGTAGTGAGACATTTCAGCAGCAGGTGTGAGCGGTAAGCGTTTGAGGTGAACAAAACTAGCCGCACTGGCTACTTTTGTTATTATTGTTTTAGACGGTTTCAAAATTCAGGTAGGGATTCGTTGGATTTAGCTGTGTACCAGCATAGAAAAGCTTTGTCGTCTGCCACGATCAGTTCTGCTTTGTTTGCTGAAGAGCAGTAAAACATCTGACTGGCTTCAGTATGGTAATAACACTGAAGCGTCTATTTGAATGGCCTTGCTATTCGCAACTTGTGAATAGTTTGCTGTTAAATTCACTACAGGATCTTTCCTCTCGGATGAATATGTGAAGACGCGTTTACCCGTCATTGGATCAAGTATTTCCGTTACGATATATTGTGCCATGTCGACGCTCACGCTGGATGCTACTCCTACACCTGACAAGATACATATCAGGTTCTCGGCATCTCTAAATGGGTCCAGCGACTGAACATATTCGAGTGGCCGAGTTGTATTTGTCAAGTCCTTCTCCATACTGCCTCATATTTGGTCCCAGGAAAACCCCAATTACTAACTTTTTGCAAAAAAAAGAGAGCAGACTATCAACAATAACAGAAAGAAGAATATTTCTCTTTATTATTTATTTCTAAAAATTGAAGCTAATATCTCACACATATTGCACAATGGGTTAAAAAATGCATCCATGTTTAGAGGCCTTGCCAATAAATTTTTAAATGTTCAAATAGAATTCCCAGTTCCTGCTGGATATATTTTCCCAACTTTCCCTCAGACACCTCTATGGATTGGACAGTCCCTCTAATAAACAAAAAGTTCTCATATTGGACAAAAGAACTCATCCCCCCAATATTTACAAAAACAAATAGCTGAACTTAATGAAATTATGCATAAAGAGCATCTCCTGTTCTTTTATGGCTGAAAATTTAATGAAAAGTTGTCATGCGGAACATACCTTCCTACCTTTAATATTGCAATCGGTGAAAAACTGTTGCAATCGGTGAAATTATGATTTATTCAGATTCCATGGCAAGCCTTGAGCTCCTAGATTTGGCCTTTCGTTATAAGTCGTATATGGCTACTTTCTGCTGCCTTACACTTACAAATGTACCTGCTACTAGGGGTACAATGAAACATTTCCAGTATTCTAGCGACTCAGATATATGGGTATTCATCGTGCAGTTGAAATTTCTGAAAATATTCGTAAATATTGAATACCCAGGTAAGAGGCCCATTCCACATACTGATATATCTCGATGAAGATTATTAGTGGTCCATCTGATGAATATTAACTAAATTTATCTCCATTTTTCAATAAATTTAGTTTCAAAACCTACCCGTTAATTCCGTTTAAGCTCTAATGGACTTAATATGCAGGCTTCTTGTATCAAATCCCGAATGCCTACTGGTCTAAGTCCCTTATTACTGTATTGTGGATGCTACAACACCAGAAAGGAAAAGATGGAGCATGCCTATTTTAATGTAATTAATTAAAAAAAGTTTTTCCACAAAATATTTTTTCACAGAAAAGTAAAGAATTCCATTAAACAAAAAATAAGCAAAAATAAAATCAAATAACCTACCAAGCGTGAAACTGCCAAAAATCAGCATCAATAAATAAATGAAACCCAAAACGAACAGAAATCACAATAAATAACCGAGTCAAACTCAAAACGAGCAGAAATTAACATAAGTTGGGCTCAAAACCCCTATGACTTCCCAAGGCCAGAACATAATTTGCACTTAACTGAGAAAAATATAAATGTTTTTTACTTTTATAATTTTAATAAATCAATTTAATTAATATTTTGATTACTAAATATCAGTATATGTATATTAAGCTGGCAATACAAATTCATTTTATTTTTTTTCAGTAAAGTGCAAATTATGTTCTGGCCATTGGAAGTCATAGGGGTTTTAAGCCCAATTTATGCTAATTTCTGCTCGTTTTGAGTTTGACTCGGTTATTTATTGTAATTTCTGTTCGTTTTGGGTTTCATTTATTTATCCATGCTGATTTGTGGTAGTTTCACGCTTAGTTGATTATTTGATTTTATTTTTGCTTATTTTTTGTTTAATGAAGTTCTTTACTTTTCTTTGAAAAACTTATTTTTTGGAAAAAGTTTTTTTTAATTAACTTCTGTTCGTTTTATATTGACATAGTCTTTTCAGAGAAAAAGAAAATAATAGTTTAAATCTTTTGGTTTTTTTAAGAATTTATAGTTTGCCCTGCTATTTGTATGCTGGAGAAAAATTTTCAGCAATATTTAACAACATACACCCTCTTAAGAACCTGGACACAAATAGTAGTGTTTAATTTAGTCTCATACCTCCTCTAGTTGACCTGAGATGGAAAACTTGATACCATTCGCAAAAAAAATCTGTTTACTTTCTTTGGTAGCTTGGATACACTTACGCTATTTTGATTTGGTTAAATTTTAAGAGCAGAAGCAGTCCCGAAAGTTTGAACATAATATCCGCAGTTGTTCTTGGGATACTGCTGAGATGCCTTATTGTGAATTAGCATTAACACGGTGCATTTTGATTTAACCTTATGGCAAAATTTTGTTTTTAAACATAAAGTCAAATGGGAGGGTGGGCGTGGGAGGGGAATTAGTTTCCCTCCAATCACTTTCGACTATTAGAAAGGGCGTCAGCCCTTTCTATTTTCAATCGAATGAGCCCTTTTCGAAGTTCCTACGATAACTCCTTCGATACAAAGTGCCCTGGTCTAAACAATAACAACAACAAACAAATAATACATTATGCCCACATCGATGTTTACTATAAAAATGTCAAGCCTTCCTATCACTTCCGACTATTAAAAAGGGCACTAGGCATTTCGATTTCCAATCGAACGAGCCGTTTTTGAGTTTCTATGACAACACTTCCTATAAACACCTTATATGCCCATAGGGCATAAATTACAATCCTTACCCTAAGGGCTGTGAGGGTGGTTGTCATCCTTTAAGACCTAATTTCCAGAACTTTCAACTACATTAAACAAAATGGCTATCTCAAAATTTTGATTGGATGTGTCTGAGAAAATGGTGGGCGTGAGAGGGGCGTTAGTCTTTCTCCAATCACTTTCAACTATTAAAAAAGGCACTAGCCCTTTCAATTCCCAATTAAATGAGCCCGTTTGAAGTTTTTACGACAACGCCTTCAATAAAAACCTTATATGCCCCCAGGGGATAACTTGCAACCGTCGCCCTGAAGGCTGGGGAGGGGGTTGTCATCCTCAAAGACCTAATTTCCAGAACCTTCTACTACGTTGAACAAAATGGCTATCAGAAAATTTGATTGGATGTGTTTGGGGGAATGGTGGGGTAAGAGGAGGGCTAGTTACGCTCCGATCACTTTCAACTATTAAAATGGGCACTAGCCCTCTCAATTTCCAATTGAATGAGCCCCTTTTGATGTTTTTACGACAACTCTATTTTTAAAAACCTTATATGCCCCCAGGACATAACTTACAACCTTTGCCCTGGGGACTCTGGGGGTTTGTCATCCTCAAATACATAATTTCCAGAACTTTTAACTACGTTGAACAAAATGGCTATCTCTAAAATTTCATTGAATGTGTTTGGGGAAATGGTGGGTGTGAGACGGGCGTTAGTCTTTCTCCAATCACTTTCAACTATTAAAAAAGGTACTAGCCCTTTCAATTCCCAATTAAATGAGCCCGTTTGAAGTTTTTACGACAACGCCTTCAATAAAAACCTTATATGCCCCCAGTGGATAACTTAAAACCCTGGCCCTGAGGGCTGGGGAGGGGGTTGTCATCCTCAAAGACCTAATTTCCAGAACTTTCTACTACTTTGAACAAAATGGCTACCTGAAAATTTTGATTGGATGTGTTTGGGGGAATGGTGGGCGTGAGAGGAGGGTTAGTTACCCTCCAATCACTTTCAACTATTAAAATGGGCACTAGCCCTCTCAACTTCCAATTGAATGAGCCCCTTTTGATGTTTTTACGACGACTCTATCGTGAAAAAACTTATATGCCCCCAGGGCATAAATTACAACCCTTGCCCTGGGGACTCTGGGGGGTTTGTCATCCTTAAATACATAATTTCCAGAACGTTCAACTACTTTGAACAAAATGGCTATCTCTAAACTTTGATTGAATGTGTTTGGGGAAATGCTGGGCGTGAGAGGAGGGTTAATTACTCTCCACTCACTTTCGACTACTAAAAAGGGCAATTTCAATTTCCAATCAAATGATCCCCTTTTGAAATTTCTACAAAAACTTTCTATATAAACCTTATATGCCCACAGGGCATAACTGACAATCCTTACACTGAGGGCTCTTATGAGGTTATCATCCTAAAAGACCTAATTTCCAGAACTTTCGACTACGTTGAACAAAATGGATATCTCAAAATTTTGATTGGATGTGTTTGGGGAAATGGTGGGCGTGAGAGGGGGGTTAGTTGCCCTTCAATCACTTTCGACTATTAAAACGGCACTAGCCCTTTCAATTTTCAATTGAATGAGCCCTTTTTGATGTTTTGACAACATTGCTTTCTATAAAAACCTTACATGCTCCCAGGGCATAACTTACAACCCTTGTCCTGAGAGTTGTGGGGGGATGGGCTGTCATCCTTAAAGACGTAATTTCCAAAACTTTCAACTACGTTGAATAAAATGGCTATCTAAAAATTTTGATTGGATTGGTTTGGGAAAAAGGTGGGTGTTAAAGGGGGGTTAGTTACCCTCAAATCACTTTCGACTATTAAAAAGGGCACTAGCCCTTTGAATTTCCAAGCGAATGAGCCCTTTTTCAAGTTTCTACGACAAAGATTTCAATAAAAACTTATATGCCCCCAGGGCATAACTTATAACCCTTGCCTGAAGACTGTGGGGGGAGTGTCCTGCTCTAAGGTATAATTTCCTGAACTTTAAACTGCACGGAACAAAATGGCCATCTAAAAATTTTGATTGGATATGTTTGGGGAAATGGTGGGCGTGGAAGGGGTGTTAGTGGCCTTCCAATCACTTTCGACTATTAAAAAGGGCACTAGCTCTTTCAATTTCCAATCGAATGAGCCCTTTTTGAAGTTTCTACAAAGACTCGTTCTATAAATACCTTATATGCCCCCAGGGAATAACTTAAAACCCTTGCCCTGAGGGCTGTGGGGGAGTGTCCTCCTCAAAACATAATTTCTATCTGGATATTGACAAAACTCAACAAAATGGCTATCTAGAATTTTGATTGGATGTAATTGGGGAAAAGGTGGGCGAGAGAGGGGGGCTAGTTGCCCTCAAATCACTTTCGACTATTAAAAAGGGCACTAGACCTTTGAATTTCCAATCGAATGAGTCCTTTTTCAAGTTTTTACGACAAAGATTCAATAAAAACTTATATGCCCCCAGGGCATAACTTATAACCCTTGCCCTGAAGACTGTGGGGGGAGTGCCCTGCTCAAACGACAAATTTCCTGAACTTTAGCTGCGTGGAACAAAATGGCGATCTCAAAATTTCGAATTGATTTGTTTGGGGAAATGGTGGGCGTGGAAGAGGTGTTAGTTGCCATCCAAATTCCTTTCGACTATTAAAAAGGGCACTAGCCATTTCACTTTCTAATCGAATGAGCCCTTTTTGAAGTTTTTACGACAACATGCTCTATAAAACTTTATATGCCCCCAGGGCATAACTTACAACCCTTCTCCTGAGGGCTGTGAGGGGGTTGTCATCCTCTAAGACCTAATTTACAGAACCTAAAACTACGTTGAATAAAATGGCTATCTCAAAATTTTGATTGGATGTGTTTGGGGAAAATGGTGGGCGTGGAAGGGGTATTAATTGCCTTCCAAATTACTCTCAACTATTAAGAAGGGCACTAGCCATTTCACTTTCTAATCGAATGAGCCCTTTCTGAAGTTTCTCCGACAACACATTCTATAAAACTTTATACGCCCCCAGGGCATAACTTAAAACCCTTGTCCTGAGGGCTGTGAGGGGGTTGTCATCCTCAAAGACCTAATTTACAGAACTTAAAACTACGTTGAATAAAATGGCTATCTCAAAATTTTGATTGGATGTGTTTGGGGAAATGGTGGGCGTGAGAGGGGGGTTAGTTGCCCTCCAATCACTTTTGACTATTAAAAAGGGCACTAGCCCTTTGAATTTCCAATTGAATGAGCCTTTTTTGAAGTTTTTACGACAGCGCCCTCTATAAAAACCTTATATTCACCCAGGGCACAACTTACAAACCTTTCCCTGAAGGCTGTGGGAGAGTGTCCTCCTCAAAAAAATAATTTCTATCTGGAAATCAACTACGCAGAACAAAAGGGCTATCTCAAAATTTTGATTGGATGTGTTTGGGGGAATTATGGGCGTAGGGGGGGGGGGGGGCTAGTTGCCCTCCAATCACTTTCGACTATTAAAAAGGGCACTAGTCCTTTGAATCTCCAATCGAATGAGCCTTTTTTGAAGTTTATTACGACAACACCTTCTATAAAAACCTTATATGTCCCCAGGGCATAATTTACAACCCTTGCCCTGAAGGCCGTGGGGGAGTGTCCTCCTCAAAAACATAATTTCTATCTGGAAATCAACTACGCTGAACAAAATGGCTACCTCAAAATTTTGATTGGATGTGTTTCGGGAAATGGTGGGCGTGGAAGGGGTTTTAGTTGCCTTCCAATCACTTTCGACAATTAAAAGAGCACAAGCCACTCCAATTTCCAGTTGATTGAGCCCTCTTCGAAGTTTCTACGACAACTTCTTCGATACGAGGTGCCCTGCTCTAGAGGAAAAAAATAATAAATGATACATTGTGTAAACATCGTTCTTATATGCCCTCAGGGTATAACTTAAAACCCTTGCCCCGAGGGATGTGGGGGAGTGTCCTCCTCAAAAACATATTTTCTATCTGGAAACCAACTACGCTGAACAAAATGACTATACCAAAATTTTGATTGGATATGTTTGGGAGAATGATGGGCGTGGGGGGGGGGCTAGTTGCCCTCCAATCACTTTCTACTATTAAAAAGGGCACTAGCCCTTTGAATGTCCAATCAAATGAGCCTTTTTTGAAGTTTCGACGACAACGCCTTCTAGAAAAACCTTATATGCCCCCAGGGTATAACTTAAAACCCTTGCCCCGAGGGTTGTAGGGGAGTGTCCTCGGCAAAAACATATTTTCTATCTGGAAATCAACTGCGCTGAACAAAATGGATATTTAAAAATTTTGATTGGATGTGTGTGGGGGAATGATGGGCGTGGAGGGGCTAGTTGCCCTCCAATCACTTTTGACTAGTAAAAAGGGTACTAGCCACTCCAATTTCCAATCAAATGAGCCCTTTTCGAAGTTTCTACGACAACTCCTTCGATACGAAGTGCCCGGATATGGAGAAGAAAAAAGAAAAAAAAATAAATAATACATTGTGCCCACATCGTTCTTTACTTAGGTAGCGCTATCACGCTGCCTATGATATGCTAACGCCTACACAGAGTACCCTTCGAAACAAACTGTTAAAGTGCTTTAAACACAGCATACTACCACCATCAGTCAAAAGCTTTGCTGACTAGACTTGCAAAATAGTATTGAACTCAAAATATGCACCAGGATTATCCAGTTCCTGGAAAACCAAAAATAAAAGTGCTATAAGACACATAAATAGCAGCTACCTCTAACCGTTCAAAACACCTCACATATAGAAAGACAAGAAGAGGACGAAACAGATTTGACCGAAAAGCCCATAGTTTCTGACAGAAGGAGAAAACCATATCAAAATCTATAGCGAGCAAACAAAATCCTGCAAGAATTTAGACTTAAAAAGAGCATAAAAATCTGAGGTTTCCAGAAATGAAAGTTTGTGCATATTAAACAATCAGTGAGCTTCAGTTAACTCTTTCCTGTCATCTCGATCATCACAGGTTTTTTTTCAGGTTTTAAATACAAACTACACTGTTTAAAATACAGATTATTCTGAATAAAAGCCAAAACTGACATTCCAGCGTTAAGAGAGTTTTGGTCTTACGTTTTAAAATGATTCTTTACTTTTTTCTCAAAATGTCCTTTTCTCGAAAAAAAAATTTAAGTAATTTTTGTTAGTTTCTTGTTGAGATAGTTCTAATGATAGTTAATATTGGATATTTTTGTTAACTTGTTTTGCGCAAGTACTAAACCTCAGTGCTTGATGTAAATAAATTCTAATTTTCATGGGGGCTTAAACCACAAAAACGTTTGGTTGGGTCAGGCACATAATGTTTTAGCTTTCCCCTTCATCATCATAATGCAAGACCCCCCCCCCCTCCCCAACCCTCTGTTCCTTGTCCTACGCAACCCGAAAATTCCAAATTCCGACCCTTCAAATTGATGCTAAGATATTGCATATATAGTACATTGATAAACTGGATGCACACAATGTCATTTGATTCAGTTTAACATCCTGCTTAATATCCCTACAAGTTTCAATTTAAGAGGATACGGTACCTTAAAAGATCAAACTTTTTTGTCCATTATAAACTTTTTTTCTAGTTGGAGTGGACAAACTATTTAGAATTGATTGAACGGTCTTGCCATAACTTATTGAGCTTGAATAAGAGACCCAAACAACCGACAGAAAATAAAAGTCGACACCTAATTTACCGAAAATCTTGTAAAAAACTATTTAACTTCTAAAACTTTGTGCTGGAGATATAGATATTCACTTTTAACGTAACTCACATCATCAGAAGGTGTTAATTCTGTTTTCTTTTTCTATTCAAGGATCAGAATTTCTATTTAAAATCCAAGAAATGGCAGTCCCTAAAAATATCCTAGCATATTTTTAAGGAAAACGCTAAAATTCCCCTCAAAGGAATTATTATTTTGAACAATTGGAAAGCTTAGAGAGTTCTCTGTGGTGCTACCCACTTTGATTAACATGCTTTCCAACAAAAGGCGCATACATTTTAATTCTCTTTTCAATCAAATTTCATAGTCAAGATACAAATTCTCGATAGCTATTGATGATAGTTAGTCTCTTGGGAGAATCCAATAATAGGCCCTTTGTCTTTGTGACAGTGGGCTGGCAATAAGGCTTGCAAAGGGATTTTAGGTTACCGTATTCTCTTATTACCCATTGCTTTTTTTAGATATTGCAGATACGCCATTTTGATAACCTGGATGCAAAAATCACCCTGAGCCTTGGCTATTCTACTTTAAACGTCTTCACTGCTCCCACCGTCTTTTCTAATAATACTACGAAGGTAAGTGAAGCTATCCACCTGATCAGTCGTTTCGTTACCCAACGTCACCTTTTCATTTTCAC
The DNA here is from genome assembly GCA_027921565.1 of Artemia sinica. Lineage (NCBI taxonomy): Eukaryota > Metazoa > Arthropoda > Branchiopoda > Anostraca > Artemiidae > Artemia > Artemia sinica. The sequence continues at coordinate 28,083,249 of CM051258.1, forward strand.
TTATTCCTAGCCTTAGCGGCTTAGTCTTCTTAATATTAATTTTCAAACCTAATTTAGCACCCTGAACTTGCAAAACTTCTAAATGTTCATTCATTTTGCTCATACTTTCATCTAGGATGCTTATATCATAAGCATAATCTAAGTCCAGGAAAGTTTTTCCTTCATAGGGGGATAAAACACAACCGTGCTTAACCCCCGATTTAATCCAAAACCAGCCGCTAACCTCATTTCCTACCTAAACCACAGCAGTGTTATTCTCGTACATAACACATACGACTTTAATGTATTTGTCTGGTATACAATACAAGGATAAGACCTTCGCTAAAGCTGTTCTATCAACAGAATCGAGCAGTTGCTCATAATATATAAAACTGAAGACCAAAGGTATTTGACAACTCAGGCACTTGTCAATTATTAACCTAAGAGTAAAAATTTGGTCGACACATCTCCTACCGTTTCTGAAACCGCACTATTCGTCTCTTATTACTTTTTCTTCAGCATCTCTCAGTCTAAAAAGTATCATACTACAAAGTAATTGCTACCTACAGATACCAGGTTAATACCCCGATAATTATTACATTCACTCTTATCATTTTTCTTATAAAGTGATTTAATTAAGGATATCCTAAAATCACCAGGTACTTCCCCTTTATCGAAAACCATGTTCATAATCTTCAGTAACTTATTTCTAGCCTCTGAGCCACCATATTTAAGAAACTCATTTACCACAGTATCAACACCAGGAGCATTATTTATTTTTTAATCCTTTAGTACTGTCTCTAATTCTTCCTCACGAAACAAATCTTCCTTCACATCCAAGGCACCACAAACTTTTTCATTTTCCTCTATATCTTTTCCTGCAACTTTATCTCGGTTTAGCACATTCTCAAAGCGTTCTGCCCATCTCTCTTTAACTCTTTCCTTTTCACTAATTGTGGCCCTGTTCCTATCTTTAACTGGGACAAGTCTGGATTGACTACTCCCTCTCAATTGATTAACATTCTAGTAGGCTACAATATTTTACAGTTAGGCCGTCTAGCTGCATCATCTAGATCCTCGGAAATTTTATCCATGGCCTCCACTTCACACCTATTTAGTTCATATTGTAATGCATTCCCCACTTTCTTTACATTCCTCTTGTTTTCATATGATCTATTGTAAAGTTGCCCCTCCTTAAAAGTGCTAAAATTTTGGTAGCATGTTGTTACTGAGGCGTGTTGGTAAGATCGGTACTAAGAATTCAGTGGCAACTGATATTTATTATAAAAGGCAATAAAAGGAAAATATTCTAACTCTAATTATTTTGAATACTTCTAAACCTCTTCTATGTCTGTTGTCTAATATTCCATGAGTCTGCTTGTTCAATCCACAAATGTTTACCGAAAAAAAGGATTAAGTTAATTCTAAGTTATCGAATGTTTCTAATTGAAAGAGTTACACTTGAATAGCTAGGAAAAGCTTGAGTTCTCGGGTATTAAAATCCTTTAGTTCAAATTTTTGCTTCTCGAGTGAGCCAAACTAGGAATAACCGTCCTTGATTAGTACTAATTTATTACATTAACCAAACCAAGATATCCTATTTTTATATCTTGTAAGAGGGATTTGTGTTCCTTGGACTTTTGACAAGCTTAAACTTCAGCAGGGAATACTCTTAATTGAATATATCTAGACATAAAGGGCTGAAAATTCTTAGTTTGATAATATTATTCCCTTTTTCTCTAACCTGTCTGTATAAACATTTAGGCCACCTTTGTATAAACAGTCGGTACGGGGTTAACGAAATGAAAGAATGACTAAAAAGGGAATAGGGTTCTCATCCGTATACACGTCAGAAGAATCCACAAGGGGGTAAGTAATGTTGTTGTCCGATAATTCCAATTTTCAGGGTGTAAGGTCTTTATAAACGCCAAGCTAAGTTCCAAGGAGCACTAGGCTGGGAAAGGGAAGCACAAAAGGCTCTCCTAACGTTGACTTCTTGGTTAAAGTTCCCCCTCTTTGAACCTTTGGTTATTCGGAGCTTCTTCTACAAGTTAAATTTTTGAGAAAAAATTAATCTTAGCTTATACTAACCTTTAAAATGCTGTCTTTTGTCTAAATGGCTCAAGCCTTGGCTAAGTGAAATATACTAACCAAACTATAAACCCAAATCACCAAATTATAATAAAATATCGTGCTTTGACTTCAGCACTAGTTTATGTCCCCTATATAAGTATTAAATTCATTAACTCAACTCAGCATAAGACCTGAGTTTAGCACTGGCGACAGAAATCCCTTTGAAGCTTATTATCTTATTTCAGTGGTTCTCAAAGGAAATTTATGCAGGCTAGTAGTAGCTTTTTATCCTAATTCATAAAGAAAACACTTACTCATATTCCTTTGTTCCGAGGCAAAACTACCCCCGATTTGTCTCTCATCCGTAAGTTATATTCATTTTGCTACTTGATCCGTTTAGCGACCTTCCCTGCTCTCTTAGCCGATCAACCACTTTTTGTTAAAAAGTAGTTTTTTTCCAGTATTTCAAGGCCTTGCATTCCTTTTTGTTTACACCCAAAACTCGTCTAAATTAGGTCTTCAAATATTTATCACGGGTTCAAAGGTCGTTCGATTCTTGGACAAAGAAGTGTCACTACAAGATTTATGACTAGTTACGCAAAGTTAAGTTATTTTCAAATTCAAGCTAATTTGAAATTGTCGCTTTATTTGATCTATTGAAGCAAAGGGAATTCCAAATTTTACTGAAATTGAGTTACCAAATTTACACTAAAATAAGGCCTCCTTACACTATCACTTGGACAATTCTTTTCCAAGCCCCTTATCCTTTCTGTTAAACATAAAGCTTTATCACTAATGTATCTAGCTATTTTTCTAATTTTCTTCCCTAAGACATCATCAACAACTTCACAGATTGTTTTCCTAAAATTATTCCATCAATATTCTTCATTGTCAAATTTTAAATTTGCTAGTATTCAACTATCCCTGGAAATTTTCTCTCAAATTCTCATCCTGGAGTCTACCAACATCATAACTTCTCGGAAAGTAGTTACCCTTCCAAAATTTTAGCTTTAAATGAGCCCTAGACTCTAGTAGATGGGGATCTTTACTTTTAACATTAATATCAGCACTCCTATATCCCCTAGTATCTTTTATTAATCCTGCCGGTCATCGGTTTACAATAACATAATCAATAAGGTTTGCTATCTTACGATCATGTGAATATCACGTTAGCTTATGGGCCATTTTATGACCAAATACTGTATTGGTTATAACGAGATTGTTGTACCTTCAAAATTGCAGCAGTCATTAGCCATTCCTGTTTTCCTTTCTTACACCAAGTTTACCTAGGCTAGGATACCATCTATCTTATTTTTACCTACCTGGACGTTAGAGTCTTCTAATAAAAACACCATAATTTTACCTGGGATCCTGTCTGTTTGCCCCTGTAACTGTGGGTAATTTTTTTCTGAGTCACTAGTATTTCCGTCAGTTGGTTCTAGAGGGGCATATACTACTAAAACTGATACTCTGAACTTTTTAGTCATAAAATGAGCGATTAGAATTCTATTATTAATGCCTTCCCAGTCTAAACAAAACTTAGCAGCTTCTTTATTCATCATTAGCCCTACTCCCTGTCTATGTACCCCATCCTCCCTGCCTGAATAAATAAATTTTATAACACCCAATTCCATGCTTCCTACCCCTGAGATATGAGTTTTTGAAACTTCTAATAAGTCCAGTTTGAATCGTTTGAATTCGTCAGTCAGTATGTCGATACGATAGCTATTTTTTAACGTCGTATCATTCAAAGTTCCAATTGTCATATTCTTTAAATCATTGTAATTGTATTGGTCTCAGGAAAAGCAATGGTCGCGGATACCAGTGCAGGACGGGGACCTACACATCTTCTCAAGTCTATACCGAAGTCTTTAAGCCGGCTTAAAATCAAACAGCAAGAAGTCCCTGGGACTTCCAGTTGAATGAAGGCTTTGTGCAATCATGGGCCCATCCTGGTCACAATATGGTTTTCGGCACTTGTCGATGCTCATCTATCAACAAGAGTCAAAATCCTGCACAGACAATGTCAAGTCTATTACCTCCGACTTATTATGTATTCATGCTTACAAATATTATGCTGCTACGGGGAGGCAACCCATAGTAGGTAAATTAGCTATGAATAGGTTTTTCATCCCAAAAACGCTCACAAAAACAGACCAAGCTCAGAAAAACTATCTATTAATCAGAATCCTGTGCAAATGCTGTTTTGTTTTCTAGGCTATAATTTTCTCGGGGTGCGCCACTCCTCAAGTGGGAATAGAGTTAACCGCCAGGTCTATAGTCTTGCTGGTACCCCGAAAGGTTCGAGGTGGCCCTTTGCAGAGAGCTGTTTTCTATAGATCTGGATCTTAACCCCTGCCACAGTTGTCCTCCTATAGAGGATCCTCCTACGATGGTGCTCTGTGCCACCATGCAATTTAACCCATTATCAGAAGAAGGTTTCTAACTCACGGGACGTGTGCACACGTCGGTGGGCCCCGTTGAGTGTACATATGAGGGGTGTTCTTCCTCCTCCTCCTGTGTTTACGGAACCGGGAAAGGGTACCCCAGTTTTTTTATTATGGACCCCCAGGGATAAGGTCTCCCCTTTGTCTGTGCCTCCTATGGAGGTACCCTACATATCTGTGAGGGCTCCCCTATTACCATCTGGGGACGTACTGAGTGGCCTGGGGAAGGCCCCTACTGAGCATTACACTCATAAATCTATTATGACAAGGCTAATTTAGTTCAAAGCCAACAAATTTATCCCCTAAATACTTATAATATAAGAGACGAGCTAACATCGCAGGCGATTCTACACTTATTAGTGCTGTATTAATTTATACAGGGGCCTCCTAAACACGAGAATATGGGGGGATACAAGAAATCACATTCAAAATCTCCAGGTTTTTTCTTCCCACAGACAAGCTTGATCTTTTCCACTTCAATCCATTTCCCTCAGATCCATATCCAGAGGAAGGGGAGGGGTGTTGGTCGTAACAATGCAGCAAAAAGTATTATTTGAGTCTGTTAGACAAATTCCACGGGTGGTAAACCCCTTCTTCTTAATTATTTTAGCAAGCTTCCCCCAAAAAATATAAATTAATTTTGGGACCCGTTTGCTGAACAAAAATCCTGGAAACGGACCGGAATTCACATAATCATTGGTGTATACGAAGTATATTATGGATAAAGAAGTTTGGCCTAATCACATCGCCCTTCCGCTTTGGTATGAGCAAAGAAAAAGAAAAAAAAAAAAAAAAAAAAAAAAAAAAAAAAAAAACTTTTTTTTTTTACTTTGTTTATTGCCAGTATTTTCCGCAGTTAGCTATTATTAGATGAATGGTAAAGTTGATGCAACCACCCAAGTAAGAGTGTTCTAGCATCTTTCTTTAACTATCAGTTCAGTTAATTTGCATTTTTTTTATAATAACGCTGAATTAACCATTATATGCGGAAATAAAAAGTAGAAACAGTTGTAGAAATTTTGGAAGGAGACCAATAATCGATTACTTTTTTATGCTACTATTAATACTAATACCAACTCTTACTGCAGCATCAAGCTACCTGAGACCAACACAGCTACACAAGCTCCTAATTCGTCCCAATATACTTATAGCCCTTACACCCTGCCAAGAAGTTCCCATTTCCCCCAAACCTCCCCCTCAAACATGCCCCCAACCCACTCAGAGGCAACCCATTCTTCGCTCAGCCCCAGACGGTTGCCCGACAAGGACGATCTTGGGCAGTATGTCACCCTTCATTAGCAGAATGTATCTTAGCCATCTCAACCTTTATCTAATTACAACCGTAGAAATAGGGATTGACCCTCATTTATCGCACAGCTTACTGTTTGAGATACGGTCAGTCAGTTGGATATCCAAAAAAATCCGTGGGCAATTTCTCTGGAAAATATCTAGCAAATCCTCTTCCATTTTTCGGAGCGCCCAAGCGCTCCCAACCATTTTGACCACTGTCATCAGTGTAGCATCCAATATTCCCCCAAAAAATCTTTCCATTCTTCCAAACTTTTTTCACTCTGAAAAAGACACCTTGGCTGTTCTACTTTTATCAGCTTCACTGCCTCCACCGTCCTTACTAATAATACTACCTAGGTAAGTGATGTTGTCCACTTGAACGATCTTCTCGTTACCCAACATCACCTCTTCACCTTCAATTATTACTAGTCTTCGCGACCTAGTCATTTTGACCTTGATTTTCAAATTGGTTTACATAGATCAAAATTTTGATAGGTGCTGAATAATTGGCTAAAATTTTCCCTAGCAATCAATAGCTAATACTGTTGATAGTATACTTTTTTAGTTAATATATTTTGGCCATCCAACTTGGGCAAAACGAAAAGCAAGACGCCCCCGAATGGGATTGCAAGATGTCATGAGAGAGGACTTGAAGGAAATTGAAACTTCGGGGAAGGGAATAAACAGTGAACTATCTGAACTATGAAACTTCAAACAGGTTGGAGTGGAGTAGCGCAGCGTATTTATATGCATTTTACCTTTTTACGTCAGCGCTACCTTTTCCTTCTATAAAATGCAAGTTTTAACAAAATAGAAAAAAAATCTCAGCAATAGGCCATTAAAAAAAAATCTGGGAAAAATGTAAAAGCCTAGCCCATCATTTGCTGCATTAGGCTACACAGTAAAATTTTAGGTAAAATTCTACTTTATCTACTTTTGGCTATCTTGGAAAGGAGTTTGGTTGGGAAAATGAAACTTTCAGGGATAGATCTACAGACTAAAGTATGTCCCGGGAAGGTAGCTTTTTTTGAAGTACCTACCTCCACTCCTTCTCCCTCTAGAGGGTCCTGACCTTTGATGACCTTTAAAAATCTGTTTTTTATAAAAGTGGAACCTTGTAATATAGATCTTCTGCTTAAAATGAAGTCCAACAAAATTGTTTTCAGCTTCAAAACTTTGCTCAATCCTGATTTATAGAGTTTTAAAGATATGCAAATACATTTCCTAAATTTTGAAAATTAACATTGATATGGCTTAAAATACTACTCAAATAACAGGAATTGCATTTTCAGAACTAAAGCCAGAGAAAAAGAATCTTATAACTGAAAATTAAGGTAAAATGTTGTTTTGTCAAAATTTCAATAGGTATAGACCTGTCATGAAGGCAAATTTCATGATCCTCTGGAGGGAGAAGGAGAGGAGATAAGTACTTCAAAATACCTTCCCATGACATACTTTAGCCTGTAGACCCATCCCTGAAAGTTTCATTTTCCTAACCTCACCCCTTTCCAAGATAGGTAAAAGCAACTAAAGTAGAATTTTGGCTATTGTGGAAAGAGGTTAGGTTAGGAAAATGAAACTTTCAGGGATAGGTCTACAGGCTAAAGTATGAGTAGGCTACTGTTGTATTATCTGAACCTGGGCAATATATTATATAGGGAAGATGCTTAAGAAACTAGTCAAACAGGTTTCTTTCACTAGAGAATTGAATTGCAAGCCATGGTTTGTCATTGCTTTTACAATATTTAAACTTTTTTTTTTGGGGTCTAGGGGGAAAAAGATACTAGGTTAGGTTATATATTTAATATATGGTATGCTTTACAACCCTCACCCCCTAATGTGCAAATATATAGCCAAAATTTTTTATAAACTATTATATTTTCATCCTATTTGGTTTTTTTCATTAGCATTAACCAAACTTCACTTCTTGTGTGGGTTCCAGCTAATACAACAGTACCAAAGTATGTCCCAGAAAGGTATTTTGAAGTATCTACCTCCACTCCTTCTCCCTGTAGAGAGCAGTGTCTTTTCATGACCTTTAAAATAATTGTGTTGTAAAAGTGAAACCTTGCAAAATAGATCTTCTGCTCAAATAAAGTACAACAAAATTGTTTTCAGCTTCACAACTTTGGTCAATCCCAATTTATAAGGTTTTAAAGATATGCAAACACATTTCCTAAATTTTGGAAAAACATTGATATGGCTTAAAATTTCTAGTCAGGTAACAGAATTGCATTTTTAGAACTAAAGCCAGAGAAAAGAAACTGATAACTGAAAATTAAGGTAAAATGTTGTTTTGTCACAATTTTGATAGGTAGGCTATATACCTGTCATGTAGGCAAATTTCAGGACCCTCTAGAGGGAGAAAGAGGGGAGGTAGATACTTCAAAATGCCTTCCTCAGACATAATTTAGCCTGTACACCCATCCCTGTAAGTTTCATTTTCCTAACATAACCCCTTTCTAAGATAGCCAAAAGTGGCTAAAGTAGAATTTTACCTAAAATAATAAAGAAGAAAGGAGTTGTTTGATTGAAAAATATAATTTTAATCTATAGTATAGACTGCTTAGTCTTGATATACAAGTCAAGCATTATATCTTTAAAAATGAGAGAAGGGACTATTAAGGACTGTTCTAAGGTAGTTTTCAGAATTTCTGGGAACACTTTTTGGTATAAGTCTTGAATTGTATATTGTTAGAGCCACTTAAGTGTCTACCAGCTACAGAGCTTCTAAATAAGCTATTTTTCCACAATTATTGATTGAATTTTTTTTCTTTTGAATGAAATATATCTAGGCCAATTTAATTTAATAGGCCTATCTTAGTAGCTTCTATTACTACTGGACACCTACTGTTATAATCATCCTTAAGGAAAACTATGAAAAATTCTCCAGCAGGGGTAAAAAGAAGGTAAAGGTCTAGATTAGGAGACACATGTTAAGAAAACAGTTTTACTTCATAATTTGCAGAATAAATATAGTTAAAACATTTTGACTGCTGCTCCTCTATATTTTACCCCCAACCCCCTCCAATGTGCAAACATATAGCCCAATTTTTATATTGTCCATGCATGTAACCATGTGTCACTTTTGTTTCAGCCTGTCTACCCATAAATGAATCAACTGTGACAAAACCAAGAACCAGAAAATTGCATGGGAAATATATAATTTGGGCTATGAAGTTGCATATTACAGCATTGGTGGTAAAGTATAGCAAAACTACAGTCAAAATGTCTTAACTACAATTGTTTTGAATATTATGGAGTAAGAAATGTTTCTTAACATGTTTCCTTCTCAACAGACCCAATTCTAGACTTATACCCAATTTTCTAATTACAATAAATTGCATTGACCAGCAAGATAAGACAGAGTTGAACCTCCTGTAGAGAATCTTGCTGGGAGTGTGAGCTTCATCAAGGCTTGGCAGCATCCTAATTCAGCTTCCATTCCATATTTGTAAAGGGATAATATTGGGTTGTAAGGTATGGGGTCACCACTTGTTGGTGCAAAAAGGTTGCTATGCCACTTACTCGAGGGGGAGAACCCCTTGTTGGCCCAAATGTTAGTGGGATTCCCGCTCTTACCCCAACAGTTCCATATCTTATCAGGTACATCAGTACCCAATATTGTACCCTGCCTTAGGGTACAATAGTGTGATCAAATGGTCCCAGGGTTACCAGTAATATTTCTAACTATCTCTTTAGACTCGACCTAGGCTAAGAAGTCAAAGATTATATAGTATAAAAAATCTTACTGTAATCAGTCATGCTACAAAAAAGGAACTAACTCACTCACACTTCCAATTTTCCAACTCGCTCATCCGGCTGCATGTCTGCAAAGGGTGATGGGGTGGTGGGTGAATTTTTCCAGCCAATCCAAGGGCTTACTAATTACTGGTCAAACATCCCCAGCTGCGCACTTAATACCTCGTGGTCTGTGTAACCAACTATGCAATTAAAGAAGGACAGAAAATGACGCCACCAAAATTAAGGAAAATTAATAATTATTACTAGGGGAAGGAAAATAATTAAGGGGCCAAAAGAAAAGAATCTGGGAAGGACATTTATCTGAACAAACTGGGACCAAGGGTTCCAACACCTCCCTCCTAAGATAAATGACCACTACTCTGGTGGATTGGCTGGAAACTCAGACATAAAATAAATAATATTAAACTAAAAATCACCAAACTTGTATCTTCTATTCTTTCTTCCACCAATGCCTGTACTTTCACCGCTTGGCTCAGGATTTGTTTTCATCCCCACGTCTCTACTGTAGAACCACCATGGTCTAGATTGTATAGCATCCACATTTGGTTTTGAAAATTGAAGTTCCCAAGATTTGCAGACAATGATTGTGCACAGCACAATCAAAAACAAACATTTTCTTGCTCTCACAAATTTACATTTGAGAGGAGCAGAGAATCAGTTTCTGGCACACATGATGATGCCAGCCATCATGAAAAATTGGCTGCACTAGCCTCTTAATTTCCATCTGTGGAAACAACCCTACATCTTAATAAAAAAGTAAATTGCCCCTTGGCATAATTTCAAATAATCTAAGGCTGAAAATGCAAAGGCCTGTGAAAACAATAAGGGTACTGGGAATGAAGTAAAATTTTGAGCAAACCATGAATCACCTTTTTTCTGGGTTCCCTCCTTTGGGATAATTAAATGAAGGATATGTGTTGATGCTTATTGAAGATGAAACTTTGATACTGAATATGGTTTTCAAGAAATAATTGTCAATTCCCATGAAGAATAACAGCTGTGAATAGGGTTACTGGACAAAGGTTTGGGTGAAGTATGAAGTGACTGGGAGAGAGTATCCCCCAAGGACTCCAGATCAGAGAGGCAAAATCTCAGTAAAGGGATCACAACTTGTCCACCAGTTGTGCATTGAGGAAAAGGGCTATCTTTTGCAACTTCCTGCAGGGGATCTTCCCCAAGGGATTCCTCCCCCTCATAAAGGATTGACATATCTTTTGAGTTGATAATACTAATCTCAGATTCCTTTCCAAGTTTTTCCAATCCACCTCAACATTCAATATCTCCCAACTTTCCCCCAACCCGTTGTAGGTCATTTATCTCTATTTTGTAACCATCTTGTTTTATTCCCCATGGGTCTTTGACCTCTCTTTCCCCCTTATTATCTATATTTTCAAGGCACAGCCCATCCAACATTTTTTTATTTTTCGCCACTTCAGGCTGAATCTCCAAATTTTGTCTCTTTTTTACACTCCTCTTTTCATCTCTACTTTTCTCAATTTTGTCATTTGCGCAAAATAATAAATCCTTGTTAAATCTGCTTTGGACTCCAGTGTCCACCATCTTTGACTGCATTACTTCATTGTAGCTCCATTTAATGTCTCTTTTCTCTCTCTTAGTCTTCTTTATTCTTACTGCAGAAACAAATATTTTGTTATCAAATGGGAACTGAATTCCAACATTTGGTTTTTCATATTGTACTAAAATTTCCCAAACTTTGCAAGAAAAAGCTTGTACAATAAATTTCGTCTCATTTTTCTCTGGTACAATCAGTGTTTCATTCTGGCTTGTACTCTTTGCATCTCATATTCATTAAAAGTGTTCTCAAGTTTTCTATTATCTGCAAATGTTCCTGAAAAATCATTTTCGTGCATCTTATTTTCAATATTATGTTGTCTGTTTACTTCTGCATTCCATTTCTGTGGATTTTTAATATTTTGAACACACATATCAAGTATTTCGCTTTTCTGACAGGGTAGCACAGCCTCCCTATTTGTTTTATGGGCCGGTCCACCTCCCCCTGTAGTTAACAGAGTATTATATTTTTCCGTCGTAGTGTAATTTTGTAATTTTCCCACTGTTAAAGAAGTCGCTTTTAACGATAGGAGATTTCTGATATCTCCAAAGTCTCCTCCTACTAAAACATCCACTGCTAGCGTAAGTACTAAGCCTACTTTTATTGTTTTCCTCTGGACCATACCATCCTTCTTTGCAATTTCTATTCTTACCCAAGCAGATGGGCATGGGTGCTTGTCTCCATTATAACATAATGTTGTAATCTTATTTTTATGGTCTATCTCCATTCTATTAATTAGGTCAGTTTGCACATAGGTTTGGTCACTGCAGGAATCAATTGCCATTTCAACTAATTCCCCATTCAATTTTCCGTATATTTTATGCGACTCTGCAAATGCGTAATTTTTTTCCTTATTATGGGTCATGGCCCAGGCTGTCGTTTTATGTGGTTTTTGGTCATGTTTAGTGGGGCAGTTTCTTGAAAAATGCCCCGTGGTACCACAGTTATAGCAAGTTAGTTCTCCTTGCGCTGTGTTATAGTGCCTATTTTTGTTATACTCTCTATATTGAAATATGTCTGTCTCCTCAACTTTCTCTCTTTTTTTTGGTCCACCTATTTGCCATTTCCGCCATTTCTTCGCTTGTTTTTGGGTTCTTTTCTTTCAAATATATTTTCAATTCTCTGTGGGTATTTTCTAAAAATTATTCCATTACTGTTTTATCTATTATTTCCTTTATCTTTTCTTTTATTTCTTCCAGGTCTTCTAACATTCTATAGTTTTATAACTCTAGCCATTTAAACACATATCTTTCAATTTGTACCTGTATTCTTTATAAGTTTTGTTGTCTTGTTTTCTTTTGCTTCTAAACTTTCTTTGAAAGTGATTGGGGGAGAGTTGAAACTTTTCAAAAATGGCTCGTTTTAGTCTTTCAAAATCTTTTGAGTAGTTCATTGGTAATGCTTTATATGCAATTTGTGCTTTGTAGTTAAGGAGGGGCTGTATTCTTGTCACCCAATTTTCTCTCTGTAATCTGCTTAATTCCGCCGTTTTTTTTCAAAATTGTATATGTATAAATGTACATCTTCATTTTCTTTCATTGGTTGAAGGTTCACTGCCTGCATTACCTCTATTGAAGACGATTTCTGAGGCTCTTGGGAATTTCTCCCTGCAATCATTTCCATTATGTATTTTCTTTCCTCTCTGTCTGCCTCCTCCTTTTTTTCTCTATCTATTCTAATCCTCTCTGCTCTCTAGCTATCCTCTCTCTCTTTCTTTCTCCATGAAATTTAATAGTTGTTGTGTCATATCTATTTGAGTGCTTTTTCGCGAGCTCCTGCTGGATCTCGATTCAACACTGTTTCTTCTACTCGGACTACTTTGATTCCGTCTGTCATTATTTCTTCTTAATTCATTTTCTGAATCTGTTCGTTCTCTATCCTGCAACTCCCCTTCATTTGGCACAGCTTCTGAGGGATGAGTTCGTCTTGTTTTTTCACATATATTTCTTCCTTGTTTATTTCGTACCCCCTCATTTTACCGCGTATACTTCTTTCCGATTATATTATCTCTTATTTAATTAGTCAATCTTGGCAATTTCAACAATTGGCACACGCGAAAATTATGATACGCAATTGCTATTGTTTATATCAGCTCCGTGTAATGAGATTCAACAATTTTTCAAATAACCGGAATATCTAGACTTTATTAGTGATAAACGACTTCTTTCACAACCAGCAGTTTTACACAAGTAAAATATATCTCCGAAAAACGAATTAACAGGGGTTGGACGAGAAAATAAACTGAAAAACTGCGCGAATATTCCACTAGTGAATTAGCTGGACTAAACTCAAACAGGGGAACTACCCTGTAAAACAAATCACGTATCCTCCCTGGATACTCGTATTCCAAATATAATCTCCTCCTGGGCAGATTACTCAATAGGACAGGTGCCTCCCACCTTCCTTGTCCAATGTGCACACAATCTGACAAATTCTCCTAATTTGCTATCCTCAATACTCTTATAACCTTCATCACTGAAGATTATATCTAAGTCCGCCAATTTTCTCAAATAATAACCTAACTTTCAACGTTTTCTTATCTGTCCTTAAACCCGGTAATACTTTTCAATACGGAGATTCCCCCACTGCAAACTCAACTCATTAATTTCACGTTATTCTTTTTTATATTTGTCTAACAAGGCACAGCCCATTATAGACCTTCTTATAAATTAATTCCGTTTTTTTTTCTCTATATATAATCATATAGGCCACTCTCTAGGCCAAATTAACCCGTCTCTTCGAAAACGCAAAATTGTTTTGCTATCAGTGCTGTTGATAGCTCCTTTTCTTGCTGCAACCACTTATTGGGTTGATTTATACTGCTGGCACCACTTATTGGGGTGTAAGTACGGGGGTCACCATTTGTTGGTGCAAAAATGGTGCAAAAAGTTGCTATGCCACTTACTCGAGGGGGAGAACCCCTTGTTGGCCCAAATGTTAGTGGGATTCCCGCTCTTACCCCAACGGTTCTGTATCTATCGGGTTTGTCAGTGCCTGATTTATAATATACCCTGCCTTAGGCTACGATAGCGTGATCAAATGGTCCCAGAGTTACCAGTAATATTTCTAACTATCTCTTTAGACTCGACCTAGGCTAAAAAGTCAAAGATTATATAGTATAAAAAATCTTACTGTAATCAGTCACGCTACAAAAAAGGAACTAACTCACTCACACTTCCAATTTTCCAACTCGCTCATCCGGCCGCGTGTCTGTGAAGGGTGATGGGGTGGTGGGTGAATTTTTCCAGCCAATCCAAGGGCTTACTAATTACTGGTCAAACATCCCCAATTGCGCACTTAATACCTCATGGTCTGTGTAACCAACTACGCAATTAAAGAAGGACAGAAAATGGCGCCACCAAAATTAAAGGAAAATTAATAATTATTACTAGGGGAAGGAAAATAGTTAAGGGGCCAAAAGAAAAGAATCTGGGAAGGACATTTATCTGAACAAACTGGGACCAAGGGTTCCAACAGATAAGGAACAATGTATTGTTTTAAGGGCTCAAATAGAATTTGACAAGTCCTTGATAGGCAGAAGGGCCTCAAAACAGAGATCAACACTGTCAGTTTAGACTTTAAAGGTCTAGTGATGTATTCTTTTCCTTTTACCATTGATTAGTATATTTAAAAGGAACTTCAAACAATCCATTGAGTGGTGAGTTAACCTTTTGCCTAGCAAAGAAATCAAAACAACTGTAAATTAACAGTTGAAACAGATTTAGGATAGGTCTATGTTAAATGCTATTAATCTTTCTCTATTCTTAAATTCAGAGCTATCCCTAACCCAAACACATAGTATTTGTATAAGAAAAATGGTGTATAACAATCCTTAAGCAATTTCTCTGGAAAACATCTAGCAAATCCTCAGCCACTTTTCAAAGCGTCCATGCTTCAGAGCCATATTTGACCACTGTTATCACTGTAGCTTCTAATATTCTAATCTTGGTTTGCAGACTTATCTTCCTATTCTTCCAAACCTTTTTTTTAACTGTGAAAAAACACCCTGAGCCTTGGCTATTCTACTTTTAACATCTTCACTGCTCCCACCATCTTTACTAATAATACTACCAAGGTAAGTGAAGCTGCCCACCTGATCAATCTTTGCATTAACCAACGTCACCTTTTCATCTTAACTTATTCCTAGCCTTAGTGACTTAGTCTTCTTAACATTAATTTTCAAACCTATTCTAGCACCCTGGATGCACAAAACCTCTTAAACTTTATTCATTTTGCTCACACTTTCGTCTAGGATGCTTAGATCATCAGCATAATCTAAGTCCAGGAGACTTTTTCCTCCCCATTTGATTCCGTGGTCTCCCATTGCCTTTCCTGCGCTGTTTAAGACAAAGTCCATCAAAATAATCTAAATAAAGAGGAATAGAACACAACCCTGCTTATCTCCTGATTTAATACAAAACCAGCTGCTAACTTCATTTCCTACCTTAACCGCAGCAGTGTTACTCTCGTACATAGCACTAATCACTTTAATGTATTTGTCTGGTATACCATACAAGGATAAAACCTTTACTTAAGCTCTTCTATCAACATAATCGAACGCTTGCTCATTATCTATAAAACTGAGGACCAAAGTGTTTGAAAACTCAGGCATTTCTCAATTATTAGCCTAAGAGTGAAAATTTGGTCAACACATCCTCTACCTTTTCTAAAACCGCACTGTTCTTCTCTTAAACCTTTGTCTATGGCATCTCTCAGTCTAAAAAGTATCATATTACTAAATAATTTACTACCTACAGAGACCAGACTAATGCCTCGATAATTACCACACTCACTTTTATCACTTTTCTTATAAAGTGGCTTAATTAAGGTTTTCCTAAAATCGTTAGGTACTTCCCCTTTTTCAAAAACCATATTCATAATCTTAAGTAACTTATTTCTAACCTCAGAGCCATCATATTTAAGAAACTCATTTACCACCCTATCAGCACCTGGAGCCTTATTATTTTGTAATCCTTTTAGTACTGTCGCTAATTCCTCCTCACAAAACAAATCTTCCTTCACATCCAAGGTATCACACACTTTTTCATTTTCCTCTATATCTTTTCCTTCAACTCCATTTTGGTTAAGCAAGTTCTCAAAATGTTTGGCCCATCTCTCTTTAGTTTTTTCCTTATTGCTAGTTGCAATTTTTAGTTGGGCCAAGTCCAGATTGACTACTCCCTCTCAATTTGTTAACCTGCCAGTACAATATTTTAGTATTATGCCATCTAGCTGCATCTTCCAGATCCTCGGCAATTTTATCCATGGCCTCCACTTCACACCTCCTTAGTTCATATTTTAATGCTTTCTTCGCTTCCTTTGCCTTCCTTTTGTTTTCATATGATCTATCACTCAGATAGTTCTTGTACAAGTCCTTTCTCCTTTCTATTAAACATAAAGGTTTTTCACTAATATTCTTAGCTGCAGTTCTAGCTTTCTTCCCTAAGACACCTTCAGCAACTTCACAAATTATTTTTCTAAAATTATTCCAACCATCTTCCACATTATCAAATTTTAAACTCTCAAGTTTAGTATTCAACTGTTCCTGGAAAGTTTCTCTCAAATTCTCATCCTGGAGTCTACCAACATCATAACTTCCCGGAAGGTAGTTACCCTTCTGATACTTCAGCTTTAAGTTAACCCTTGACACATCTTGTATTGATCCTGCCAGTCTTCAGTTTACTATAACATAATCAATAAGGTTTGCTGTCTTACCATCACGTGAATACCATGTTAACTTATGAGCCATTTTATGACCAAACACCATATTGGTTATAACTAGATTGTTATACCTACAAAATTGCAAAAGTCTGTATCCATTACTGTTTTCTTTTCCTACACAAAATTTACCTAGGCTAGGATACCATCTATCCCTATTTCTACCGACCTGGGCATTAAAATCACCCAGTAATAGCATCATATTTCTACCTGGGACCCTGTCTATTTGCTCCTGTAACTGTAAGTAAAATTCATCTGAGTCACTAGTATCTCCGTCAGTCGTTTCTACAGGGGTATATACTACTATAACTGATACCCTGAACTTTTTAGTCATAAAATGAGCAATTAGTGTTCTATTATTAATACCTTCCCAGCCTAAACAAGACTTAGCAGCTTCCTTATTCATCATGAGCCCCACTCCCTGTCTTTGTACCCCATCCTTCCTACCTGAGTAAACAAATTCTATATCACCTAATTTCATGCTTCCTGCCCCTGGGATATGAGTTTCTGAAACTCCTAATCAATCCATTTCAAATCGTCTGAATTGTCTATTGTAATAGAAATCGATTGTATTGTATTCTATTGTATTGTAAATAGAATGTCTATAGAAATCCAAAATCCAAACATGTTAAATTCATAGACTGTTTCATAAGTTTTGCATGATTTCCACTAAAAATGGTTTTTAGGAATTACTACATATAAATGTGAGAAAGTGGAAGGGGCAGGAAGAGGGTGACAGTGACATACTAAAATCAAAATTCAGAGGGGGGGGGGGGGGCAAAGTTGGAACCAATTTTCTCAAATCAATTGAAAAAAAAAAGTGAAAGGCAAAGATATACTAAAGAAAACTGACCTGTATCTGTGGATCCTTGAATTATGAAGGCTTATCTTCGTTTTGACAAGATTTTTGACAAAACTAAATTTTAGCTGGGGTAGGGGGGCCAAACTGGGGTCTGGGGGATAGTGGCCTCCCTGGCCCATAGCAAATTATGCCCTTGAGGACATGAAAATCAGTGGTAGATAGATGTATGGGTGATTCTGAGAAAATAATTTTTTAATTCTATAAGTTTAGTTCTCATGTTTAGATTCACACATTGCCAGGTACTTCCACATTTAACAAGAAAATCTGATTTTTATCAGTAAAAACCGTCACTACAGTTTACATACCCCAATTTCTCTCCCTTCAAGATCTCGTTTTGAAAATGACACTATTTCGTAAACAAAATCTTTTTCTTTTGTAAAAAATGCAACTATAGTGTTAGGTAAGGCAATGTACTATATATGATTTTTTGAAAACATGGCCAAAGATCGTTCTACCTGAGGTTAGTCTAATGTTGAAAAATATAGAAAATCAAATGGGTGAAACCACCTTTGTTTTCTATATGAAATCTATAGCTCAGAGTAAAAGACTACTTAGGTCACGTAAAGTCTAAATTATCATTTTACTTGGCAGATCTTGGAACAGAATTCTCCTGTGCATTTGAACATTTCTACACTAGAACCTTGTAAATCACCAAACAACAGAAAAATAATTTATTTTAGTTCAGGAGTTGCTACACAAGATTGCCCCCCATTTAAGCTACCTTGCAACCCACTCAAATGAGACTTTTTCTTAAGGTATCTTCAGCTAACCTATCTGCTATTACAGCCTAATGCTACTACTTGCAAGAGGTGCTTTTTACCTCAAAGTTACTATTGTTAATTTTTTAAGCTATGCATTATGCCAACTTATGATGCCTATTTTAATGCTGAAGCTATAAACAGAAACATTTTAACAGTGTGTGTGGAGGAATTTTTATTATCCCTTAAAATATCTTGGAATTCCATCTTTTTTCAAAGATGATCTGAATTTGAAGATTTGCCCCTAAATTGGAAAAATCTGAGAGGAAGCTTTTAGGGAAGAGGCTAACAATGTACTTTATCCATTCTACCTAAAGGTTTTGACTTAAGTTTGACTTGAAAATGGCTTTAGGGATCCAGCTCAAATTGATCTTGTTTTAAATTTTTCAAATCATTTTGTGGTATTAACCCTCTTGGAACTTAGAATACATGCATGATAAAGTCTCCAGGTAAATCAAAAGACACTTTTTGAACCCATTTTTATCAAAATAACATACCCAAGTTGTCTTGAGAACAGCTTTGTGGATTAAGTGGAAACCACGAGGGAGGATTGGGGCTGGATAAAGAGACTTAAAATGTTATGTTGGGATGGGGAGGGGGAATGTGAGGACCAGAATATTTAGTTTCCAAAGTATTTCTTAACCCAAAAAAGAGCGAACAGTTTTTCCGTAAAGCTTAGGTTAAGTGGACTTCAATGCACACAAAAATCTTGAAGAGCATTTAGTCCTTTTCCCCTGAAAATGAACCAGTACTATATATATATATATATATATATATATATATATATATAATATATATATATATATATATATATATATATATATATATATATATATATATATATATATATATATATATATATATATGTATATATATAGTATATATAAATAAATAGTATTTTTGTGTAGCCAATTATAAAAGGAGCTATAGTATTGGAATTTTTTTTTTCTTTTTTTTTTTAACACTCCCTGCCAAAAGACTAAAAGATTAATGATGCCCCAAAGCAGTGCCATTAATTTTTGTACAGTTGGCATAAAAATTACATTAATAAATTCAGGAGCCATGGGGACTCGTATGCAGAGCAATTTTAGATTAATTTTAATTATTGATTTAGTATGCCCAAAAGTAACCCCAAATTTGTTTTGTCTCTGATATGTTTGAAGCTTAAAGGGTATATAGACTAGGCCAGACAGGGCCAGCAAGAGCCATGGAAGGCCCTGAAAGCAAATTGAGAATCAGGCCCCATACAGCTTTGCAAATAAACATCAATAATTTTTAATCAAGAAATATTATCCTTTGGTTATTTCGAAATTACTCTTCCTGTTTTTCTACTAGCCAATTCTTGAATTACATCATAGTAGAACAGTCTTTGTAAATATTTTACTTCATGATAATTTAAATAAAATAAATTCAACACTTTTCATTTTTCAGAACACACTTCAATTGTCAAATTAGAAGTCTATGGAGTATTGATGACGTTTAAAATTTGAGTGAAGTATTTGAGAATTAATTTGATGCTTTCAGCTCTAGCTGACCATCCAGTTGTAGACATCAAATTTACTAATGCGCCCACGTTTTTCATAAAAAATTCCCATCTCTGGGTACTTGCACTAAAAATATTGTACAAACCTTGAATGATGCTAAATTATTTTGCTGCATCAATCCATGTAGTCGTAGCATGAACACCCGCTAAGTTCAAAATATGTCTTCCACAAGAAGAATCAGCAGCAAGAGATTTAGCTCGAGAGCTTTCGCCTGTAATGTGCTATATTGCCTCTTGTATTTGGCAGCATTATTGTAGCTCTGTGCACAACAGTTTTCAAATTGATGCTGATCAAATCCAAAATCTCTATAATAATTTTTTCATAGTCTTTCCTGTCTTAAAATTACAGGTAATGTATTCAAAGAACCATTATTATTAATTGTGTTCATTTTCGTCCTTGTCAGTCATGAAATATATAAGAATGAATGCTTTTTGTTCATTATGTTTTGTCTGAGGCAGAATCAATGATGATTGAATATTATTTTTCTGGTTTTATTTCTTTTATAATCCTTTTGAGACCAAAGCAGCAGAGTATAAGAAATATTCATTCTGTATATCTGGGAGGGGGGGGGCTTGAAGTATTTGTTTTGTTTATTCGAGATAACTTTACTTTCTCCAAGCAGTCTGTTTGAAGAGTATTGTTAAAGTTGAATATTTAGAACAGGCATCTGAAAACTAATTCCACACAAAATTATTGGGAATAACACTTAAGATGTGTTTATTCTCAAGTAGACAATTTCGTGAATTTGCTTTTGACTCAGACTTGTTGTTTAGGAAAAAAAGCCTGTATCAGTTCAATGTATTGCCAGTGTAGCAAGTGTTTCCTAACTTTTTATTTTAATTTCATGTTTGAACTTAATTTTTGCTTCAGAATTTTATCTTTTACCTGACCTCAGAATTTTGATCTTTTTATTTTACTGGATTTTTTTTTTCTTCTTCTTTTTTTTTATCTGTTATTGTTATTTGACTCTGGATGCGAATTTGGTCTTTAAAGGCTAGTGATAGTTCATTTTTGAAATAAATCTTATCTATCTATCAATGGGTTTGAGCTGAAATGAAATCCAGTAACAAGTGATGCAATTCTACTTGTTACTAGGTCAATTTCACATTTCTAAGCTTTCGATTTTTTTTTTTTTTTTATGGCTGACAGTGTGGTAGTTTCTTTTTTTCTGTAATTTGGGTGTCTAAGCAAAGAACACCTTTATCCTTTCTCTCTCTTTCTGTATTTTTGTCTTTATTTCAGTTGAACAATTTATGTTATTGTTGTGAATATCTTTAATCCCTTAGAGGCTATGGCGTCTGTGCTTTGTCATTGATGTATATTTTTTTAAATAAATCCCATGTTATTATTATTTTATTATTATTATATATAAAAGTCAAACATGATGCTTAGTAGTGTGATTTATATCCAGAATCCAGACCTGTGTAAGTAAGACTATGAGTGTAGAATAATATAAGCTGATACATCAGCTTATATTTGATCCAGTGATAAGAAGCCTCATGCCCTGGCAAATGTAAACAAAAAATGTTCAGAAGAATTTTTTTTCTTTGTGGGCTTCTTTTTAGCTAGTGGGGCTCCACAACAATGTACAAGCCCCCCCCCCTCGTTTTTTTAACCTGTATAAGAATTGTAAGGCTATATTTACAAAACTTAAAATCATTTACATTTTTAAGCAGCAATTTTTTTTGTCTTAACCTGTCTGATTGTTCTACTCTGATAGTTTTTTTCTTCTTTCAGTTCAGGAGGTTTTGAAGATTTTACTTTGATACTGTGTCACCCAAAGCTGTTTCCTATGTCTCTCTTGAGGCCATTACGTAAGTGTCTTTGTTTCATGTGAAGGATATAGCTTTTTTTTGTTAGTATATTTTTTTGTTTTGTTATCGGTTGTCTTTTGACATGTTAAGTTCATATCCACAGACAGATAGAGGGAGTGATCGGAGCGAGAATTTCTTTTTTTGTCTAAAAAAAAACGTGTCTTTTGACATGTTAAGTTCATATCCACAGACATATAGGGGGAGCGATAGGAGCGATTCTGATCCGAAAGAAAACTCCCAAAGAACATCTACAACACCAGGCCTAAAAGTGCGTTTATCAAGGCATCAGACTTTCAGAGAAATTTGAAGATCTCTTCCCCAAAAAGATTTAGGATTTTTTCATGTGTGTGAAGTTGCCAGATGAAATTCCTCTGTTAAAAATACTTAGCAAAAATAGATTGGTTTTAAGGCTTTTTTTGTCAATAAAATTTTCATATTTTCGGATATTTTAAACTATTCCACTTGTTATGTATGTACATATGGTCTTCTATGGTAAGAGGGCTTTACACGTGTCATGTATGGCATTAATAGACTATTTAAAGCTGTTGTTTAAATGCTATGAGGGTTTTTATTTAGTTTTTTTTAATCTCACAAGAACTAGCTGATTTAAGACACTTGTCTCACCAATGTCCTCTGAAACATTACTGATATTTTATTAAAATACAAGCAAGTTAGGGTTTTGTCTATTTTCAGTTTTTTTTTTTTTTGTTTTTTTTTTTGGTTCATTTAACGCCAAAGGATATACATAGGCTACTATAAATTAAATTTTTTGAAGAAAGAAAAGACATGTTTGTGAGTTGACTCCATCTTCCTTTAAGAGGGTGAAAATTGAATATTGTTCAAAGTTCAGAGCCCCATCCAAAGGTTATGTTGCCAGAAATTTTAACATTTACGTGTTTCTTGTAAGCATTTGAGAAAAAAATTCCATCATTGCTGTTATAATCTGTTTTTTTTTTTTGCCTGGTCAAATAGATGAAATGATAAACTAACTGAACAGATAAGCTAAGGATCCTGAACGCCTTAATAAATGAATCGTTTTAATTAGCTGCATTGTAGGAATATACCTTTGAGATTACAAGAGATAAAGTCATCAAAATGAATTACTATTTGACAGGAGCGATGCAGTATTCATGAACAGGAATAAAGTGAAAGAAATGAAACAACACCACAGTGTGTCCTGCTCATATGAAGGGTTTTAAATTTTTTGGATGTTACATTAAATGGGAGGGGAATGGGGGTCAAATTCATGAAAAAAACGCAAATGCACAAAATCATGATTGAAATAAATGAATGTGTTGTTGCCAGAATAGTTATTACAATTGTTTCTATCCTCTTCTATTGTTCCAGGTAATTCACTTAGAGCAATTGTTTCCATCCCAAGGGTGCCTATTCAGGGACAAAGCATAAGATTAAATAGTGACGCAGCAGCCTCTGGAAAGAATAATGAACTAGATGTGAGTTTATTTTACGTTTTTTACCATAGCAAGGCCTTTAGAGAAGATTGCACACATAGGCGGTATAGAATGACTGAAGTTTGACTTCTTATACTTGTTTGTCCTGCGGAGTCCACTGGGCAGAGTCCTTGAGAGTTAAATACAGGGGCGAGTCGGAAAATAATGTTGAGTGTTGCATATTGAAATTATCTATTAAAAACTACATTTGAAAAATTATTTCTGAAAATTACTGTATATGAATATGGTGAATAATCACCTCCAATAAATTATATTTATTTTGCTTCAAGCTTTTGTATTCAGAGTGTCACGTCTTCTTGCTACCTTGCTTACAAATTGGTAAGGGTTTTCTTTTTGAGCAGACAATTTTAATTTCGGAATTCAGTTGCAACAAAACTTGTAAACAACTAAAATAAAATTATATATAAAAACCTGCATTGCAGTTGGCAAAAAGGCTTATAGAAAATGTTGGTATTTGTAAAAATCAGTTTAGAAATAGTCTTGCAGTAATGCAGTGTTGCAGATATTGCAATATTGCAGACAATAGTATTTCAAAAGCGAATATTTGACTAGAAGAAAAAAAAAGAATTTATGGAATTACTATTTCTTACAAAACTGAACATAAGGAATGCATTATCCTATACCTAGGTAATTCTGTAACTGTTCAAACATGATCCAAATTTTGTCCATGTAGTCAAATATCTTGTTAGTATTAATGTTAAGTAAAATTTTAGGATTGAGTGAAATAGAGGTAGTTTAGGTTTCATCAATATTTTTGTGTGCAAAATTTCTAAAACATAAAACTCAAATTTAAAAAATTAGTTTTACATGACTTTTAGATCAGATACGTTTCGGACTGGTATAAATTTTAAACACTAAAAACTATTTTCTCTATGAAAGTGCTACGTCAAAGTTAAGCTTGGGGGAAGGGGGAGGTATCTTTTTCAAAGGATTGGTTCAACATAAAGGGAACAAGCTTATTAGATTCTTCATCACTTTTTTTGTATTTGATGGCAATAATCAATCTGGGACTTGTTTAGGTCATACAGTAGTTCAATTTTTTGAAGAAAATAGCTGTATTTACAAAAAATAAGAGTAAACCAGCATTCAGAGATTCTAGTTGTAAAACGGGGCGCTCCATTATTTCCATTTGCTACACCACCATTAAAGCATATAGTCTCCCAAAACATAAAAATGAATTTTTACTACATAAACTCATTAAAAAGGTTCTCAAATATCAATCCTTTTGTAACATCAAATCCGACTAAATTTGACTCTCAAGACAGGTAAAAATAAATTTATCAGAAATACAACTATGAAATCATAAAAGCATATTAGATCTGATGTAATTGTGACTTCGAATAGAAAACAAAATATTTTCAATTGAAAGAAAACAGAAATTTACTTTTTCTGTGTGACTATTTAGCAGTTGTTTCTACTATTCGAAAGTCTATTGTTTTAGTTACGACTAGTCTCGGCCTCGATGCAGCTCTGTCTTTAGAAGTAAGTTAGAAATAGATGTTATATTAAGATAAAATGGTCGCAGCTGCAAAGGTAATTTTTGCTGGAATTCAAAAAGCGTTATGTAAATTTTATTTTGTCAAATGAGATTTATAATCGATCCAATTAAACTCTTTGTGTTTGATCGATGGGTTTAGTCTGTTTCAATGTAACCTATTTGTTTCTTCAGATATTTTAATATTTTTTATTCTTTCAAGATACACTTTATCCCATTTTATATCTTGTGTTCGGTTGTAAACTGTAGCTGTTGATAACCAAATGCTTTTAAGCCCTTCCTTAAAAAAGCTACTGGTTTTCAGTAACATTCAAAACCCTGAAGGCCATGCGGTATTAAAGGATCGCCCTATCTTGTTTATTATTAACTGTTCTAGTTTGTGCGGTCAAACTATTTAGAAATGATTGTGCAGTCTTGCCATAACTTATAGAGCTTAGATAATAGACCCGAATAAACGACTGAAAACAAAAAATCGACTACTAATTCTCCGGAATTCTTTAAAAAATCATTTAATTTCTCTCATTTTGTGTCACAGATAGAGATAGTTTTATCATCAGAAAGTGTGAATTTTGATTTTTCGATTAAAGAGGGCTGAATTTTCTTTGGAAGTTCAGAAAAGGATAGTCCTTACAATTAGTATAGCATACCGGCTTGGAAAATGCCAAAAATCAACTCAAAGGAAATATCATTTGAGAAATTTGGCAGGTTTGGGAGTTCATTGTTGTGCTATCCACTTTGATTGACAAGCTTGACGAAGAAAGGAACGTAAAATCTCATTGTCTTACCGTCAAATTTCATAGTCAAATCACAGATTGTCAATATCTCTCGAAGATGGCTAGTACTCTGGTAGAATTCAATAATGAACCCTTTGTCTTTGAGACGGTCAGCTGACCAGACAGGAAGCCTAAGACTCGGAAAATGGTTTTAAGGTATCGCATGGGCTTAATGCAGGTTTTCCAGTTTTTCTGCTCTTCTGTAAATTGATGGTCAAATAAAATACCACTTTTTGATTTATTGAAGCAGAGAATGAACCAAAAGCTCGGCATTAGTGTTCTAGCTTTTGAAATTCAGTGCTCATTTTAAAAGCCCAAAACAAAATTGTATTGGGCAATACGAACGGTTTTTTATAAGGGTTTCCAGGAGACAAAAAATCCGTAGAGATTTCATTCATTACTGAATAATGTTGCTGCATTACGGCGTGTAGTACGTAAAAGTATGTACTGTTGAGACACCTTCAATTCCACCTATTGAGTCGCCCTCAATAGATGGCGCTGCAGGTCATTCGGTATGTCCCAACGTGTTGCTTTGGGGAATATCCTGCAGTTATGGAGGATACTACGGAGGTATGGAGCAAAAGGGAATCCAATCTATGATGGGTCTTGAAACACAACTAGAGTAAGCTTTGTAACGACCTTACAAGCAAATTGTCATAGATAAAGGGACTCTTACAATAGTAGGCTGTGTCGTTACAAGTTTCTTAATTACTATTAGTTTTAGCTGATGCCACCTTCCCCTAAAAACCAAAATTTTAAATACGCCCTGCACTCTAGTATCCATGTCTAATTTCTAAGGCTTATTTCCAAAAGATTCAAACCCCGTAACCCCCGCCCCCCCATCCTGTTGGAAACGGCCTTGATGCATACAGATTATATTTTTAGCTGTTGCCAGAGGATGTGAATCCATATGAAGTAGAGAAGCCTGTATGTTTACTATGTAGATACGAAGTACCTGTTGATTACAAGAATGTCAGGTTCTTATCCCAATTCGTATCACCTTTCACTGGACGAATTTATGGTCGCCATATCACTGGTCTTTGTGAAAGACAACAAATTATCGTGGAAAAAGCAATTTTACAGTCAAGAAGAATGCGTAAGTTCTTCTAATTATGTTTATTTTTCTTTATAATACAAATATTTCAACATAGGTGAGATCTGACTGGGGGAGGGAGGGGGTTAAGATAGTTTTCACAAAAGAAGGCAACAACTCTGATGCATCAAAAGGTGCATTTCTAAGACCAAATTTTCCTTATTAACAGTCTTTTGGACAGGTTTAGCGTGAGCCCCCTGCCCTCCCCCCTAAGGAAGAACACCAATATGGACTCCTATTTGTTTAAAATTTGCTTATTTTTTAAATCATTGATTAGCATTCACAGTGTATGTTTCCATATCTTCATTGGGTAGCTTGGCTGTGCAAAATCAAAACACATTTCCTGCAAGAAGCAGGTTTTGAGTTCAACCCATTTGATTTATTTTTGTTTTTTCATCTCCAAACCTCGCCCGCTTTATATTTTTATGTTTTTTTTTTGTTTTTTTGTTTTTTGAGAAAGTGGTTTTGCAACAATGGCATATACTGCTTTGAATTTTTTTAGAAAATTGCCCAAAAATTTTTTTCACAAGTTCTGACAATATAAATTATTTTACGGAATGCAGATGAAATAGCAGGACTACAAATTTCTTTCTGTATAACAGTAGCTTGTTTTAGGAAATTAAAGGTAATGGATGTGGGACAAGTTCGTGACTACCAGGCTGCGGCTTTTACTTACCAGTGTTTTCATGAAGTGTGTCCATTGGTGTTTTTAGATTTTTTCGACAAAATAGTGATTTGCATGATTATTAAACAAGGAATGCTAATAATCTGGTAACAGAGTATAGGAGTGGAAGTCTTACTGGATTTCAAATGAAACATCTAGGCCAGGGGGTATGGAATTCCCTCCTAGATAGTGTTAAGGCAGATGAACACCAGTATTTGTTTAAAAAGAAAGTAAAGAATTTTTTGTTAGGGGGGGTGAGGAGCCAGGATTCAGAGATTGAAGATTTATGTTATTGCTTATTTTCTTTTGTTATTGTCTTCTTCTTTTTTTTTCTTTTTTCTTCTGTGTTTTTTGTGAATGTTCATCAGTTTGTGTGAAAATGAAGTTTAAAATTTACTTAGAAATTTAAGTTATTTTTTAAGTATGTTGAATTAGTTTGTGGTAGCCGCCCAGTGCCATTGCATTTATGTCTTCCCATGGGCGGTTACCTATGGGTCATATTTAACTAGGTCATTTTTGTAATAAATTAATCTAATCTAATAATCTAATCTTGAAAAGTACACGCCAAATGCTAGTTTGTGTTGTAAGAAAAATATGTTGTTTGGTATCCAGGTCTAAGTGCTACCCAAACTGAAAAGCTTGAAAATATTTAGAAGCGGGCGTGACAATTAATGTTTGGGGCAAATTAAACGTCCTACGAGGACAGCCTACAGACACTGAGGCCTTAGAAGCTGTCTGAAAGGCACCGTCATCTTACAATCCGTTTTGGAAAAGGAATGCCTATACTCTGATAACCATCGAGAAATTTTACCGGAAACTAATAAATAGATAAATTAAATTAATTAATAAAATAAATTAAAGGAGAAACTAATAAATTAAGCAATAAACCCCGTATTAAACGGGTTCAACAGAATGCTACCACCTGCTTTATGAGTTTTGGTGCTTCCATTATCCTGCCCAGGTTTAGTGTCTCGTTTGTCATAGTAATATGGCAGTCTGAATTATCAATCAAATGCTGTCAAAACAAACATACAGTTAGTTGTATTATTTTTTTTAGGGATTTTAAACACTAACGCAGTTACTATTTTGTTAACTGTGCGTCATTTGTGTCAGGTTGAGCAGATTTCCATAATCCACTTGTAAGGTTTTGATTCCGTAACAGAATTTCTCAAAATCCTTATGGCCGTAAGTAAACAAGCATGAAATAATGTTTTTACCAGAAGAATTATGAAAACTCGACCGCCAAATTTGAATTTATCTGTTGCAAATTATGGAATGGTTTGGGTGTAAATCATATCTCAAGCTTAATTTTACAAGTCAATATACATTATTTTTTTCAGGGTTGATGCCAGAGAACCGGAAACACCCAGAATATATTAGAGATCCACAACTTTTTGACGTGAATAGACCAATTCGCCCTCACAGGTTCTAGTAGCTTTAAGTGTTATATCCTAAACGAAGATTAAGTTTGTATTAACTTTGACTCTAAAAATAAAGTTAATGATGTTTTCTCTAATTATATCGTTTAAGGTTTTTGGAACGGCTGCGAGTTTTAAACTGTGTTTTCATATCTTTATGCATTAGTGGCTTTGCCTGTAGAGGAGGAGGAGCAAGGTTGGGTATATACCATCTCTCCCCCCCTAAAAAACAAATATTAACGACCAGCTCAGCACTTTGTAATATTCAGAAAAATATAGCACGTTTTGGAAAAATGGGATTATTTCTTCAAGCGCTCACTTCTTGAAGAAGTTCAAAATTATGTACTCCCTCGCCCTTACCAAAAATCCTATAACAATCGTTGTATTTATGTCATACCATTGGGGAAATTTAACTTGGCACAAAGATTGATTGAGCTTACAAGGTACCATAGTTAACTAACTCAATGTTAAAATGTGGGGAAAATATTTCACCGTTGAATATGGTCTTGCTATATACTTGTTAAATGGGTATCCAGTCTTGTTTATTCACGGAAATGTGGGGAGGGGCTCAAAGCGTATTTTTAAAATCTAGTGGAGGTTCAATTTCGCTACGTTCTTTTTAATATGAAAATACCAAAAAAGGCATTTTGCTATGAAAATAGGGATTTACTCACGGGGAAGGGGGTGGCAATTGATGCCACTGGGGGTATCAATCAAGGGTTCAAATAGTACCAAAATTTCTGACAGGGCAGTTTTACCAGACGTTCGTAAAAAAAGGCGTCTTTCAGTCACTAGAAAATATTGATGTATTTAGTTTGGTAAGAAGGGTACAAAATAATAAAATTAATATTTTTGTCTGACTTTAAATGATTTCTGAGCAACAATGCCTAGTAAACTTTAATTGTCTACTATTTTATGATAAAACAATTACCGTATACAATTTTCTGTTCAAGCTGTTAAAAAAGGTCCCGGTTACGCTTATAGATATACTTTAATGCATCTTCTGCTTCAGATTGAAGTTTCCGTGGCACAACTGCAAAAAGGTCAAAGCAAAAAAAGTAAATTATAGTTTAGTTTTAATATGATAGAATCAACGAAACAACAGTATCGTTGCAGTCGAGCGTAGCAACTGCAATATTTAATCCAAATACTTAAAATAATACAATGGCTCAACTATCTGGGCTCTGGCCAACACCCTAATAGGGTAACGCCTTTCTGAGACACCCTCCGTCTCAGAACATATTTTAGTATTCGTTATGCAAGAAAAGAGAAAAGACAGCTGAATGAAGATTGGGAATGACTAGAGTAAAAGTAGAAAATGTTACTTTACTTTACTATTTTGTAAAATTCCTGCTTTTCTGTAGTACTTTAAAACAGAATGGAAAAGAGGCAGGTTGGCGGAGCTATACTTTGCATAGTTTTTAATAGTAGTGTGTGTAATAGCAAAACTAGAGATATGTGTTTTTTGGATTTGAACTGAACCTAGGTTCAGTTCCTATAAAAGTTGACATCACACAAATGAGCTTCCTATATTCTTCCGTTGGTTGCCACATATAATAATGGTAACATCATTGATTAAAAAAAATAGTAATTTATAACCAAACACTTTATTTCACTTCATTCCATAAGATGTTTTTAGAATTTGTTTCAGACTAATTTTTTGAAACTTTTAGATCTCACCTTGGAACATATGCCTTTCTTATAATAATAATAGTAATGTTTTTCAACTCTCTGTACAAGCATGAAATGCACTTGGAGGAGTACAAAGACACAAAATGAAAGCACTATCTAGAAATTCTCACCAGAAAAGTTACATCTCAACTATGTAGACAGTACAATTAAAGTACACAGTTAAGCGGAAAGTCGACATTACTTTCGCGACGCTTACGAAACCTGTCCACAAGCTGGTTAATTTTGAAGAAATGTAAAAAAAAAATCCATATCAACTGAAAATGTACCGGTAGATATCACAAGTCCCAAGCTGCAACTGCAGAAGATATTCGCAGAAACGGAAGAATATAGATGGAACTTTCTTCCGCTCATAACGTGAAAACACTCCATAATAGGACCAAGAAGAAGACATGTGGGGCCAAAAAGAGTTTTATTAATCTCTAATCTAATTTAGCATACGTTATTTAATTAGCTAACAACAATGTTCAGGGTGTCCACAAAGTCCGGATACATACGAATTTTAAAAATTTACCGAAACTCTAAAAACGAGAATACCAGTGGATACATTGAAAGAATCAGTTAATTATGCTGATTTCAAATATATAAGATTCTTCAAGTTTATTCTTACCCATCAAAAGTTACGAGCCTGAGAAAATTTGCCTGTTTTTTAAATAGGGGGAAAACACCTCCTAAAATTCAGGGAATCTTAATGAAGATCGCGCCATCATATTCAAAGTACCAGAGAACCATAATGAAGAAGTTACAGGCTCCTATAAGGTCCTATAGGACCATTTCAGGTAATGATATAAGGTCTTACAGGTCCTATAATATCTATAGGACCATTTCAGGTAATGGTGTAAATCAAGTTTAAAGTTTTTTTTATAACTGATATGATTTGGGCCTCACTTTAACACGACATTCCTAAGAATCAAAACTGCTATCGCCACAGATAGTATAAAATTGTCAAGTTGAACTAAAAAAAAAAAAACAGAACAAGCTAAAACTAATCTTGATTTATCCAAGTTTTAATTTATTATATTTTGCATTAGGACTTGCTCACAGGGCTTCCACTCTCGAATCTTAAAATTCGGGGACAAGTCTTAAATATTCGGGGACAAGTCTTCAAAATTCGGGGAAAAAACAAAATGGAATTTCGTTGCAAAAATTTGAAGCCAAAATTGCTTTTAGTTTCGTTTTCAGGCTCAAGTAGGGCTTGGATCCGCATAGTAAATCAAACCTATTACAAAGTAGGTTTTAGAGCCAGAGCACGAGATTGGAAACCATAGCTGAAAGCACTTATTGCTGATATTGCGGCGAAAACTTCAAAATTATCTAAGAAAAAATAGTGAACACATGTGAACTGTAAATACCAGTAGCAGTTTTTCATTAAGTCATCAATCTCAGTAATTCATTAATAATAATTGAAAACAAATATTGTTTGCGGTTTCTATATAGGTAAATTAAACAAACAAAATTCAACCTATAAGTATGGGGCAACATTAAAACTTAAAACAAACAAGAACTAAATGAAATTGGTTTTTCATACCGATTCTAATGTTTTAGGTGTTTACCCCCCCCCCCCTCCGGAAAATCCCCCCGCGGAAAAAATCGGGGTACTTGTTAAGAATCCAGTAAACACGCGAATAACCACATCTAGAATCTAATGAAATCCTAATGAGAAACAGGTTTCCGCTGCCTAGTGAGGTATTGCTCACTCCGTGAAAAATGTTTAAACTTTAGTTTTTGGGGTTGAAGGGGCAAAAAAAAACGTACCTAGTTTAGGTTAGGTTACGTATTTAATATATGCTATGCTATACCCCCCCCCACAATAAATATAAAGCCCAAATTTCTTTCTAAACTATTATATTTTTATCATACTTTGTTTTATTTCATTAGCATTAACGAAACTTCACTTATCGCATGTTTACTGAATTCTTAACAAGTACCTAAACCGAAAAATACCCCTCCCCCTCAGAAAAATACCCCCCCGCAAAAAATAATCTCCCGCTGAAAGTACCCCCGTGGAAAATACAATCGGAAAATACCCCCCCCCCCCCTGCGGAAAATACATTCGTTTTATTGTTTGTTTCTGCAACGCTTTCCTTTCCATTTGTTACCTTATAATTACTATGTAGTCACCGATTAACTTCCACCCCTCCCACCAACCCTGCGGCCATCCATGTTCCAAATATAGTACTTATTGCAGTCTCAATTTTTTTATCAGCCCATCTAATGCCTGGACATGATAGCTATAGGCTACAAATCATATAAAAGTTACATATTAAGTTTCTTCACACTAACATTATTTGGGATTATTAACCAGCAGTTCGTGATAAATAAGTCCAACAATAATATAAAACTTGACAAGAAAACTATATGAGTCTAATAACCAAATTTTTACTTTAAGCTGTTATGGAAATTTTCTGATGAATAATATTTTTGGGGTCACTTCCGCTTAAGTCTCCTATTTCCCGACCTTGTACATAGTCTATAGCTAAGTTTTACCTCATTAGGAGGGGGAGGAGGTGGTGCATTTCTTATGGTAAGAATATGGTATTTAGGGATAGTTCTCAAGAAGAAATAATTATACCACAATTTCTTCAAATTAATTTGTTTTTATCTCAGAATTATCCTTCATGCAGTAAGTCCAAAACCAAAAATAGCAAAAGAAAACAAAATTTAAACTTATGATTCGGCTTTCAAAACATTTCTCCCTCTTTAGAAGTTCAATTTCAAAACCCAAAATCCAGCTGAGTGTTCCGTTAAACAACTTCAAGTATAATTCTTGGCTAATTTTGTCAAGAGTGTCTTGACCACGAATGACATAAATGTAAGAATCTTATAGCATTTGGAATACTGCATTCAAAATGGTTTTATCTAAATCCAGGAAAATGACACTTTATTGAAAATATGAAGAACCGTCTATACTTAAATTATATCGGCCTGGTTTCTATGCAAAGTACCACAGGAGACGATAATTAATGAACAAAAGTGTAGTGAAAAATTATGGTATGTAAAGTAATGTTTGCTAGGGATAGTCACTAGGGGTGACACCGTGATTGAATGATTTTCGGGGAAATTTCGGGGAACCAAATTTTTTTCGGGGAGACACATAGATTTTCGGGCAAATCCCCGAAAATTCGGGGATAGTGGAAGCCCTGCTTGCTCATTCTTTTAAAGAGCGAAGTTATCTCAGGAAAACGTATCCCTTATTGGGTTTCAATGCAATTCGTTTTGATTGATGGCCACGTGCTTTATCTGCATGCCAAGAGTCATGGTTCAATTTACGTAACACATTGTTTTTGAGGAAGGCATAACAACTGATGGATGAAAAACATATTGATTTAAAACAGATTAGTGCTAAAAATGACAAAAAAAGACTTATTTGTGACTGAGACAGAACTATTTATAAAAGACTATTTAACAAAACCCTTTCGAACATACACAGAAGAACATTCTCCGTGCTCAAACGCATATGCAAACAACTAAATATTCCAAGCACGTTGACCCCCATATGACTGGTGTACCAAGAAGAGTAATTTGGGACTATTTGTCTCTCCAGAAATAAGAGATAACGCTATTGGCTTGCAAAAATACGTCACAAAAATAACCAAAAGAAGGTGCACTTTTTAACACAGCAGTATGGACAGTAATATTCTTCACTGAAGTATATGACACTAAAGCCTTCTTTTAACGTTGAAATCTCAATTATTAAAAGAGAGAAAATTATATTAGCCCCGTTGACGATATTTAAGGCCAAATAAAAAAAAACAGTTTGCTTTGTTGCACCTAAAAAAAATTCTGAACCAAAGAGAAGGGCAGCCAACAGCTTTTTCTTTCACTCTCTTATTGAAAAAGTATGTTATGAGAACTGTGCACTGTTCTTTATGGATTTGTCATTGGTTTCGCCCATAGTTATGTCGAGGGACATACATATTACCGTGGCGTTAAAACCAGTAATGAATCTTGTGTTTAAATTGTCTTTTTATAGACTTGGTCCAATAGGATTTGGAACTATTTAGTAAGACTCGTTGCTCTTAGTGACAAAATCTGGTAATTCAGAGTCTGTATTTTTGTCCAAAACAGTTTTCCACCTAATTAAATTTTTTTTTTTTTTTTTTTTATAGCTGTGTCATTTTGAAAAAGGCTTGACATCATAGTCCTATTTTATTTGTATGGTTGATTTACAAAAATGTATCATATGAGCATGAGAAGACTCTAGAGAGAGCTTCTCTTTTATTCAGCAATTTTATTTGTGAATTCATTCAATTAAAAAAAAAAAAAAATGGAATAATTAACCATTAAGCCTTAGGAGCGAGGGTAAATTTTTACCAAATCATATTATTGACTTACGAATAAAGTGAATATACCACTCGATGCCTTTTTTATGCTCTTCCCAAATATAATAATCATTTTTGTCGGAAATGAATTTTACCCCCACCCCTATATATACCAATTCATGGTATATATTTACACATTAGGGGGTGAGGGTAAAGTTTAAACTTACCTCCCATTTACATCAGAAATAGAATTTGCCCCCCCCCCTAAGGTGCAAATATATACCCTGAATTGGTATATATAGGGGTGGGGGTAAAATTCATTTCCGACAAAAATGATTATTATATTTGGAAAGAGAATAAAAAGCGAGCCTGTGCGACTGAAATAAATCAGAGTTACCTGTATAAAATGAAACAAACGTAAATCGAATTGTTTTTATTGTTTTTTCTTTTAGTTTTACTTTTAAATGTCCATATCGAAATTGCTAATGAGATAGATAAGGCTCGTATCTGGAAACATATTTAAGTGGTAGGGCTTAGACTTGTCCGAAAATCGAATTATATAAAAACATGGTACTGACACCTCCCTCCTTGTGGCTAAGTTTGTATCCCTGAAATACAAACATTTACTGAAGAACTTGTTTATTTTTTTTCCTAATAGGAAACAACTTTACACAGCTCGTGTAACATGAAGTTAAAATCAGGTTCATTCTTCATCGCTGTCCTCAATGTCAAGTAGATCTTTGTCTATTCCAAGATGTCGAGCTAAATCTACCATTGACAGTTTTTGGTCGGGGTTCTTATCCTTTGCTAAGGTGTACAGATCCGCGAATGCCGCTTTACATGCTTCCTTCCATTTACTGGTCAGTTTTTCAAGTCCTTGAGTATCTTTCTGTAAAATAGAGAAAAGCTTTTTATGAACAGAAGCGTCAAGTATAGAGGAAGGGGGTTGTTACACGCCCCGTAATATTTTTAATAATTTGGTGAAAAAAGACTGTTACTAAAATCTTGGTGCGAAGTGTGGCGGTTTTACCGGCTCATTATTTTATTCCAATAAATTAGAAGAACAAAATTAATAAGTTAACCGAATGAATAAAGAGATAAAATATTGAGATGACAAGTACTGAAATCTTGATGTGATGACAAGTACTGACAATGTGATGACAGAGTCTCAGAGTCTCAGATGACATGTGATGACAAGTACTTGTCAATGATATGACAAGTACTGACAACTACTAGCCAAAATCTCGGTCTCAGTCGGTAAATGCAGCTATTTACCATCTCCATTCCTAAATTAGTCAAAAAGATGAATCAAATAAACAAATGATGTAATTAAAAAAAAATGATGATAATACTGGCAGAATATCTGCCGCTGTCTTGATAATTTTCAGTAAATACAGTGATTTTGCCAGCCGGAAACATTGACTAGTTCCATAAAAACTTCAGCATTCTATTGCAGCTTATGCGGAAGCGGACTAGTGGAATATCACGGCTCAATTGGATTTTTGATTTTTAGTCTAAAAGAACAAATCAATAACAAAAATGAGTATGTTAAGCCTATTTACTAATCGAGCATAAATATTAAATCTCGAGATTTTTCAAGAATTTCCGACATTTATTAATACTGTACATGCTTTGTCCGTATTCATAGTTTCTGAAATTTACAGCTAATCAAAGGTACCCCCCCCCCAAAAAAAAAAACAGAAACAGATTCATGCTCATATGGTCTTTAGCTCTTTCTGGTACTAAAATGATACCATTTGACAACATCAGTATAAAACATGAAATAGTAGAGCAATTTCAAATTCATAGAAATAAGATTTAGGTATGGGTTAAGCAAGCACCATGGAAGGAACTAAAGCCTCCCTCCCCACACTGAATGAAAAATTTGACTTTGCTGCTTTGCATGCATGTTTCATTCTTCTTGACCGAAGTGCTAAAAGGTTGAAGATGCGTTGGTCGAAAGCGGACTTAGGTAATGTAATAAGATGATGAGCTGATTGGCTGAGAGCTATACGATCAACAACAACTCCTCTTTTCGGGGGCTAACATATCTGTTTTCTTCAATATTTATTTTATCGAAAATTGTTATTTTCAGGGGCAGGAATTTTAAGTCTGTTCAGTTTTTTCCCATTTACCTTATTTCAACAAACAATCTGTATTAACGCCGTCTACAACGTTTCATTACTGTTTTCATTTCCCTATGTCTAGATCCCTATAGAGAATTAAATAAAAAACAATTTTTTTTAACTGAAAGTAAGGAGTGACATTAAAGCTTAAAACGAACAGAAATTATTCCGTATATGAAAGGGGCTGTCCCCTCCTCATCGCCCCGCTCTTTACGCTAAAGTTTTTTATTGTTTTAAAAAATAAAGTTTTCATCACTACACTCCATTAAGAATGAAGTACTGCTTTCTGATACTTCCGACCATTTCCCAGTTGCAGCCTTGTTTCCAATCCTCCAAAATCCACAAAGATTAGTCCCCCAAGATACACCGAGATTATGTTGCTCACCAGTGGAGCTGGATAAACTGAAAGAAGATCTGAGTACATCTTCATGGGACTTTTCATTACCAGAAAATATTAATTTGGGCAATTATAACGATATATTTGGCCAGTTTTATGACACTGTTAAGGAAAAATTCGCGGCTTATTGTCTAAAAGCTCCTTTAAGGAATCCTCGATCAAGAAGATCAACACCCATAGCTCCCTGGCTAACACCGGGAGTCCTCAAGTCAATAAATAGAAAGCAGAACCTTTGGAAAGAGTACAAAAACAGACCAAGTGATGCTAAATTAGAAGCATTTAAGTTGTACCGTAATATGCTGAAATCAATTATTCGGAGAACAAAAACAGTGTATTATACTAAGAGATTTGATGATTGCGGTAGAAATATAAAGAAGACGTGGGACGTGATTAAGGAATTTAGTCGGCCATCGAAAAAACTAGAAGGTCTCCCTAAGTCTCTTATGGTAGACGATCAACTTATCACAGAAAAAGGCCAAGTACGACATCATATGAACAAATTCTTCGCGGAGATAGGGAAATCAACTGCTAATAGTGTTTCTCACTGCTCGGTGTCTCAGACTTGGAAGCAGTTCCTAGGCCCCCCGTGCCTGAAATCAATGGCTCTTGAGGACGTTA
This sequence comes from Artemia sinica, assembly GCA_027921565.1. NCBI lineage: Eukaryota > Metazoa > Arthropoda > Branchiopoda > Anostraca > Artemiidae > Artemia > Artemia sinica. The sequence continues at coordinate 28,121,079 of CM051258.1, forward strand.
CAGTGCAGGAAATTACAAATATTGTTTTGTCCTTAAAGAATTCTTCAACAGGTTTTGACAAAATTTCTGCTAAAGTAATTAAACATATCCTTCCGTCGATTATCACCCCACTTTGCCATTTGATTAATAGGTCATTTCAACTAGGAGTATTTCCTCAACGTCTTAAATTGTCGCGTGTGATAGCTCTCTTTAAAGGAGGTGACCGTGAGGATCCTGGGAATTATAGGCCGATCTCTCTTTTGTCAGTGTTCTCTAAGATATTTGAAAGGCCAATGCTCAAACGTCTGGTAAGGTTTCTTGAAGCTAAATCTTTTTTCCATAAGCATCAGTTTGGGTTTCGCGCAAAGTACTCTACAGAACATGCTTGTAATAAACTTCTTCAGTTTATACGACAATCTTTAGACTCTAATCTTATTCCTGCAGCCATTTTTCTTGATGTAAAGAAAGCTTTTGACAGCCTTACACACAAGATTCTCATTGGTAAACTTTCTCATCATGGTGTGCGTGGGGAAGCATTGTCTTGGCTCTCTTCATACCTTACTGACAGATCTATTGCCATGGAAAATACAGACAAGGAAGTTCCAATTGAATACGGAGTACCCCAAGGTTCTATTCTTGGGCCAACCCTATTCCTGATATATGTGAACGACCTCTACCGACTTCTAAACACCCCAATTCCCAATGTCTGCTGTGGATTGTGTCACAAATGTTACTCTCAGACTATGTCGGCGTCCACATCTGATAGTCGAGAAGAACTGGTATCATTTGCAGATGACACTACTCTAGGTGCTGCAGCTCCGGATGAGTCATCCCTTATTCTAAAGCTTCAAGCAATGACTAAAAAGATACTCAATTGGTTTGACATAAATCAACTAGCTTTAAATGTAAAAAAATCGTACCTTCTTATTTTTTCCCGTACAGGTGTGAGCTGCCCCACAATTACTGAGCTTCCTACACCAAGAGGCTCCATAAGTCGCCCCCCAGATCGATATGTGCGATTCCTGGGAGTTCTTTTGGATGAAAATTTATCGTTTAAGTTGCACGTTCAAGTAATAAGAGTGAAAATTTCCCGTGGACTTGGAATCATCCGTAAACTAAAGCGTTTATTTCCTTTTCCTATACTCCGTCTTTTATATTTCTCTCTCATTTTCCCTTATATATGTTACTGTTCGTCTGTGTGGATGTCTACATTTTCTTCTGTACTTGCTCCTGTTCATATTCTTCATGAGAAAGCGGTAACAGTTCTCCAGTCGACTACACACTCTCCTGTTAATCTCCTTAAGATTAGAGATATTTATGTTATATCTCTAGCTTCGTTGGCATATCAATTCTTCCACGGAGATCTCCCATTTTGTTTTTCTGGACTACTTAAGCCAGTAGGGGAAGTAAATTTTTACTCAGTTCGAAACAGGGAGGATGTTGTGATTCCGGCTACTCCCTCGGTTCGTTCAGACTTTGGTCTGGTCGTGACTGTGGGACGTGCTTGGAACTTGGTTCCTGCTGAGATTCGTCAGTCACAAACACTTGGCTCCTTTAAAAGACAGATGAAAAGTTTCTTATTAAAGCTAAATATTAATTAGTTTATAGTTGTTGTATTGTTTTTTTTTGTTGGCGTTGGATCCTCGATGATGTAGAGAATTTTTCATTTTTGATTTATTTTTTTATTGTCGGGTGATAGGAGGGTCGCTGTTTCGTGTGGACTGTCGGTGAGTTGACTTCTTTTCCTTATAGATTTATAAGTTAAACACTGTTTAGTATTGTTTATGCCAAGTTTTAATATTAGTCATTTATTCTGTGTCGTTTCCCAAATAACGGGCCATTGAGCCCTTTGGGATATTGTTTTTGTTATTGTTATTTATGGAAATAAATGGAACTTGAACTTGAACTTGAACTTGATATACGGAAAAATTTCTGTTCGTTTTAAGTTTTAATGTTGCTCCTTACTTTCAGTTAAAGAAAACTTTTTTTTTATTTATTTAATTTCTGAATGTTTTTGAATTAATGCAGCTTTGATTTTGGTTCACCGTACATGAATAATTATAACGAAATTTGCATATTAATTTTACTTTTTTTGGGCTAAATGGCTTTCTCAAAATTTTGTTCTAACATACTTACGAATTAATTTACGTAACGAACTTCTATATTCGTATATTTTATTACGTATATAAGGGAGTTCGCCCCATAGTCAATTCCTCGCCCTTTACGCTAAAGTTCGAATTTTGTTTGAATCACAAACCCCTGAATCACAAAGGCCGGTTAATTAGAATAGATAGCTCTTTTGAAAGTACTAAAAAAAAAAACTAGCGTAAAGAGCGAGGTATTGACATGGGGGCGAACCCCCTCATATACGTAACAATTTTTGTTCGTTTTAAGTTTTAATGTTGCTCCTTACTTTCAGTTAAAAAAACTTGTTTTTTAGTTAATTTCTGATCGTTTTTTAAATAATGCTGGGAAATCCGGCGCCCCTTCATAGAAACGTCCCTTCCCCCAAGGAAACATCCTACATGAAAAGATCCTTCCCCTTAAACCCCTCCTCTGACCCCCCCCCCCCCAAGAAAAAAAATCCCTCCTGAAAACATCTGTATATATCAACCAATACTATAGGTAAACAATGGGCAAAGTTCATAACTTGCAGCCATTCCCCTGGGAACTGTGGATGATCAAGTCATCCTCAAAGACTTATTTATTATATTTTCGACTATTCTGAACAAAATGGCTATCTCGAAAATTTTGATTGGGTGACTTCGGGAAAAAAATGAGCGTGGGAGGGGGTCCTCCAATTTTTTGGTCACTTAAAAAGGGCACTAGAAAGTTTAATTTCCGTTCGTATGAGCCCTCTCATGATATTCTAGGACTACCGGATCGATATGATCACCCCAGGAAAAAAAAGAAAAGAAAAAAAAACACGCATCCGTGATCTTTCTTCTGGAAAAAAAATACAAAATTCCACATTTTTGCAGAGAGGAGCTTGAAACTTCTATAGTAGGGTTCTCTGATACGCTTAATCTGATGGTGTGAGTTTCATTAAAGTTCTATGACATTTAGGGGTTGCTTCGCCCTTTTCGAGTCATCCTCAAAGACACATTTATTATATTTTCGACTATTCTGAACAAAATGGCTATCTCGAAAATTTTGATTGGGTGACTTCGGGAAAAAAATGAGCGTGGGAGGGGGCCAAGTTACCCTCCATTTTTCGGTCATTTAAAAAAGGCACTAGAACCTTTAATTTCCGTTTGAATGAGCCCTCTCACGATGTTCTAGGGCTACTGGATCTATATGATCCCCCCTGGGAAAAAAAGGAAAAAAAAAACACGCATCCATGATCTTTCTTCTGGCAAAAAATACAAAATTCCACATTTTTGCAGAGAGGAGCTTGAAACTTCTATAGTAGGGTTCTCTGATACGCTGAAGCTGATGATGCGAGTTTCATTAAAGTTCTGTGACTTTTAGGGGTTGTTTCCCCCTTTTTTCGAAAATCTGGCGTTTTTAGAGTTTCTGTTACTATTGAGCCGGGTCGCTCCTTAGTTACAGTTCGTTCCCACGAACTGTTTGAATATTAACAGTTCGATCATCTCCTATCTCAACCACTAGACAAAGCCAGACCGGGATGCTGCTCCCCCGGAGAACAAATAAGCCAAGAGAAACATAGGCGACATTAGAATTTTGCATGGGTAGGCAAGCGTGTGGCATTGGTATTCACAGCTTGGAGAATAGAAAAAGAAATAAGAGAAATCGAGCGTCTAGGGGATAAGAAAGAATGCAATACGTTGAAGAGATAAAAAAGAAAAAGGAAAATAATTGGGCTAAAAAATGCATTCATTACAGGTAAATTTTATTTATTTATTTATTTGTTTGGTAAACAAACTTTATCCATTTTGTTTATTTGCTGGTAGACAAACTGGATGAATATTGTAGAACAGGGCTTTCTAGCGTAAAACCCCGTGAAATTTTGGATCTGCCACTAAAATGTGTATTTGTCTTTAAGTGTTTCTCTCATGCATCTCTGCAAGAAAGCAGAAAACTATTAATTTTTAGTATGACATTTCTGATAGGAGAGAAGGTGGGTTTAAAGAAAAAACTGACACGAGAACCCAGTATACAGAGAATTTCCCTCTAGCTTTAAAAAAATCCATTGTCGTACGAAATCCTACTTTTGAACTGATAGAAAATCCTACTCTTAGAAAAAATAGAAGTATCAACACTATATTTATCAATAAGAAAAATATTACACCAATTGCCCGACTTTCTCCGGAGGCCATGAGGATCTTGCATAACGTTATGAACAAAACTTTATTCTTTCTGCGCACGTTGTGAGAAAGCAAGAGGATTCCAATCCTTAAAACTGAGAATTGTTGTAAGCCCTTGAAATGCCAAATAACGGTGCTAGCTCTACAGGCGGATAAGACAAAGATATCCAAAAGCAGAAATGGACATTATAAAATTCTGTTAGCTAACGCTCAAGCGTAAGCGAAGACAATTTTCTTAGAAAGCGAAGCTAATTATGCCAAGACAGCTAAAACGAGAACTGAATGTAAAGAATCAAAAGAAAAAAACTCAACCCCCTCTATTTCTCCAAAACAGAAAATCCTAGAAATGTGCAGGACTAAAATGATTTGTCTTGGCATCTGCAAAAGTCTTTTGCTACGTCATATTAAAGCTTAATAATTAAGCTACAGCAAATTATGCAAGCAAGGCCATTGGTGGATCTAGCGAGGGGCCATACCCCCTCCCCCTGGATCCAAACATGCGGAAAAATTCCGCATGTTTGCGCAAAATTCTGCATGTTCAATGAGGAAAAATTCAAGGCAACATTTTTCCTTACCAAGAAGAAAAAAGTTTTGACGCTCCATGGCGCAATACTACTATCTATAACCACATATTATTGTGAAACCTAATAGCTAATATGTGCAAAAACTATTAGGTTGCCCCTTTGTTGATCAGAAGTTAGCAGTGGAAATATCTGTATTTGCTAAAATTTAATCCAAACCTCCCTTTTATAAATCCTGGATCCGCCATTCAGTCAAGTCATAAGTCATGCCTGTGAGATGGGGCAGTAGAGAACCACTTCGCCGGCTCTCACCCTTCGTATCTGCTTTTGAAGTCACAAATAATAGAGGTTCACACCGAGGTTCTCGAGGAACTGAGAAATATACTATGGATAGCTTAACCAAAGGAAATGGGATGAACTTTTATACGCGCCGAGACTGTAGGCGACAGATATTTTTTGGCTGACCGTACTGCTTATATTTCTCTACAGTGGTCTAGATCATGCTGTCAGCAGTAGCTGCAGCCTTATAAAGAGCAAACAACAGCCCATATGAACCGAGAATTAGAAAAAAAAAAGTTTTTAAGAGAATTGTCTAGTGACAGACATTTTCCAGTTTGGATTTATTTTGAAATGGTATTTTTTCAGATTCAACTAGACAGTAATGCATAATTTGAATATAAAATTTTGAAAATTTCAAAAAGGACTGAGATCCCTCAAATGTGACATCAAACCGAAATAGAAGTACACCACTGAAACTGCCATTGTTAAAAACCTTCAAGTGGAGGTTTACAGTCCCCCACCCTGAATAGCAACGAAAATCACATTTTTGCATGGTTAGCATGGACATGTATCCTTTTTCGTATTGAACCAATGGTTGTAAAATATCACGGGAAGACTCATTTGGGCAGAAATAAAATTTCTAGTTCCCTCTTTGACTAACAAAGTAAATACCGCCGCAACAAAGTGCTGGTTTCTGTTACTTTGTGCTGCAATACATCGATTTTTGACAAAATAGGCCCAAAAATCGGAGAGTACAGGTCCTGAGATAATCTATCGATTTTTCATTATCTATTATCCTTAAGTGGAGGATTACAAACCCTCTCTTCCCCATCTTAAAACCATGGAAATAGCATTTTAGTCTGGACATTTTGTCCTTTTTTACTAAGGTGATCATGTGATGGTATTTGACCAAAGGTCGTATACTATTATTATAGGTTCATTTGAACGGAAATTAAAAGTTTTAGTTTCATTTTTTTTAGCTAGGCAAAAGACAACAACACAACAAAGTGCCTTTTTATGGTACAAAGTTACAAGTTTCGCCCAAACAGGGTAAAATGCTTGTGAGCGAAAATTGTAAGGCTAAAAATGAGGTCATGAAAATTCTCATGGTTAAAAACCTTAACTGGAGGTTTACAACCCCCAATCTCAAAATTTTCCCTCGACCCCATATTGAAAATAAAGCCTTCTTGTGACCGAGACCATTGATTAAATGCGACCTAACCGAGCAAAGAATGTCTTGTATTATAATGTAATAAATTTCTTTTTCAATCCTGGAAAGAATATTTTTTTTTGTTTACTTTATTATTTTGTTTTTATAATTTGCCTAGAAACCACAAGTATCATTGTTATGTCTTCCGTCATTTTTTCATTTCATGGCTGCAGCTGCTACTGCAACCTAGGAAATAGCGCCATACAGGTCTTTGTAGCTGAAATACCATTACCAAAAAATGTCAACGGATGTTTGAAAGTCTAATATATATTAAAGAAAAATATTTCCTTCATTGTATCTATCTCTCCAAAGTAGATAATAATCAAATTAATTGCACTCCGGCAAAAAAACTTGCTGATGCCGTTCAGCTAAGCCCCAAAAACTTGAAACGACCATAAGTTATTGCTTCGCAGTCTGCAACATACAAAGGCTAGCTTAAACAAACTGACTCGTTATAACTACTTATATTTGCAGAATTATGCATAGCTAGGGTTTCACTGAAGCCACGAAAATCACGCCAGAAATACAGGATGTTCGTCTAGGAGCAGAAAACTGAATTATCAACTTGATAGAAGTGATGAAAGACTTGAGAGCCATGACTAATAAGAGTAAAACCAAGATAGATCAGTCAAGACAAATCAGTTCTGTGAACCATTTGAAGGCAAATGGAGACCAAAAATGATTCAAAGATTTATGACCAACTATTCCACAGGACTTGGAGGCAAGTGGGCGACTGAGGTTGTCCCTATTATATAAGCTTTTCCTATTGGGAAAGCTTGGTTGACCAAGATTCTTAGGTTGACTCATGACTGACAATATCCATTGGACTTATAGTCAAGCGGACGACTGAGATTTTTTCAAACAATCAAAGTTTTTTCAATGGGAAAGCCCAATGTAGTCAGAAACAGGGTCAGATCCAGGATTTATTTTTAGGGGGGGAATAGGTTGATCCGATAAACTTGCGTTAGGAGCAAGTTTAATTAACGCAATCTTGCGTTAATTAAGTAAATTACACTACTTCAGACAACGTTAGGGGAACACCCCCCTCCCCCACCCCTCGCCCCCCTCTGGATCCACCACTGGTCAGAAAGGTTCGATGACATAGATTTCGGGTTGAAAACTTATAGCCAACAATTTGCCTGAACTCGCAGGACGATTGGGCAACCTTGATTTTTCATTTTGTGGTGGATTAGCCTACTTGGAAAGCCCATGTGGGAATCACAGACAGTAGCCTGCAGAAAATGAAAGGCCAATTTATAAGGCATTTAGTAGTCTTTAAATGGATATGATACTGATAACTATTAGCATATAGTTTAAATAATTTTGAAACTCAAGTAAAGAAACATTAACATAGAGCCCCCAAAGTCACTATGTAGAATACAAAAATGTCAGGCTGATTTAAAGGGCAACTCATTACCAGCCGTAGTGTCAATAGCTGGTAAAATAAAATTTTAAATTCTGTAAACATGACTTAGTTTTTTAGCAATCAAGAAAAAATAAAAATATATAAACTCCAAATATCCAGTTACTCCTACTTGGAGTATGAAGAATTCCAAACTGCATACTAAAACGATATATCATATTGTGTTTTCAGCAAAGCACTAGTTTTTATGAATTTCACAAATATAGAGATTACCACAGGCCAGTTTATTTGATCTAGTTTTATAAATATGAGTTGCATAAACTGTGAAGCAGTAATTTTCGTTCTTGTTACGTTTCTATTTTCCTCTTTAGTACCAATAAAAAACTATTTTTTTTTTTACTTCAATTAATTTAAAAGATAATTCTGAGCAAAGCAGAGCATAAAAATATTTGATGAATGTTGAATGAGATTACACTTTCCATACTCAAGGGTCCAATAAACCTGCTGCGTCCTATTTTAACAGAAATGAACAGGGCTGAGGGGAGAAATTGACTACCAATCCTGACTCTCACTGACTGATGATAAGCACCTTTGAAAATTCTTTCTAGCAATGGACGTGTTGTCTATTGTTTTCACTCAGTCAATCAAACTGGAATAACTTTATATTTTATGAATTAAAACTGAAAATTGAAAGCAAAATGCGCTGCAAGAAACATTTTTTGGCATCACTAATACGATTTTAGTCCAGCATGTTTTTTTTTAGCTACGTTGTCAAAAAATCATTTTTCTTGTCCGTTTTAACTATTGTAGAAACAGAGATTTGGACCAAAGGTTTCATAGAGAAGTCATCATTTGATTTTTTTTTTTTTTTGGTAGGTGGGGGGACAATTTTTACAAGCAATATGGGCGCTCAAAATCTAAAGCTCGGTAAGAACAAATGAAGTTTGATTTTCACCAAACTGTTGAAGTCACTAACTGTAAATAGGAATCTGAAACTGCAATAAGAACGTTCAAAGTAAAAAACGAAAAAAAAAAAAAACACAGAATACATCTTACATGTTTCAGAATGGCTGAAACTGCGCTTTGAGTGTCTTAAATCAAAGCATATTCCCTAGCAGTTTTATAGATTATGAGCAAGCGTTCGATTCTGTTAATAGAAGAGCTTTAGTAAAGGTTTTATCCTTGTATGGTATACCAGACAAATACATTAAAGTCGTATGTCCCATGTACGAGAATAACACTGCTGCGGTTAAGGTAGGAAATGAGGTTAGCAGCTGGTTTTGTATTAAGTCAGGAGTTAAGCATGGTTGTTTTCCATCCCCCTTTATATGGATTATTTTGATGAACTTTGTCTTAAGGAGCACAGGAAAGGCAATGGGAGACAATGGAATCAAATGGGGAGGAAAAAGTCTCCTGGACTTAGATTATGCTGATGATTTCAGCATCCTTGAGGAAAGTGTGAGCAAAATGAATGAATTTTTAGAGGTTTTGCGAGTTCAAGGTGCTAGAATAGGTTTGAAAATTAATGTTAAGAAGACTAAGTCACTAAGATTAGAAATAGTGAAGATGAAAAGGTTGGGTAAGGAAAAGATTGATCAGGTGGGCAGCTTCACTTACCTTGGTAGTATTATTAGTAAATATGGTGGGAGCAGTGAAGATGTTAAAAGTAGAACAGCCAAGGCTCAGGGTGTTTTTTCACAGTTAGAAAAAGTTCGGAAGAAAAGGAAGATAAGCCTGCCAACCAAGATTAGAATATTAGAAGCTACAGTGATGACAGTAGTCAAATGTCAAACGAGTCTTTGGTATAGTTTGCATGAATTCCTGGAATAGTTTGCATATACTTGGAATAGTTTGGAATAGTTTGCATGAATTCCTTGTGCTTCCAAGGTGAGTTTTTATTCAGCACTAGTTCTTGTAGCACATCCATTGAATGGACGATTGTCTTTCGAACAGACACCAGATTAAATTCCAAGTAGGAACTTGAGGTTTAAGAACCTCTCTATTTCAAGACATCTTGGTATAGCAATGAATCAATATTTCTGGAGTCCTTGCCGTAGGCAGGCGTTTATAAATACTGAGGTTTTGATTCCATGACATAGCAGCGGTACTTGAAACAGTAGGTCCTGAAAATTCTCAAGTTCCTAACTGTTAAATTCTGAATTTAGCCTCGAGGATAATTAATGTATTTCCTTATTGTCATAAAACCACTGGAGGTGTAATAACTAGGAGTAAACTAAGAGGCGTCTAATTACAGGATGGGGATCTATTTCAGACATTGATAGATTTGAATGGGAAGAAAACTAAAAATGCAGGTCTCCCTAATCACCATCTCAATACTTATATCTATTATACCACCTGGAAGATTAATTTTTCTCAACTAAATTTGTCTAAATTTGCTTAATAAGTATTTAATTAGTTTAAATATGTCAGCCATATACAATGGTAACTGTTTCAAATGCACAGACAGTCAAAAGTAGAGACCTAATTGTAATTGCAAATTTTTAGCTTGACACGAATCTTGGAAAACAGGCTACAACCCAATCTTGAACAAAGGATCTTAAAATTGAAGTGTCTCAATCATTGACAGATTTTATCACTGGCATGTGTTATGAAAAAATGTAATCACATTTAAAAAGGCTTGGCTATAAGATTGTAGTCAGCCAATTCGAACTATCTCCATCAGGTCCAAGATTAAGAACATGCTGTCCTTGTTCAGGCAAGATAAATTTTAGTCAAAACATTTGTCCAAGATCACGCACTGCCCAAATACTGTTTTTTTTTACTCTGAATCCTCTTTCACGTGGTGAATATGATCTGGCTGTTCCAGCCACTTTCACACATTACCACTCCCACCATTCATAGTTGTCACACTGACCTTTGCAGTAGGTTCTACCTTCTCCCTAATGGCCCTCATGGACGACTTATACAAAGTTACAATCCAAATCAAAACTAAGTTCACATTCATTTTCATTATCTTACTCAAGAGAACTGTATGAGTTGCCATCAACATTCACTGTCTGAGTCTTCTTAGTTCCGTTTTCACCCTCAGTGCTATCTTCTCACTAAATCTCTTCACAGCCTGCTTCTTTGTTTTTCTTGCTTTTGTTGCTTCAATTTTTTCTTTTCCACCTCTTCTTTGCCTTCCTTGTAGCAAAGGCAGCTTCAATCTTGGCTTTCACTGACGTATCAGTGAGAAAACTTTTATTTTGCCCTCCTTTCTTCCTTGAAGAGTTCTTGGTGGTGCTGGGATATGGTTATATTTGTTCAGGAGTGACTATACTATTTCACAGTGACTGCAAAATCACAGGGCTTACTGAAAGCATTGGGTGAGAGGATGGCAGTGCAGGTAAGGAAGGGGTTGGAGTTAGAGCCTCTGATGAGCATGGTAATTTGCCACCAGCTTCATAGGCTAAAATATTTGGTTGGTCTATATTTAAGACCACAGATATTCATTATCAAAACAAACTGGATTGAAAGGGGATATACCTTCCAAATCCCTTCTGGATGTTTGATGGTATGAAAGCTAAAGGGAAGTATGTTCCAACTAATCCAGCTGTGATGTAAATGGTGACAGTAAAAGTTCTTCTTGATGGTGACGGTTGCGCGATGAAAAAAAAAAAAAAAAAATACAGCTAATTTTGATAATTAAGTATGTTAGAAACACATAGTTCTTAGATGTTTCAACTATTATGCAAAGATTCTGAAATGCCATAGTCGTTCCGTTTTTACCAGATTTCTACTTCTCTTGATGAATAACGACGAAGAACAGCGTCCAGGCAGCGGCTCACGAAGTTTTAACTCGTGAATAGGCCTAAATCTGATGTAAATTAAAGCTGGGATTTGAGAAAGACTGCTCAAAACAAAAATGTTAGCAGTCAACAATGATCGCGCCAGCGGCGTGTTGTTGCTACTATTTTTTACCCCGCTGCCGCCAACCTTCCCTTGTCGACACAGAGCCGGGGTCTAGTTGTATAATAGAAAACTCAAAACAAAACTATCATAGGCAGCGCGCTAGCGCTCCCTAAGTGAAGAACTATGTGGGCATAATGTGTTTTTTTTTCTTCCATACCCAGGCACTTCGTATCGAAGGAGTTGTCGTAGAAACTTCGAAAAGGGCTCATTCGATTGGAAATTAGAGTGGCTAGTGCTCTTTTTAATATTCGAAAGTGATTGTAGGGCAACTAACCCCCCACCACGCCCATCATTCCCCCAAACAAATCCAATCAAAATTTTGAGATAGCCATTTTATTCAGCGTAGTTGATTTCCAGATAGAAAATATGTTTTTGAGGAGGACACTTCCCCACAACCCTCGGGGAAAGGGTTTTAAGTTATGCCCTGGGGGAATATAATGTTTTTATAGAAGGCGTTGTCGTAGAAACTTCAAAACAGGCTCATTCGATTGGAATTTCGAAGGGCTAGAACTCTTTTTAATAGTCGAAAGTGATTGGAGGGCAACTATCCCCCCCTCACGCCCATCATTCCCCCAAACACATCCAATCCAAACTTTTAGATAGCCATTTTATTCAGCGTATCAGCATCGATAAATAAATGAAACCCAAAGCGAACAGAAATTACAATAAATAACCCAGTCAAACTCAAAACGAGCAGAAATTAACATAAGTTGGGCTAAAAACCTCTATGCCATCCCAAGTCCAGAACATAATTTGCACTTTACTGTAAAAATACAAATGAATGTGCAATATCAGTTTAGTATACATATACTGATATTTAGTAATCAAAATGTTAATATTATTTGATCTATTAAAGTTATAAAAGTAAAAACATTTATTTTTTTTCAGTAAAGTACAAATTATGTTCTGGCCTTGGGAAGGCACAGGGGTTTTGAGCCCAACTTATATTAATTTCTACTCGTTTTGAGTTTGACTCGGTTATCTATTGTAATTTCTGTTCGTTTTGGGTTTCATTTATTTATCGATGCTGATTTGTGGTAGTTTCACGCTTGGTAGATTATTTGATTAGGAGTTCTTTACTTATCTTTGAAAAATTTATTTGGTAGAAAAAGTTTTTTTTTAATTAATAAAAATAAAAGGAAGCGTCATTCAGCCAGGGGGGCTGGCGCCCCCCTTATTGGCGCCTGTGCCCTAACACCTTGTATTGAGCCTGTCAGTCTTCGGTTTATAATATCATAATAAATAAGGTTAGCTGTCTTACCATATTGTAAATACTATGTTAACTATTGAGCCGTTTTATGACCAAATACTGTATTGGTTATAACTAGATTGTTATGCCTACAAAATTGCAGCAGGTCTGTGGCCATTACTGCTTTCTTTTCCTGCACTAAATTTACCTAGGATAGGATACCATCTATCCCTATTTCTACTGACCAGGGGGTTAAAAATCTCCTAATAAAAAACTATATTTCTATCTGGGACCCTGTCTATTGGTTCCTGTGGCTGTAAGTAAAATTTATCTGAGTCACGTTCTAAAGGGACATATACTACTATGACTGATACTCTGCATTTTTTAACTCATAAAATGAGCGACTAGCATTCTAGTATTAATACCTTCCCAGCCTAAACAAGACTTAGCAGTTTCCTTATCATTATGAGCCCTACTCCCTGTCTATATACCCCATCCTTCCTGCCTGAGTAAATTAATTCTATATTTAATTTCATGTTTCCTTCCCTGGAATATGACTTTCTGAAACTCGTAATAAGTCCAGTTCAAAGCGTTTGAATTCGTCAGTCAAATTTCGATAAGATAGTTATTTTCTAACATTGTGACATTCCAAGTTGCAATTTTCATATTCTTTAAATAATTGAAATTGTTTTGGCTTCAGGAAAACAAGTGGTCCCAGAACCAGTGCAGGACAGAAACTAACACATCTTCTTAAGTCTACACCAAGCCATTAAGCTTAGAACAGGATAGCAAGGAGTCCCTGGGACCTCCCGTTGAATGGGGGCTTTGTGCAATCCTGGACCCATCTTGGTCACAGAATGGTTTTACACACGTGGTGATGCTCTTCTATCAAAATGAGTCAAAATCCTGTACAGATAATCGCAAGCCCATTACCTCTGACTCAATATATATTCATGCCAATAAATGTTATGCTACTAAGGGCAGGGCCGTCCCGAGGGAAATTCCAGCAGAAATTTTGCAAAATTGCCCAAAATTTAGCGAAATTCTTGATTTCTGCAGAAAATTCGGTAAAATTTACGAAGATCACTTCCCACCCAATTAAATGAGTCTCGGGGCGCCCCTGACTATGGGGAGGCAACTCATAATAGACACGTTAGCTAGTAAGAGATTTTTCAGCCCGAAAAAGCTTACCAAAACAGACCAAACCCATAAGAATTACCCATTAATCAGAATCCAGTGCAAATACTGTGTCGTTTACTAGGCTATAATTTCCTCGAGGTTACCCTTCAGCACTGTTAGCAGTCATAATTTTGGTTAGAAGAACTAGTGAAAGGTCCACCCTGATGCCACGCAAGAAAAATTTCCCTGTCAGGGATAGGGGCGGAGAAAGAAAGCTATGACGGAGCAGAGATCTCAAACTATCTCACAGCACTGGAACAGCTCCAACCTTTTATACCCAGCCTATCCTCACCAGGGCATTCATCAGGATTTATCAGAGCATAAATTTTCTGTGAAATTTAGCTACGAAATGCTCAGAAAGTTCCAATTTGGATTCTAATTGAATTGAATCTTACTGAACGAAATTTAGCAATATTTTGAAGAATAGGAGTCATATTATTGAATCACTGGTAGCGAAAGTTATTTAAAAATAACAGACGAAGACAAATTACGATTCTTCTTAAAGATTAACTTGAATTTCAGAGACACCCAGGAATTACTGGAAAGATCTTTAATAGATGCATGAAATAAGTATTTAAATATGTACTCAAGGTACTCTTAAAAAGGTGAAATGAAGTACTTAAAAATATACTTAAGCACCTTCCTAATTCTTGGTAGGACTCAAAAACCTCCGACGACTTCCACCGCTTTTAGAAAAAAAGGCTTTGTAAACAAATACCTATGGTCGCCGCGAAAATTTTGCAATGGTAATAAGATGAATACCTACCAAGCCTGAATGCTTCTCTAAAAGTTTGAACTTATCCAAAAGTTCACATCTTTTATTTAAAGGCAAAGTTTTCCATGAATCATCCATACTAAAATGATCATAAATTTAAACAAATTAGGTTCAAACTAAAAGCGGACTTTTGTAGCTAATCTGTGGCTAGTGCTCTTTCTCAACATGTGAGTTCACTGAAGAAAAGACTACAGCCGGTGTTGCATTGCTTGAATTCATTGTTCACACAATTTAGGGAGATATTCCTAATTACTCTCTAAATTTGAAGTTATTAGCAATTTTAAGCTTTTTTTAGAATGCATGTAAGTATATAAAACTGTAGTTCCTTGTTTAAGAACTTTCAACTTGTTGCCTAGGCTAGTGAATCTGTTACACTAGCCTGAGTTGGGCTACCCCACCTGAGCTCCAATCTATCAGTTCAAGTAGAAGTCTAGATATTGAAATTACAAACTATTTACGGTTTTATCTTGTTTTATTCCATTTTTTTTAGGCTATTGAAATTTTTCTCATAGCCCAGCCTATCACAGAAATTTAATGGACCTACTTAGGCCTGCAGAAAAAGAAGGGTAAATATTTTGATTAGCAGGGTATTCAGATAGCTAAGAAACAAACCTACCTACATTCAGAATTTTATCCTTAATTTAAACCATTGTAGATCAGGACTCCACCCTTTGACTAGCCTATTAGAAAAAATTAGTAGGCTATATAAGCTTAGGCCTATATAAGAATGGTATTATCCAATCTCCTTATAATTAAAAACATTTTAGTCAACTAGTTGGAACATTGGGCCATCTGTATAGGAAAAATTTAAATTTGCCAGCTAGTTGACTAATAGGCTAACTTCTCCTAAGCAAAACTTAATTTTGCCAACTAGCTGGAAAGAAACATTACCCCAAAAAACAATTCATTTTCTAACTAGTTGACTAATAATTGTTAGAATTTATTCTGAATAGCATTTAATATGTTAATATTAGGCCTATAGGGTTCTTTAAATTTAATTATCACTATTATGTTACAACTTCCATCTCTCTCCCTGTCTCCCTCTTAATGGGAGATTTATTTTGAGTTATATATTGGGCTTTGAAGCCAGGGATTTTTTGTTTTAATTCCCAGAATAATTAGTCTTATACCTGGTCCCAAAAGTGAGATTGAATTTGTCAAAGCTTGGAGGATTATTCCTCATATCTGTTTAAAGAAAACAAATACATATTTGAAGTTTTGTTCATTCTATCTTGCATTTATTGGACATAAATTGTGTATGTTCCTTCATTTATCTGTCTTTGTCTCTTTTCTGGAGGAATATTTTGGTCTCATTTTTAGAATTTTTAATTAATTTTTTCAACTAGTTAAACCCTAGCTATATATAATAACAACTGCAGAAATGGGCATCAGACAATGAATGGAACTTGGCACATTGCACAAAAATGTGCATTTTTATGTGAAATTGCATCTCTGTGAACCTGGGGTAAGACCATCTTGCAGAGTACTGCCTAAGATTGGAAAGCACAATTATAGAAGGAGAAGACTTTTAGTTCTGTGGATTTAAGACTATTTACTCCTGAATTCAGTTTGTTTGATTTACCTTAGCTGTAGTGCATTTGTTAACATCATATACTGCCAATTTTTGTTGGACCAGGAATAGTATGTTTTTTGTTTTGTCTTTACATCATGTTGTTAGCTGAAAAAAAAATTATTCTGAAGAAAAGTTACTTGCCAAATAGATGGCTAACAAAAGTGTTTATAGGGCATGTTTGTTTCTAGCTAGTTGGATAAAGAAAGTATTGCTGGGGAAAAGTTGCTAGTCAACTAGTTCAAAAATAAATTGTTTTCTGGGGCAATGTTTGTTTCCAGCTAGTTGGCAAAATTAAGTGTTGCTGGAGAGAAGTTATTAGTCAACTAGTTGGAAAAATTAAGTTTTGCTTGGGAGAAGTTATTAGTCAACTAGTTGGAAAAGGAAAGTTTTGTTGGGGCAATATTTATTGTCAACTAGCTGGTAAATTTAAGTGTTGCTGGGGAGAAGTTATTAGTCAACTAGTTGGGAAAATTAATTAAAAATGAGACAAAAATATTCCTCCAGAAAAGAAACAAAGACAGATAAATGAAGGAACATACACAATTTATGTCCAATAAATGCAAGATAGAAATGAACAAAACTTCAAATATGCATTTGTTTTCTTTAAACAGACAGGAGGAATAATCCCCAAGCTTTGACAAATTCAGTCTCACTTTTGGGACCAGGTGTAAGACTAATTATCCTGGGAATTGAAACAAAAAATCCCTGGCTTCAAAGCCCAATATATAACTCAAAATAAATTTCCCATTAAGAGGGAGAGAGACAGAAGTTGTAACACAATAGTGATAATTAAATTTGAAAGAATTATTAACATATTATGGAGCATAACACAGCAGCAACAGGGTTGTGTGAAATTGAATAAAGGGCTGTTGGCCAATTCTGTGAGAAAGACTATTTATTTCTACCCATATTTTGCCTTAACTGCTTATATTTGTACCTAGGTGTTATTTTAAGTGGATTCCCTTGGTGTGTCACTTTGTTTACCTGGATTTTGAAGTTAGAATTTTTTTATTCTAATTCCCAAGGGACCTACCCTTTGTCTCAATTCATCTAAACAGCTGATCGAACAGCTGTGGCTGTTTGTAAATAAAGCCAAGCTTCTTCTTCTTCTGAATTTGCAGTCAGGAATGGAGCACAGTTGCCAAACGATAAATATTAAAAACGCCACAGATTACGTTGGCCTTCCGTTTTCTGTGTACTTTTGGTGATGATTTGTTCTGCGTACTTTTGGTGATAATTTGTGCAGAAGGGAGCAATATCAAACAAACAAGAGGCCGAGTTGGTACCAGCGGGATTTAATCCTTAAACTGCTGGGAATAGGTGATTTGAGTATTGCACTTCCCACATTTTGTCTACCTCAGTACTTTCAGGGCAAAAAGAACTTCAAATTAGAAAATATATTGGCTGAGAAGTGTATTTAGAAAGCATATTGGCATATTATTCGCCAGGACTACAGAATACGAAGGTGTGTAACTTGTAGAAATTACATCCTTTGTGTTGACCTTGGCGTCCTTGAGAGTGGATCAAGTGAAATCTTAGAACAGTTTTTTGGAAAAATAAATAGGACATAGACTATTTTATATACTTGCTGATCAGTTTTGACTATTCTTTTCATCGAATC
This sequence comes from Artemia sinica, assembly GCA_027921565.1. NCBI lineage: Eukaryota > Metazoa > Arthropoda > Branchiopoda > Anostraca > Artemiidae > Artemia > Artemia sinica. The sequence goes on from CM051258.1 coordinate 28,138,948, forward strand.
CTGTGCAATTATCGAACTTAAGCTCGCGATAAAAGTGCCTACGTGACCGCCCGCCCACGTGCCTTTTTAAATTTTAACCCGGGCGCCAAGTTTTGATCGCTTGGCGTTGTACTGTGGTTTTGTTCTCAGCCGAGTTCTCAGCGAAGAAATAGAAGAAAATGCCGCCAAAAGTGTCAACAAACAAGAGAACCCGGGTAAGCCCAAAGAAAAATGAAGATGAGTGTGGTAGCTGTAGACGCAAACTTGATGAACAGTCCCAAGCTTTGTCTTGTGATGGTTGTGATAAGTGGCTGTGCATAGATTGCATTGGAATCTCAAAATCAGAATACCAACTATTTGCAAAATGACTGACAGCCTCACCTGTGAGTGGTTCTGTCCTGTGTGTAAGGTTACTGGGAATAGCAGCCTTGGCTCAAATGCTACACAAAAGCTTATCGAAGCTACCGTTTCAAAAGCTGTGACCTCTTCTCTGGATCAGTTTCAGCAAGATCTTAAACAAGAACTGGGGAACATTAACAGCAAAATCTCTAACTTGGAAAGTGAGATCGCAGGCAAGTGCACCCTAGCAGAAGTTGAATCCAAATTAGAAGATATAGTTACTAGCAGGCTGAACCGGTGTCAGAGCGATACTACCAAGAACTTTGAAAGTGATGTTAGACAGATCATCCGTGAGGACAGAGAGAGACAGAAAAGGCAGCTCAACATCGTAGTTTACGGAGTTCCTGAATCATGTGAAGAGGCAGCTGATATTCTGATGTTTATTCAGGATCATCTTGCCCAGTCATACAATCTGCCCTCTGTCAAAATCTTGAAGCCGCAGCGGCTCGGGAACAATCCACCGAAACCAGGTGACCGACCTAGACCTGTCCTCTTCCTCACTGATAACTACAAGATAAAAAAGGAGATTGTGACTAAGTCGAGGGAGCTGAAGGGTGCTGTGCAGTTTCACTTTGACCGCACAAAGGCGGAAAGGGAGAAACGAAAACAAATCCAAACTTCAAAAAACGGGGCAGCGATGGAGCACTAAAGTGCCCACTGCCTGCTGAGGATAGCCCATATGTAAATAGTTTCCACAGTTGTAGTAGTGTTGATGATAGTGATTCATTTAAGAGTGGCAATAATAGTTGTGCTTTCCATTCATGCTCGAGCCCTAGCTCATCAGACATTAGTTTCAAGAGTTTGCCTAAAGTGATACATTATAGTAACCCTCCACAGACTAGTCAAAAGAAATTATTGAAGCTTTTTTACACGAACATTGATACAGTGACAAATAAGCTTCCTGAACTAAAACTTACAACTACTGCTGAAGAATACGATGTGTTGTGTATCTGCGAGCTGACCCCCAAGAACTCTACTACCCCACTGGAAGATGATCATATCATGATCCCCGGATATCGCCTGTTCTCGAATCTCTCAACTCACCCCAGAAGAGGCGTTGCTGTTTATGTGAAGGATGTATTACAGGTCAGAGATTTGACTTTGAATCATGATTATTCCCCATGGGTTGAGAGTGTTTTTGTTAATATTGTTATTGGGGGAAGCCACTTCTAATAGGATGCGTTTATAGAAGCCCAAGCAGCCCAGATGCCGCTGCCTCTTATGGGGCTCTTACTCAATTAGCTGATCATGCATCTAAGCATTGTAACCAAGATTTTATTTTAATTGGAGATCTAAATATGCCTGATATTTTGTGGGTGGATGGAGCAGGTTACCATCAAAGTTCAACTGCAACTAACCCATTTGTGGAATATTTAGGCAACAATAATCTGTACCAATTAATTGATCAGCCAACCCGTTACAAAAACAACCAGATACCATCTCTACTAGACTTGACAATCACTAACAACCCAGGACTGCTAGTGAATACTGATTACCTGCCCCCCATTGGCGCTAGCGATCACCTCTGTATTTCCCATGACTTGCTAATAAGTCAACCACCAAACAACTGCACCAAACGAACGTATACCGACTACAGCAGGATCAGGGAAATACTACAGGCGGTTGCATGGGATCAAGTGACTAACAGTGATGATATAGAGCAAGCCTGGCTAAATTTCAAGAACGCCGTCCTCCATGTTGAGCAGCTTTGTACTTCAACGTCTTTTGTTAAGGCACCTAGAACACTGCCTCACATAGATCGACCCATTAAAAGAGCCATGAACAGGAAGAAAAAGGCACTTTCGAAGTACAAGAAGTGTGTATGCACACGACACTGGGAGCATTATGCCAGAGCCAGGAATAAGTTGAGACATCTAACTAGGCATTTTATGGCAGAATATGAGGAGAAGATAGCCTGTAGTATAAAGGAAAACCCTAAACGATTCTGGAGGTATGTGTCCAAGAAAGATAAGAACAGGCGATCAATACCATTCTTATTCAACGCTGAAGGGAAAAAGTTGGAAGACCCAGAAGCTATAGCAAACTTGCTTAACACTACCTTCGCTTCGAACTTCTCCTCAGACTCATCAGCTGAACCCTCATGTCCTGACCCCAGACATATCGAACATCTTATGCCGAAACTCATCATCACGACTGAAGAGGTTAAGAAAAGACTATCAAAGCTGGACCCTAACAAAGCCAAAGGACCAGACGGCATCCATCCCAGGCTGCTCAAAGAAATCTCTGATATAGTCACCGAACCACTCTGCTCCTTGTATAATCTGTCTTTGAAGACAAAGAAACTACCACCTGATTGGCGTACAGCAACAATAACTCCAATATTTAAGAAAGGTTCCAGAAGCCAGCCAGAGAACTACCGGCCCATAAGCCTTACCTCAGTCGTTGCTAAGCTGATTGAAGGAATTGTCAATGATGCCGTTATAGCTCACATGACAAGGAATGGTCTCCTTTACAGCGGCCAACATGGCTTTAGAAAAGGAATGTCCATTGAAACGAACCTGATCCAAGCTTATGAATCAATCACTGAGGTTATCGAATCGGGATCCCCTGTAGACGTGTTCCTACTGGACCAGGCAAAAGCCTTCAATAAAATGTCCCACCGGTACCTGATGATTAAACTGTCAGCATATCACATTGATGTAGACGTAGCCCAGTGGATCCATAGCTTTCTGTCTGATAGAATCCAGATGGCTGCAGTCTACGACCAGAACGGAAACCTCGTGTACTCGGCACCAGTAAATGTCAGAAGTGGTGTGCCACAGGGAACTAAGTTGGGCCCGACTTTATTCAACCTCTACATTAACGATGCTCCTGAGGTTGTCCAGAATCTGCTGGAACTATATGCAGACGATTCCAAACTCTTTGGACCTGCTGCTTCTGACGAAGACTGCAATGCCCTGCAACAAGACTTAACAAACCTCTGCCAATGGGCCTCAACTTGGACACTAGAGTTTAACCCAAGCAAATGTAAAGTTTTACATCTTGGACTGAACAACCCTTGCCATAGCTACCATATGTTGGACTCTACTGGTGCTATAACACCCATCCAAAGCGCAGAGGAAGAACGTGATCTCGGGGTAATCATAGATAATAAGCTGAAGTTCCATAGTCACTGCCGAACTCAAGCCGCAAAGGCAAACAAGATCCTAGGCCTAATCAAGCGAACAGTGACTAGTCGCCACCCCAGGGTCATTAAGAAGCTTTACACAGCCCTTGTCCGCCCTCATCTTGAGTTTGGGATGGCAGTTGCAAACCCCCACTTTAAATGCGATGCAGAGTTGCTTGAAAAAGTCCAGAGAAGAGCTACTAGGCTCCCATTTGCCAACCAACAAATCCCATATGAGCAACGCCTAGAAAAGCTTGATTTGCAAACTCTGACCTACCGTAGAAAAAGGGGGGACGTAATTTTGGCATATAAGTTGATGAACAGCAGTGTTATCAAGCCCATTCTCGAACAGGACCAGTCTAGCAGAGCGCGAGGTAACCCCATAAAACTCCGCCAAAGATTCAGCAGAAAGCGTGAGAAATACAACTTCTTCACCAATCGCGTTGTTCCGTTGTGGAATTCACTGAGCGATTCAACTGTTTCCGCAGCTTCAGTTAACAGCTTCAAGACTGGCGTTGACCATGACTGGAGGAACAAGCCATGGAGGACGCAGTGGGATGAGCCTGCATCCACCACTAGGGTCTATTAGTGTGTGATATTCAACTGTCCTGTATACGTGTAGGATGTGATGATCCACTAATGAATTGTGCAACGAACTCCTGTCAATACTACCTGGCGACATCTACAGGTTCCTGCAACCTTAGTCGCTAGAAGATGCGATTTAAGGTAATTTAAGGTAATATTTTATGCTATTCAGAATAAATTCTAACTATTATTAGTCGACTAGTTGGAAAATGAATTGTTTTCTGGGGCAATGTTTCTTTCCAGCTAATTGGCAAAATTAAGTTTTGCTGGGGAAAAGTTATTAGTCAACTAGTTGGAAAAATTAAGTTTTGCTGGGAAGAAATTATTAGTCAACTAGTTGGAAAATGAAAGTTTTGCTAGGGCAACATTTATTGTCAACTAGTTGGCAAACTTAGATTTTTCCTATACAGATGGCCCAAATTTTCCAACTAGATGACTAAAATGTTTTTAATTATAAGGAGATTGGATAGTACCATTCTATATAAGCTTATAAACAAATTTTTTCCAATAGTCAAAGAGTGGATATCCTTGCAGATCCAATTTTAGCCTAGCTTTCCAAATATAATAATCATTTTTGTTGGAAATGAATTTTACCCCCACCCCTATATATACCAATTCAGGGTATATATTTGCACATTAGGAGGGTGGGGGTAAATTTTAAACTTACCTCCCATTTACATCAGAAATAAAATCTACCCCCACCCCCTAATGTGCAAATATATACCCTGAATTGGTATATATAGGGGTGGGGGTAAAATTCATTTCCAACAAAAATGATTATTATGTATGTAAAGAGCATAAAAAAGGCATCAAGTGGTATGTTTATTTTATTCATAAGTCAATAATATGATTTGGTAAAAATTTACCTTCTTTTTACCTTGCCTAAATTTATAGCCTTTGATCTATATTTCCAATGCATTTATTAATCTTCAATTTTGTCACTTTTAATTCAATTTAGTCTATGCATAAACTGGTTTTAACCAGGCAAATGCTAACACAGGTATATAAGCTGTATCTAAAATAAGGAAAAAGGATAGGCTGTCATCTCTCAGGGTCTACAAAGGGCTTAAAATTGAATTTGCAATGGAAACACAAATGTCAATTTGGATTCAAGATGATTTTCTGATTCTAAATGTAAACTTCATCTTACAAGTGTCTTGCTAGGAGGCTGAAGCTTCTTCTTATACCCAACCACCATGACAAAAACAAGTGATGGATGATACAATGCATTGGCCTTATAAAATCTAGGCTTGTATTTTCACATTAGGGGGGGGGGGGGGGTAAAGTATTTGGATAGCAAGAAGTTGGAAAATAATTCTTTTTTCATAATATGTAGAATAATTATAGCTAATACATTTTGCATACACTTCTGCTATACTTAAACTTAGTTTAATATCTAAACCTAAGCATAATTCTTGAGTAGGATGAATTGGGGAAAGCCAACACCATAATATGTTTTTTTTTCTGTATAATTAGCTCAAGATTTTTTTTTTATGAGTATTTCATATCATCTTCTATCAGCCTTTTTTTTTACAGCAGTTTCCCACATTATTCACTTTCTGATTTTCCCATATACTGTGCTTGTAACCCATCACCAGGTCTCAAAGTTGGTACAGTGTGCTATGTTGGACTTGCTCCAGCTTTGGGGGAAGTGCAACATACCCTAATAGCTTTTTTGCAACAGTATGTAAAAAATAATACAACTCCACCACCTTAAAGGGATGTCAACATCAAAAGGCCAGATCACACTTTTTTCTGCTGCTGTGGGGTAACTCTGACAGTGTCAGACTTACCCAACAGGTAAACTTTATAAGTATCTTAGCCAAGATGCACAAGTCACTTAATGTAAATTATTGCTTGTATTTCAAAGAAGAAAAACATATCACACAAATTATGGTTTGACTTCAGAAACAAAAAAGTGACTCACATATGTTGTAGCTTACATGTATGGGCATAAAGCAAAGATCTACTGATGCTTGCCAGTAACTGCCTTATACAGTATAATAACCTGATAGATTTAAGGTATTTCAGATGGTCCTGTTCCCGCTAACTTTATTGGTCCTGCAAAAATGAATTTGGTCATCCACAGTATCAATATTGTCTCTCTTTGGCCAATTGAATGAGTAGGTGGTAAAGCTCAAGCAGTGAAGAAGCTTGAGCTTAACTTTTCCCTCATCAGGAAAGTCTATAACCCTTCCTATGTACTAACTTTATTCATCATTCCTGGCATTGTATCTAACTGCATATTACTCATTTAGCTTGGGAACAATCTTTTGCTTACTTGGTGTCTCCTTGCCATCACTGTCACTCTCTTAAATAGTTTCTTGAATACTCTGATCATCCTCATCAGAGCCAAGTTCAAGGCTGATGTCTGATTTGCTATCACTTGAATCTCTATTTGCTTCCCTCTTAGGAAGAATTTTTTTTCAATTTCACACCATTCCCATCTGAACTTTTCTTCTTCCCTTTGCCTTTTGCTTTCAAATTTTCTTCTCAAGCACCTCTAGATGTTCTTTTGATGTTATCACTTCTGCCTCTGTTGCAAGTATCTTCCATTGTTTATTCCTGAAGCATATGGTAGGTTGGGCTGCTTGATTGAGTCTAGAAGAATCTCTTCAAAAGTTTCTGATTGGTTGCCAAACAACTTCCTTGGACTAAAGGTAAAAGAAAAGATTAATTTTTTTCTAGTTCAGTGTTGATGGTGGTTATAACTTTAGATATGCCTGCCTTTTCCTCTTGTTCCTTTTTCATTTGTGCATAGTGTCTCAACTTGGCAGGTTCAAACTTGATCTGGTCAATTACAGATGGGTCTACTCTCATAGGAAAACACAGATTAAAGATTGTAGTTGCTTTGAATGAATTTTTGATCAGACTAGGAGTGAGATAGGTATCCCATAGCTTTGATAAGAGACATACAAAATCCTTCTTTGACAGAATGCTGCCAGGGTGCTCCCTCTGCCATTTCACAAGATTCTCTTCATAAGCCACTTTCATTCCCTTGAAAACCACTTTATTGAGAGGTTGAAGCATGTGGAGGTAGCTTGAGAATTGTGATGTTATTTTTGTTTGCAAGTTTGACAAGAGCAGGAGAAAGATGTGAGCCATGTCCATCTAAGATGAGGAGTGCCTTTCCCTTTACATGAGGAAGAAATTGGAATTCAAACCAGTTCATAAAGAGATCAGATATCATCCACCCTTTCTTGGTAGATGAGTAAGATGCACCAGGGTAAGCTCCTTCTACAGGTACCCATGAGGTCCAGGTATTCTTTGCAGAGAAAACTATTAGAGGTGGGAGTTTTCCTCTGTTTGCACTGATACAAGCCAAGATAGTTGTATTTTCACATCCATTACCACCTGTTCTATGAGTGGCTGGTGAGCCTTTGGCTCCAGCAACTTTTGTGTTGCCAGGATCCCTGCAGAAAGATGTCTGGTCCAAATTGAACCAGCACTGGGGCTTGTCAAGAATATCAATTGCCATGGCAGTTTCATGCAACAGCTCATAAAAACCATACATTATGAAGGGGTCAGATTGCTGCAAAAGTTTTTTTTTTTTGTTTTCTAACCTTTCTGGTTTCTTTAGTGAAATTTTGTTTCAGCACTTGAACCCTACCCACCATCATGACCAGGTTGGTTGTCCTTAAATCTTGCTTGAACTTTGTTCTTGATGAGATAGTCTTGGACTTGGTCAAGAAATTCCCACTTGCTGAGACCTATGTCTCACTTTTGAAGTATTCAGAGACCCTTGGCCATATCCTTTTCTATTTCAGCAGGAATTTCTTTGCTCCTCCCTCTACCACAAACTGGCTTTTTGACTTCTATCTTCTTCATAAGATGGCCATGCAAGGTAGCGCACAGTATCTGAAACACTTTGGAAGCCTGTAGCATAGACATTCTCTTTGAAGATGTCTCTGCTAGTGCATTTTGTAGCTGAGTTGCATCATATGTTCCTCCAACCCTGCATTGTGTTTTCTAAACATAATTTCTAGGCATCTAGAAAAGACAAAGGAATTATGAATGAATGGGTGAATTTATTCAAAGGGGAATTATGAATGAATTGATGAATTTATTTGCCTGTCACAAGCAGGTGTGCAAAAAAACTTTATTTAAAATTTTATTAAAAAATAAAATATCAACATGTCATTCACATAACATTAGTACAGCCACTTGCCAGCAATTTACCACTAAACTACTATGTTAGGACTTGGTGCATCACTTTTCACATGATTTGATGCCCCAGAGACAAATATGAGCTATTGAGAATACATGCACAAGAAAAAAAAAAAAAACAAAACAAACATTTGAATGTTGGTTAAAATTTCTGGAAATGCCAAAACTGCCCAAGTGGTCCCTGAGAAATTTTTTCAACCTAATTTATTTATATATTTATTAATACCAAAATACAGTAAGCTTTAACAAGCTTGTCACACTAAACAATTATAAAAAAGTCTATAACAATGTCAGTGACAAAACAAAAACATACAGTAACTGAAAACATTGAAAACATAATAACTGAAACATACAGTAGCATACCAAACTAACTGAAACATATCTGTTAATAATTGAAACATATAAAAAAGAAAGCCTACAAAATAACTGAAAACGCACTGTCACAAATCAGCTAATACAAATGTAAAAATATTTTCAAAATGGATTGTGATAGGACCAAGTATAGAAATCTGTAGAGGCTAAACTACTTCTGAAAGACTGGACTGTGGTACTTGCAACTATTTCTGATGGAAGTGAATTCCAAGTCTTCCACACTCGGCTAGACAAAGAGTTTTGGCCTATTCTTTTCTGTGAACATGGTGGGTAAATTTTGTGGTGGTGTTGATGGGTACTACTGTATTCTGTAAAAGTGAAAAAGTGAGTTGGGGTGGTATTATCAATATACCAATTGCCAATAATGTTGAAACAAAAAAGTTTTTTTTTGGGTTGCAGAGTACTAAGTTAGTGTTATTCTGTTTTATAAGACTTGGTGGGGGAAAATCTGAATATTCAACCTGGGATTTGAAATTGTGAAAAGGGAAAGTAAATTGTAGGAAAAAAACTACAGGTCCAGATATCTACTTTAAAGAAGCCCAAAACTGCATCCCATACAGTTAACAGCAAACCCAGGTTTTCAGTAGCTTAAAGACTTGGTCACTATTGGACTGCTCAAGAAGCTACTATGGTAAAATGAATGAGACTGCTCAAGCAGCTGCTATGGTAAAAAGAATGCAGTACAGTAGACTGTTAGGACAGCAGTGACAAGGCTGTCTTTATCAGCTGCTTGACTAAACAAGTTAGTTTGTATAGTGGTGTTTAGCTTTTTCCATGAGCTTCCAAGGATTGTTGACTCAAGGTTTCTTTCATGTTAACCAGAAGGTCATGACAGGTACTGTTCTTTGGTTTGCTAACCTGGTTACTGAAATGCTGTCCTGATCTGGTCCCTATTTGGGTCTTAGGAAGGTCCCTAATTCCCTAATTTTGGACATTGCTGACTGTATGATCCCTGTAATAGAAGTTGACAAAAACCTTGTTTGATTGCATTAAAATCTTAGTGTCAAGTTTCAAATTTGATTTTCACTACCATTACAGTTTCATCCCAGCTGAAAGATAGCTGGCTCTTATGACTAATTTAGGTCAGAAGAGGATATAAACTATGCTGTTACTTTTTATATTTTACTCATTTGATGAGCCTGATTTCTTTTATGTAGCTTATGGTATTCCAAAAGTATATATACCCATATATGATGCAGACAAGTTTAGTGATTTCAGTAAATCAGTGCATTAGGATATAGCCTGGGCCATGTCCAGGCATTGGGAGGGCGGATATGTAGTTAAACTAGGAACAAACTTAGAAATTCAGCTTATATCAGAGAAAGGCAAAAACTACACTGTCACTCTTTGTACCCCTATTTATTTATTGACCCTGATTTCTTTGTGCAGCCTATGTTATTCTATTAGGTTTCCCTGCTAATTGTACTTCTTTGTTTCTCCATGCAAAAGAGTGAGATTAAATTAGAGCATTGTAGCCCTTTTGCCAAGTCTGAAGTTTGTGCTCTATAAAAAATAGAGCACAAATATAACTATAAAATAGAACTCCAGATGAAGCCTGATAAATTGAAGAAAGGTCATATAGAGTTCAGAAACATCTTGGTTTTAGCCAGAATCGTCAAATCTACTAAAATCAAAAATTTAATTGAAAAAAGACTGTCTCAACTCTGTCATACACTTTTTTGGAAGATCTTGAATGCAAATCACATTTTTCTTAGCAGGTTGAAGTTGTTTAACCTATTTATTACATAGCTCAACCATTGTACATAGCTCAACATAGCTCAAAGTTGTATCATTTTTACTAATGCTGCCATACAATTTTAACTGTGGTCTAGAGCAGTTGTACTTGCATCAGAATGCAGATGTGTGAAAATTGTTAATTTGTCACTTATTATAATGAGTAATTTACATTACCACCTTATCTTGCTTGTAATGCAATTTAAGGTAATTTACTGTACATGCCAAATTGATGTCCAGAAAATTTTTATTCATGCATCTTCCCCCACACCTTCCTTACTTGCAATGACTCAAACGTATTTTATACATAAATGGCAGTTCCCAGTGTTAGGGTCAAATTATCATCCAAATGTATGTTTTTTTTTCAAAGTTAGGGCCCATTTTCTTAGAATCCTGTAAACCTGACATGTAAGGTTAAAAATGCCTTCTCAAACCCTTGTTTGGGGTGTAGATAAATTCCTTAAAGCACAACGTATGAAGTGATTAAAAATCTACTACAATTTTTTTCTTCAGAAGAAAGCTGTGCAAAGACAGAACTATTAATTTGAAGAATAACTTTTAGAGAAGAATATTTAGACCTAAAAAGGCCTAACATAGGTTTCATTCTACTTTTATTTTTACTGAATTGCAGATGAGATATAGAACAAGTACAGAAAAATTATATATGTATCATTATTAAAAAAAATACATTTAATAGGAATGCTTATGGTAGCTAGGAAAGTTTGGAAACTCTAGGCTATGTCAAGCCACATTTTTTGCTGTTAAAATTCATAAGAAAGTATATTCCCCAAGATTTTCCCATCCATTTGTAAATGTTGCTTTTCCCTTACTTCATTATGTGTTCCACAATATGTCAGCCTAATAGGTTAACTAAAGTGACTTATTATTGTTTGCACTTTCTGTCAAGACAGTGCCCACTCTGGAGTTTCAATATGTTACTTTTTTTTAGCCTCAATTCAATAGAGAGGCTCCATAGCTCGTAACAATTGCAGATGACAATGTTGCTGTTTTTACAAAATAGCATAAGAAAAAGCATGCTTGATTGCATTGCCCCTTTTGTTTGTCATTTCCTTCCAGCCAATGGTAGATAATCATCTATGCTGTTAAGCAAATATGTCACTTCAAAAATCTGTAAAATGTTCTCTAGCATAGGGGTTCCTACAGGTAATAAGTATTGCAATTATTCTTGTGCAATATCAGGTAGATTACCAGTTTTATCTATAAAAGCAGGCTCACAGTTTGATGCAAAAGCTTAAACATGGAAAAGAAAAAATGAAAAAATAGAGCAAATCATAATTGATCAGATCACAAGTATTTTTTTACTGTTTATGGTAATAATCTGGACTAATAATGAACTCCAATAATTGATATTTCGTCTGCTATAGCTGAAATACATTATGTTACAAGAGAGCAGAATACCTATAATTAGTTTGGGCTTTATGATTCTAGTAAGGACCAGTTATTTATACATGAAAGATTTTTCTAGCTACCCAAGATGCAACAAAAACAATTTATATATTTATATCAAAGCTCCATATCCTAGCTATTTATCTGAGTGAGAAAAGGGGATACAGTATGTTTTAGAAGAGAACAACCAATCGTTTGAACTGATATTGTCAGTCAAATAAAATATGAGATAACAGACTAGACCTTTCAAAAGAGCTTACTTAATTTGAGGGCATTGGCTGTAAATCCAAATATCAAATAATGCCTTTGGAATTGCCACTGCTGATATGAAGCTGGCAAGTGATGTTACTTTAATGACTTTAAAGGCTTCCAATTACATGTATTATATGTATTCTGCCTGGAAAAGGATATGTAAACATTTTCAGAGTTGTAAACATTTTAGTCTTCTGAATTTTTCCTGTATTTGTACATCAGCACAAGCACAACTCCATCTGAAATTAAGAGAATAAATAATGACAAGGACCACACTGTCTTTCTTTAATACAAGAAGCAAAAGGTTAAACAATAAGGAATGGTTTTAAGAAAGTGATTTTTTTTTCTAAATGAATATCTGAATTTTTGAACTTCTGTGAAGTGACAATTTTAGGACTGCTTTAATCTTAGTTTTAATGGTCATGTATTTTATTGTAAGTGTTAATCTATGTGTTGCTGACGATGGCTCTTAGATATAGGGCCAAAATATTCATTTAGGAATGCTCTTCCCTCTTGAAAATTTTTCATTCAGTTAATGTATCAGCTCCTTTATGTGTACTATGGTATTGTAAATTGTGAACATGCATTTATATCTGCTCAGGGGCGTCGTTTGGGGGGCAAAGGGGGTAGTTGCCCCCCCCCCCCCAATAATTTGGAAAAAATATCATACAGCCCACGCTCCTTGACTATCCAGATATGAACCCCTCTCCCCCCCCCCAATAATAATGCTAGAGGTTTGCTCCTGTATGTACTGGAATTATTTGAGAGCAAAAGCATAAAAACTATTTCAAACTGATAATGGTTGGAATCCTGTATGTTCTTCTGGTCCTGGTGTTAACATGTTCTATTAGAAAATGTGGTCACTTTAAAATGATGCCTTCTACAAGGAGAAAGTCATTTGTAATGGTCTGGTAATTTTGAAATTGCTGCAAGTTTAAGAGATATATACATAAATGCAGCATTGGATAACATCTTATTTTGGTTAAATCAAAGTGCCTAAAAAAGCAAAATGATCTATTGAGATCAAGAAGCTTGACATTTGCTGAACTAGCAATTCCAGAGGAATAGTGACTGAATTTAAGCTCCCTGTCAAAAGTTCTTTGACTGTGTCCACAGGAACTTTAGGGGTGCCATAAATATAAGACATTTATTACATCACATGAAGTATGCCATCCATCACATTTGACAAAGCTGAAATAGAAGTTCCATTAAAAATATCAATCCAAATAAATCTATGGGCCCAGAAAAAATACTCTGACTCCAAAAGGAAACTAATGAAGCGCTTGCTCATCCTCTTACAAAAAAAATGTTGATGCTAAATGCATCCTGCAAGATTGGAAGAATATTGACATCATACCAATAAATGAAGGAGGGAATAGAGATCATGCCAGCAGCTATCAACCAGTTAGTCTTATCTGAGGAGAAAAGAACCTGTTCAAAGAAATGTCTTTCAAAACACTATCTCAAATTTATTCCAGTTTGTCTGTTCCTTTGAAACTTGGGTCATCCCTGAGATCCTACTGGAAGCATGCCTACACTAGGATTTATAAAAAATTCTTCTCCTACTGTAAAGTTGGTCTGTAGAGTTTCTTTTATTGTGACAACAGTTTTATCTCCTGATGCTGAAGCTTTTACGTCATCCTGGGATACACATTTTAGATGAGCCCCTATCATCAGAGAGGGGTGGTCCAAAGGACTGACTAGTGAAATCTAGGGTAACAAGGACTATTCATGAATCTGTAATTAACACAAATACATTTGGTGCATGTCTGACCATTGGGTTCTGAACTCCCAGTCACTAATTTCAGCAAATAGTTTGATGAGAAACAATCTCTTAAAGATAACTAACAGTCTACAAATGTAGAAATTGAAAAATGAACCTCAGTAAAATGTTGTGAAAAAATAAAAAGATTGTGAAAAAGGAATCTTGTGAAAAAAAGCTTTATATAAAAATTAATGTTTAGTACTTTGGAAAGTTGGCAACGCTTCTAGGTTTCTTTTTAAGCCTTACCATTTAGAAAGTGTGCCCTTAAAACTGCATTTCACAAGTTGCATATTTAATGAAAACTATTTTAAAACCACAAAGGAAAATGGAAGAAAAGTTGTTGTAGAAAATGCCTAACATAAAAAAATCTTGCAAAGCCCAGAAGGTCCTAGTTAAGCAAGGTCTTATTTACAAGGATAATTGGTGGGAGAACTACCCAGTCTTGGCAAGGGCTACTTGTGAAAATCCTGGCTGAGCAAAGCAGATGTCCATATGGCAAAAAAAACTCCCAAAGTGATTTTTTTTTTCTAGCCCAGAGGCCCATATATATAAATATATATATGTATATGGTAAAAAAATAGTATTAAATTAATTTTTTTTCCTTTTTTTCAGAATTTATCTGGAAGTGAAGACACTCCTCGTACTTTGTAAGTATCAGTTTTTATTTTATAGGTTTAGTCAACATATTGTTACTTGGATATCAACCAGCATAGTAGTTTCCCTTGTGACTTTTGCAACTACACTTAACAAAAAGACATATGTCAATAAGGTTGGTTTTTGGGAAGTCAGTATTTTAACAAAGTTTGTAATTTAAGATGAAAATTAGACAAAATAAACTCCTTTAAATGAAAGTATAGAATGATTTAAAAGACAAAACAAATATAACGGCCCTTTACATGAGGGAGCTGCCCCCCACTCTAAAAAACATACTGTAGGTAGTGTGGTATATAAAACCAAGATTAATGTAAAATTAAACGTCTTGTATCAACAATTTCATCTTGCTCTACATAGATTTAAAAAATGTTTTGAATATTGCATATTAATCCTCCAAAGCCAGGAATGGCGCATTGTGCGTCTGCAAAGCATCGCCAGACATCTCGTAACTGTGCTGCAGCCATGACATCCTCCTATTGCAGTTGAAGAGACAGCTCTGCACTTCTCAGGTCCCGGTCGTACTGCCGTTGTATGGTGGCGCCACTCATAATGTCTTTGGGAGTCGACCCTCTGGCATGCAAAGGACGTGACCAAGGTAAGTTGGTCACTTATGCATAAGGAGGTCACTAACTAATGGCTGACTGGTTTGCTGACAGACTTCTATGTTGGTAACCTTTTCTTGCCAGGGATGAATTTAATGGTATGTTCAGGATGTTTTGGGTATGAAGGATGAAAAAGATCAAGTTTTACCAAAGAATAAAATGACATAAAAAAAACTTTCAAAGCATGCTCTAGTCTACAAATGCACTGATAATGCTTTTTTTCAATGCTACATGGAAAAATGGAACATTTACAGAGTAGAAGTGACAGCAAGGAGCACTTTTGATGTAAAAAACTTGTTATGATTTCCTGATAACCACATTACAAAATAAAGTATGTGTGCCACATGCTTTCATTTTTAGTATAAAAAAAAAAGATTTTTCCAGGTAGAATGGGAATTTTTTCTTTTGGCTCTTTAAATAAATACACCACACTTTTAATTTTTCTTGCTGTATTTGTTTTCCTCCTTCTAGATACTACAAAATTTTTTGGTATTTTGAATGGTTTTATTCAATTTTGCACATTTACTGCTAATATTACAAATTACACATTGTTATTCTTTTTCTTTATAGGTATGTTGGAAACCTAGACCCAAGTGTGACTGAAGAGCTGATTCTAGTTCTATTTGGACAGATTGGACCTGTTAAAGGATGTAAGATCATTCAAGAGGTATGTCTTTAATTATGATCTTTATTGGAGTTCAGTCCTTTTCTTTCTATAATTCTCGACATATCATTTGTAGTCTCATTTTGTGCTCAGACCTTGCACACAGGGTTGTGAGCTAAGTAAATGAGTATCCAAATATACTCTTGAAAGACTAAAGGGCTAGGCACACGTAGCTGATTTCGGGAACTGATTTCAGCATCAGTGGACAAACGATAGCGGTAAGAAAAATTTGGTTGAAAGAAAAATTTATTGCGCAAAGTTTTCAAAACAAAAAATCATGGACACAAATAGTCAACTGGAGTCTATTAATATTTACTTGATTAATCTTAGCTTAGTTCTCAGTTTAATTCTGAAGCTCAGTAGTCGGGTCTTTCACCACAGATACCGCTGGCTGACTATTTATTTGTATCCCTATTTTTTGGTGATGATCATGATGAAAATCAGCGCTGATTTTGTAAATCTGTTGAAAATTTTTCAACCTCAAATCAACGCCGATTTCCTTTAAAATCGGCGCTGATTTGGAAATCAGTTCCTGAAATCAGCTACGTGTGCCCAGCCCTTACGGTATAAAACTAGAAATAGTCTATGGAGCCATAATTCTTCAATACTGACTGAAGACACAGGTCATCTGTCTTCAGCATAGATTTGGAGATATGCTAAAATATTTTCTTTTTCCTAGATGGTAAAAACCCTTAAAATTTTGTGAGCCCACCCTAATCAATTACTATTAGCTTCTTCCTGAATGTCACCTAGGTTTTGCCTCCATTCTCACCTTCCTTTCTTAGTCTTTGTGCAATAATGGTCCTACAATTTTGGTGCAATAACCTTCATTAATCTGAACATTTTTGAATGCTTCATACCAACATTTTTTTTACCAACATTTTTTTTACCAACATTTTATAGATGGACATGGCAAGAGTAAAATGCTTCATACGTAAAATCTCATTTTATATCCTGTACAGTCTCATGAAAGGGACCCTTAAGAAATAAAAAGGACACATTATCTTTGTAAATTGAGTGACTTAAGAACAGGGGCGGATCCAGGACTTTTTAAGGGGAGGGGGCAAAATAGGTTGATCTGATAAACTTGTGTTAGGAGAAAGTTTATTTAACGCAGATTTGCGTTAATTAAGTAAGTTACCCTAATTTAGACTGCGTTAGGGGGGGGGGGCACGCGTCCCTTGCCCCTCCCCTGGATCCGCCACTGCTTAAGAAGTTAGTATATCTAGTCAGGTTACATTAAATAGGTGTGCATATTAATTTGCCTAAAAATTCTGTTCTTTGCAAAACCTTCTTGGTAAAAGTTCTTTTAATATGAATCTGTAGATTAAGTCTATATTATATAATATAGACTTATATATTATAGTCTATATTAAATTGTGATGCAACCTGGATAAACTAAGCAAATGTTATCTTTGATATTCATGATATAGGATGTAAAGATGATCATCTGAAAAGATGATCTAGCTAAACCATGCAAAGATAATCATGCAAATATGATCTAGAGCAAGGGTCAGAGTTACACCCAACTGGAAAGATTATGGTATAAAATACACTTATTTCTTGTTCGAACTTTATTTTGAGCGTTGTTTATTTTCGTATCTAAATAGCTAAGCGTGCTGATGCTTTTTCTTAGTTTAGATGGCGCTGAGCTCTGTAGATTGCATTTCCAAATGAGCTTTAGAAGTAATTTTCGTCCCTTCAAATTCTTAGTGATTTTTCTGAAAAAATTAGACAGGTCATTTTTTAAATGTTTTGTACATCTCCCACCACACCTTTTACTTATATCGATTTATGCATTGTTTTTGACTTGAAGCTCTTATTTTTCATATTTGTTTGTCTTTTTTGATAAATAATGATCGTCATCTTGAAATGTAAATAAGAATACTATTAATTTCTTATTTCGGTTTAAGACCTTTCAAAAAAAAAATTCTTTTGTTGTGTCCTTAAGATTTTTATTAAGCCTTAAAGTAAAGAATGAACATATAGGTCTACAACAAAATTTGAAATGTATTCTTTAGCAATGTGATGGCTAGCTTTTGAACTTAATTACTTTATTTGTAGCTCAATTATGGGAGGAGTTGCTGTTATAATTGTACATAATATTTTTATACGTTTTTTTTTAAAGCAATTTTACATTAAAAAAACAATAATCAAAATCAAAATTATTTATTCTTAGAAGCTTGAAAACGCTAATAAAACACCAGAAGAAAATATCTGAATTGCATTGTGCATAATTTTATATGGGGCTCCTAACAGTTGCTTCTATCTCGCATCCCCCTTGTGAAAGTTTTAGGTTCTCTAAAGAAATCTTGACAATCACTCTTTCTCTGGAAAAAATGAAAATTAGGTGGTTTTCTAGAAGATTCCATTTATCCTGCAGATGCCTCCTGCTCATGATCTAAGACTCTTTGTACCTAGAGCATGTAATCCAAAATCTGCTTCATTCGTAATGACGCATTTCGTAATATTTTATATACTTTTAGTATAACATTTAGAATATCAAATGGGATACTGACTTGGCATACTTTGATGCTTCTCTACATTTTAGATGGGGAATGTCATTCTCTTCTAAATTGTTTAAAATTCTGGTTTATGCCCAAATAAATTTCTTCCAGAGTTTATGTTCTAGCAAACGGATAATTTGTTGATTTCCCTAACCTGCCAGTTTCGGACTCATTTATAGTAAACACAAATCAATTGTTAAGCCTAACCTTTTTGGAAAGATTGTTGCAGGCTTTGACAGGTTTGAACTTCATCTTGGTCATCAGCACCATCTTTGATTCACCAGTTGGAGATGAATAGACCGTTGAAATTCGTTATCACCGGAGCCTCTTACAGGTTAGTGCACTATTCTCCTTGTCTGTGTGTATCCACCAATCGGTACTGGACATTGCGTCGAAATAGCCATCAAAAGTGTCATCAGAAACCAGTGCCTATCATGGCTGCATGTGGTATATTTATAATCTTGGTTTTGTTTGTCTGTATGAAAATTATTGCTGAAAATAAAGTTAAAGCACGCATTTACTACAACGCTATGGAATATTAATTCTAAGATTAGAAAAGATAGATTAAAATAAAAAGTAACTGGAAATTATCTGTTGAAAAGTACTCAGCCATGGAAAAGTCTTCAAAAACAGTTAAAATAAAATTTGCAATGGCAATCAGAATAAAATAAAGATAAAAAATGATTAGAAATAATGGTTGGTAAAAGATAAAATTGTGCCTATAGATATAACCGTTGATTAAAAAAGAAAAGTACATTGCTAAAATTAGTGGAAACTCGTTTGAATAGCAGTTCTGTTACAAAGAAAATAGTACTTCTTTGATGCTGTTCAACAGTGCCCCATACTGACCTACTCTTAGGGCTCGAAGGGGACGAGTAATAGGGGGATTTCCAATCCACTACTTGGCTAAAAATGGACTTCAGCCCACTTTTTTTCATGGGACTGAGGATGTCTCCTTCATTTCCTGCCCTCTTATGCGTAGGTTTGCCTTTCATTGGGCATTGCGAAAAAAAGTGGAGCCAGGCCAAAACCAGAGGAGGGGACTCTGGATTCAGGTTCCTTTCTGAAACGTGAAAATTTATTTAAATTATGTGCCTTTTTTCAATCCCCCCCCCCCCAAGTGGAAATTCTTGGCACTGTTTGAAAAAGGGGAATTCTTGTAGAAACCATTGAGGGTCGATGGGGTTTGGCTGGACTGTAGAGATCAGAACGAATTTTCAGTGGGACTTCGTTATGGAGTTATATAAGCTTTTGGGTTTGTTGCTTCATTACTTTAGCCCAGAACTCACTGACGTGAGTAATTGGGCCAGGCTCTTATTAAAAATCTGTTCCATTTTTCTATACTTTAATTTTTGTATGTGTGTATGAATAGGCGGGAAGAACTATTCAGATTTTTTTGTAATAAAAATAGATAAAAGTGTCCCTTTTAAGCTGTTCTTCAGCATTTTTTCTCACTTTTTAATCGCTGAAAAAGCTTGGAAGCCCAATGGCATGTTCGTCAGTGACTGAGGTAATTGTAACATTTGATGGCACTTTTGGTGGTTAAGCCACAAATAAGGTATTCTTTTTTAAATTATTTTCTTAATTTTTTAAATCTTTTCAACATTTTATTAATACTGAAGGTAACTGAAAAGGTATATTTTGGACTTTTTTTTAACTTTATAAGATTCGGAAAATATAGAGGAGGAAGGTAACGAGGTAAATTTTCTATCTTTTTCTCTCTTTCTTTTATGTGGCAAAAAATCGACGGTCAAGGAGACTAGTGCACTAAAGCTCAGCGAAGGATAGTACTTTCCAAAAATAAATAAATGTTTATTTAAACTGCAAGCTCCCTGAACTAAGGGGTTCGGGCGGGTTGAGGGACAAAGCTGAACATCAAAAGGAGCTATATGCAACGTGTCATGATTCCAGAACATATGGGAGTTCGAATACTCTTAATATGCAGAACTGAGCCATATGTGGCTATTAATTTATTCGCTAGTGCAATATTTTGTCTCTACAGAATTTGTAGTCTTTGGTTCTCTCCAAGAGGATCTGTTGCCTTAACTCTTTCTTGGTGAATCCTCCACGGTGGAAAAATCCAATAAGAACAAATGTCGGCTCACTTCTTAGCTACCTTCGGCGCTGGGAATAATTCGTTTCTTTAGATGACAGGAGGAGACATCTGTGTTGGCCCAACACAGAATCATTCACCATGTATTTTCTGTACACTATCCAAACGCGGACAATGAAATTATGGTACAATATGTCTAAGAACCATTCCTGTCAATAGCTAGTGGAAATAGTCGATTGAGTCCTTCTCTGAACTTTTCTGCATTAAGATAGAACTTAGTATGGCGTAAGAAAGTTTGTGTCATATTCAAACATGTTGAATGTTCCGTAAATTTTCTTCTTTTTCAATGCTAGTAGTGCCCACTGTTTCTTAGCAAGGCTATTTTAGCTTTCTATATTCGCTAGGTTACGTGTTCTTGCTGCCATTCTTATTTATACCGCTTTATAATTTACCATATTTTTAAGACTCTTGGTGCTTATCAAATCCACTACCAACCCCCCTAAAATGATAAATGAAGGTATCTTGAGCCTTGTAATAGCTCAGTCCCTTTATCCGTCCTTGTCCCAAAGTCAAATCGAATTATGTACATTTATGATGGTTGAGCTAGTAGTCATTTTCTGCTCGCTCCTTGAAAGGACAGATAGCAAAATTTGTTGGTGTCTGAAAACGAGGAAATTGTGTCCAATAAGTTCCGGTCTATTTGCCTCACAGCATATTCATTTAGTCTCGACTCTCTTAGTGGCGTCAACACAAGTTGAACGTAATGCAAAAATTGTCAGTCGTGTCGTTGGGGGCTCTGAATTAGCATTAGTAAATGCTGAAAGCCAGTTTCTTTAGAGTTTGAACAGAATAAATATGGCGGCGAGCCTTTTCTTTACGTTATGGTACCACCTTTCTTATATAAAGTTGTTTATCAGTTATGTTTAATCTTTTCTATCAAAGTTATATAAAATTTTTTATTCTTTTCATTGTTAAAGAACTAATGGCTTATTTTTAATAATATAAAATCCTTAGGTCTTTATGCCCTTAGAGAAGAACCTGTTTCAGTTAATTTTGGAGCTGTAATACACGTATTCTTGGAATACAGGTAACATGCGAGTTATTAGTTCATATAAACTGGGTTTGAATTAAACACTTTTACTTGTTTAATTATTCATTTCAATTCTCCTTGCTGACATAGCTGAAACGGGAATGAAAACGCAGGTTTTGCTATAGCCAACATGTGTGTGTTCTGCGATAGAACACCTATAACGCCATTAATTTTTGACTATGTGCCAAAGTACTATATTCTACTGTTACTAACGTAGATAGTTCGTTCAAACTGTGAACGGAATGGGTAATAGATGTAGAGTCGAAGCCTAGATGCATCAATCCATACTGTTGTGTGCCCTTATATCGGAATATACCCAGGTGCACCGGTTGGCAACCTCTTCTTTTATAAATGGTTCGTGACTGCTACACATCTCTCTTCGTTGTATATCCCGATCCAAAAGACAGTGCTTGTTCTTGTTCTACCTACAATAATGCAACTCTAAATAGTAATATTTCATTTGAACCTAACTTGTTTTGATTCCAGGCGTTTAAAGTAGCATTATTTAAATAATACTGGAGTTTTTACTCGCTCTAAGACTTATTTATAACTGGGCGAAAGGAGTTCCGAACCAATTTTTCCAAGGCGAAAAAGTGCACCAGTTTATCTGTCATTAGAATACCTTATCAAGGTGGCACTTACCAAGCGTGGCGAAATTGTGTGGCACACCTGATGCTCCGAGATGTACACCAGATGGTAGAAAGAGGGTGACCTCGTACCATAATTCGCAAAATAAAATTGTTTCAAGATATCTATCAATATTTTCGAAAATTTTAAGCATGGATGAAATTGTATTTACATGATGTATCTGCGCTGTTTTTGCACGGGGTCATGTGCTGGTGGACTAATATGAGTTTTTATATAATTAGTAGTAAACGATTATACAAAAGTTTGTTTCTTTATTACATTTGTTTATTTACGAACCATCTGTTTTGTGAGGAATCACGCTACGGCAGGTTTGCCTCTGGCCTAGGAAAATCACCACCGATGCCATAAAACTCGCATAATCAAATTCACCAAGAAAAGCGAATTTTCTTAAGTAGTCCTTTTCTTTGGCTTGTTTTGTCAAATTGCGAAACTCATTTTTAAACATTTTTCGAAAGGTATCCGTTGAATGATTGTAGTTTAGCCAGAAAAAAGGGCCCAGTAGACGACAAGAAAAATGAGTTGTTTCATCTCTGAAGCTTTGTCTACAAATTTATTGGTGTATTGAATTAGGTCTAAAATTGGTGCATTATTGGGGTAATTTCTTCCTATTGTGTCACCAAAATTTCAATTTTGCTACGGAACTTTCTGAAAATCAACATGTTTACAATTTTACTAAATAAAAAAATAGTGGTTCAATTTTGCCAAATTTAGCTGGCAAACCATAATTTTACCTGCCCAGTTGGAAAAATATAGCCCAACTACAGCATAAATATGTTAGCCCAACTCCTTAATTGCAAGACACCGCCTACAAAAGATAGTCTTAATCGAAGAAAACACTTGAAAAAGGTTAGTTCAAGAAGTCACAGCTCTTACTATTACTTTCCCCTTTTCTTATTTATTATAAAAGAATATTTACTTTCCATTAGATTCAGATCACAATAGTTCTTGATCAGAATTGGTTGAATTTAAAATATAGCCTATTATCTGTTTAGATAAAGGATAATTGATTTTAAGTTGTTGATATCATGATCCCATAAATAAGCAAAAGCTTTCATTGACTTGTTTAAGTATATTAGACAATGACTATGATCCAAAACAAAAGATTGTCTTTGGCTTGCTTTTGACAGTGATTGTTGAAATATATTGTTGCGATAAAAGGTTTCTTGTTTGACCTACTTCTCTGATCAACAAATTTGGAGTTATCTCCTGATGTTTTGAGTCAGATTAAAGGGTTGCTAACTCTTGGTCATTTATGTATATAGGAGACAATATCATTTGCGCCCATAAGCTGAATTCCAGGAGGGGGACAAACCTCGTCTAATTGGCACTTTTAATGGAAAATCTCAGAACAAAAATATAAAAATAAGGCAGCATCATTCAGCCAGGGGGGGGTGAGCGCCCCTCCTGGCGCTCGCCAACAGTCTGAATAAGTTCCTTTACCAGATCAAAGAGTATGCGAAACCGGTAAGGAGGTAACTTACTATGGAAATATTGAAAAAAAAACATGGACAGCGCCATCGTTAGAAAATTAGGAAATTCAAATGAAACTGAATAATTGAAAATATTTTTCATTTTTTCATAGGATTAAACTGAAATTTATCAGTAGATAACACTTAAAAGGAGTTTCTTTTCTTTTAAGAACAGAAAATCGCATTAAGAATTAAATTCCCGTCTGATCAATTTATGCCTAGGCTAGTTAGATTGGGGAATATTTGGCAGGTTAAGTAGGCTAGCTGACTTTACAGCTGCTGCTTGAGATGTAGTCTGGGGATACTTATCCCCTTTACCTCTACATTTTTAAGTTCTAAGTTTCTTTTAAGTACTAAGTAATTAAATTTCTACACTTTTAAGGTTAAAATGTGAATTAGATAAGGAGGCCAATCTTGAACAGACGAATGGATTTAAAAGTTACATTTATGTCTAACCTTTTCAGTCATAACGGTAACAGCTCATTACTTCAACTTTGGCATTTATTTTAAATGGGTACCCAATCAGGAACTGGAGGAAGAATAAGGGACAAATTCTCTGTATCCGGAATTGTTTTCTTGCAGTTTATTGTGTTTGCTCTTTCTTTTATTTTGAGTATATCGCCTTTTCGAGGAGAGTTTGTTCTTAGTATACGTATGTGAATTCTGTACTAGATCTCTCTATATGGACTCGGATGTTATACCCAGTCAATAGTTTCCAAAATTGGATTTCGCCGAAAACAAATTATGCTTATATTTTTTAATTTACTGCAAATTGTATTGTATATCAACTGTAGACAGTTCCTGATTCTATGAAATGAAAGTTCATTTTTAAAATTGTCAGTTTTGTTCGATGTACATCAAATTATGTATTCCCAAAGTTTTTTAACACGCTACACTTTTGGAGACAAAAAATGTGCCATACGTTTATAGAGTATAAATGCCTAGAATCACCTCTAGAAATAAATAATGTAACGCATTTGTGCTCTTTAAGATATAGTAATACGTCTAGAGACCTTTTTGTCCTTTGAGGGGGGGGGAGAGTCTCATCCGGGTTGCAACAGTAGCTAGCAACCTAGTAAGGGACGATCACGCCCCATAGTAAAGATGAAACAGGTCATAACTCCTAAAACTAGAATCAGATCAAAAACAAAGTACACTTTTAGAACCGCCTTGTCCGAAACCCCTATGTAGGAAACTTATAGTCCCTTGGCTTGAACAGCAAGGGAAATATATTGGCTTGAAAATCAAGAAAAGTGGCTGAAACCGCGATATTCTGAATATACGGCATCTTTTTTTTTGTTCTCAGATAGCAGGGCACTGGAACATCATAGAGAGCTGTTTAATGGTTCATTTTAAAGGAAATTGATGGGGTTAAAAACTTTTTGTAGTTAAAAAACTTATTTTTAACATAAAATCATTTTTTACGAAAAAACTGCATTTTCATGGTCAATATTGATGAATGATATCATAATCGTAGGTATTTAATCATCATAACAGAGAGCTGTGTAATGACTCATTTTAAAGGAAATTGCTGTACATTGAAACCTTTTGTAATTAACAAAAATAATCAAACACTTCGAGGTAATGAACTGTAAGATTAACTCTCATCTTAGGAAGGAAAGTGAACTCAAACCAGCATGTGAAGCAAGTCACAAAGCTAAAAAAGCTGAAACGGGCACGCAGACTGACAAAAATAAAAATGGTACCCAAACTGACCAAATAACAGGAGAGTCAAGGCAAGCAACCGAAAAGAAGAAAGTTGAAACTGGCACGCAGACTGACAAAACTGAAAAAAATGAAAATGGAACTCAAACTGACAAAACTGAAAATGGTACTCAAACTGACAAAACTGAAAATGGTACTCAAACTGGAGAAATAATAGGAGAGTCAAGCCAAGCAACGGAAAAGAAGATAATAGCTATCAGGAATCTCATAAACAATCAGATTCAACTTTGAAGGAGGTGATTGGAGCTACTAGAGATACTCCACTAAAATGTATAATTTTATTAAATTCCTATCCAGCAAGATTTCAAATTCAGAGCAAAACGTACTTGAACTCTTCAGGAAGCCCTTTTGTCTAAAGTACTTAACACCTCGAGTCTGAATGAAGCTGACATTGAGTCCACGGTTTTAATCGTTGCCACAGAGTCAGTTGAACTCGAATCCTTCAGTGTCGAAGGGGAGTCCTCTCCACTATACTGTGACTACTTTTAATTTAAATATACTATTCAGTTTGTGGTGTCTAAGAAGTCATGATAATGTGTGAAAAATTTTATAGAAATTTAATAGTAATTACACAAAGGATCGGTATAGGTGGATGACAGATTGCCAAAGATTGTCCTTGTCGGCCAAAAGTCTAGGACTAAACAGAAAGCAGATTATTTGTCGGTTTGGTTAGGAGAATGACTTAAGGACAAATTTAAGGGAAATTGGAACTTCATGGGAGGTTGTAAAGAGAGATGTTTTGGATAGAATAGGACGGAGGAGGAGCTTGCGTAGCTGTGTTAGCCTAAGGCATCTTGGTGTTGTGGTGAGTTCTTAGTAGTAGTTATCAATAGAGATTTGTCTTGATATGTTTACTCTAAGAACCCACTTATTGAATGGTTTGTTGTTCTTGTATGTCCAAATGCAATATTTTAAGGTAGTATAAATATATCGTGTTCTTTGGGAGGGGTCTCACGTGCTCCAAGAACCTACGCATTAAATTTTGGTATCCATAAATGCAATTTTTTATTATACATGTATGTCAGGTAACTGCAGTAACGACATTGCTCTTTTTTGTGCGTGGAGATTTTGTAACAACCGCAAGTCTTGGTTTCTTGTTTTAGCGCAACTAATAAAGGGGAAAGGGAAACAGATTTGTTTTTATGCATTGTTGTATTATAATAATTGGAATTACAGTGACCATTGTATGGGAAGAGTATTATTTATATTTGCTTTTTTTTACCAGTTTGCTCACTTTTCAAACGACTGTGTTTTGAAACAAATCCGTGACTAGATATTTTTAAAGGTAATTAGCAGGATGAACCGAATTCCCATAAAGTTGAAGTAAATTCAGGATCAATGATGGTGTCTTTGGAAGAGACACCAAAGTTTCACTTCCTGTTTTTCGAGACCTGTATTTTCATTATTTTATTTTGTTAAAGGTTTAGTTTGTGAGAACTCTCATTTTGGGTTTTGTTTTGAGTTTTATTGGACTTTTGATTCCAATGGAACGTGTTGCTTTGGGGGGGGGGCTCAAGGGACTTCAGGATTCATTCAGCTTTAGTCATTATATTATCATATGATGCCAATATGATTTTCATCAAAAAGAGTCCTGAATTTGTGTTTTTCGTGTTTATTTTTTTGTGTTTCCCTGAATTTCCCTTTCTTCCATTTGGTGCGTAAGTTATGTGTGCCACCTACTTAAATTCAGGAGCAATAACTCTCTCTCTTGGTAAGTTCAGAAACACTTGTGAAACAGTCGCTTAACCTGTAGGGAAGGCAATTGAAAAACGTTGTTCTCAGGCTTTAGGGATGGAATATTTGAAATCAAAATGGGAAGTATCATAAACGCATTTGTTCTGCAGATATGACTTGTGATTGCACTAGGTTGTGTTTTTCGTTTTTATTGGTTTGAGCTGTTTTTCCACGAAATTTGCCAGAATTCATGTTCGAAATTCGTTTTATTTGTCTTACTTTCTCTTTGGCGATTTCATTTTACATGTGTAGATGCTCTGGGGGAATTATAGGGGAAATTTTCAGTGGGGTTAAAATTCTCTTGGGAATTTTTCCATGGGGCAGGGGGGGGGGGTTCTCTGGAGAAATCCTTTATAGGGGAATTATTCCCCTGGAGAAGTTATCTGTGGTAAAGTTTCCTACGGGAGAAACTTCATTGGGGGGGGGGGAGTTGAGGGAAATTTTTTTTACACACGATGTGTTTCTGGGATGACTTGAAAAACAATCAAAAATAAAATAAAAAACAAGCCTTTTTGAATTGAAATTATACTAGGTAAATTTTTCTGGTGGAATCGTCCACAAGAATTTTTCTTAGGGAGAGGGGGGAATTTGCTGCGAAGGTGGAATTGTCCGGGGTTGTTTCCCGGCGAAGATTTTACGCAGGAGAAACTTTATGGAATAATTCGACATTTTCAATGGGGGGGAAGGCAAATTTCCCAACATTATTTAGAAAACGACCAGAAATGAGCGATCAGAATTTTTCAGCTGAAAGTAAGGAACAACGTTAAAACTCAAAACGAACATAAATTATTCCATATATGTAAGGCACTGCCCCCTCCTCAATACCCCGCTCTTTACTCTAAATTTTGACCTTTTGTCCCAATCCTTTAAGAATGACTCCTGAAACACAAGAGCCGTTTAATTAGAATCAGAAGTTTTTTAAAAGTACTAAAAAACTTTAGCGTAAAGAGCGGGGTATTGAGGAGGGGTCAGCCCCTTTCATACATAGAATAATTTCTGTTCGTTGTAAGTTTTAACGTTGCTCTTTACATTCAGTTGAAAAAAAGCTTGTTGTTTTAAATATAATTTCTGCGTATATAAATTTCAGAGCAATGTTTTTGTAGGCAAAACATCCGCTTTTACGGTCCACGAGACTGTTTTTCCAATGTGTCTGAACTTATTATTAAGGGTAATTTTCGCGGTTACCCTGTTTTTTGTTCGTAAGAAGTTAATCCATGCAATATCGTGACGCGAATCTGTCTTGTAAGGGTGAGATGACACTAGCTAAAATTTCTTTTTTTCTACCGACTTCAACTAGCTTTCAAAGCCCGGCAGGTGTGTTCCAAACTGTCTTGTATCTTTCTACTGTTCCGTCGAACTTTTAACAGCCGAAGGGCAAAAACAGTCTTTTATAGTTTGACTCCCTTGGAGTGGTTGTACTCTTTCCTTTCAATTTAGATGAATGTGTGGCTAGTGTTGAATCTTAGGTTGGAAGATTTATTCGTTTTTTTTAGTATTTTGCTGACAGGCTAAGTTTTTCCTATCACAGAAAGCAACTAACCTGAGTCGTTCAGAGGTTTGGCAAATGGAGTTCAAGTTGTATTTCCAAAGCTTAACTTGGAGGTATTCTCTGAAGGAACATGGGGAATCGATTGTTGTCCTATTGAAAGATTTTTTATTTTATTTGAAAGGTTCAAATGTGTTTTCTTAGCTTGATCAAGAGATTAGGCAACACATATTTTTGTGCCGATTATTTTGATAGAACAGGTTTTGTCTGCAGAATATAATGGCTCCAATAGCTATAACGATGAAAATATATTATGGGATATAATGAAGTTAACCAACAATTTTCAGTAATTGTGAATTATTTTAGACTTAATCAATTACTTTCCTCTAAGTATCGTTATTACTTGGCTTTGAAAGTTCAAGGATGTAACTATTTAGAAAATGCTACTTTTAGATTTTTTTTCATAAACGTGAATTTCTCACGATGTCACTGTAGAACTATAATAAAAGTTAAAATAAGTAACTGCGTATGAATAATGCCTCAGTGTAATTAAAAGTAGATTTCGTCACAGTAAATTGTGGGTTACCTCTCTGATGTAGATCCATCCTCTTCGGTTCACGGGTTTGTGTCAATAGATTCGTCAAGAGATCGACATTAAATACTTTCTCCTTTGCCAAGGACCGGTGGTTATCACCTGTTCGTCCGTAGGTAGATCTCCCAGCATTCTATCCATTGATGCTTGAGATTGAAAAGGTTTCTGGTATGACAGATGATGGTTCTCGTAAGGGGCTGCGCGCTTGGTCACTTGAATATACTTTTATATGAAGAACAGGGTTGCATAAATGTTTGGAAGGTATTTCATAGGCGACTAGAATAGTTGCTGTTGGTTTCCTGATCTTGTAAGCGATTTTCCAGAGTCTAAATATGGTCTCTTTTTATTCGGTCTCAATTTGCTTAGTATTTGACATTGTTTAAATTCGAGATGTGTTTAGAACTGAAATTAATGTAAGGCATAATAAAGGTCTGTCAGAGGAAAAGGCAATATGTTAGTTGTGAAGAGGAATATCTCAGTGAAACTTACAGAGGATTAATGTTTTATTTTGACACAAGTCTCTGTTTTTAAATTCTGTTAAATCTATACGTTGTTTTTGGTACAATGAAGTCTAGCTGCAAATTTTAATTTGCAGAAATGTCCAAAATAAAAATATCATCTTGACAGACGTGATGTTTATGTGGCAACAACAGCAAAAGCTGAAATCACATACATAGACCCACATCCAGGATCAGGGACAAGATTAAAGGCATGGTCAGACTCGGAAAATGGGGTGCACCTACGAAGAAAAGTGGGAAGTCCCTTGAGTTTTCGCGCCTGAAATCCCGTCGGGTTTGACTAATCCGATTCGTATTTAAGAATGGGCCATGATACGGGTCAACCGGCTACGACTGACAGATTATGTAATTAAATTTGTGTGCGATTTTCGCTTTAATTGATGAGGTGGAAATTATTGATCCTTTCATTTGAATACCACACCTTAATTTAAAAAATTGAAGGTAGACGTTTTTTGGAGCCTAGCGTTGATTGCAATATTTACTGATTAGTTTTTTTTTCGGTCTATGTTTTGTGTGGTATCACCGATTAATTAGGGGGTGGGATAATCAAGAACATGTGCATGAATTAATTTATTTCAGGAGGGTATAGGTTTTAAGAGAAGCGTGGTCTATTCTTTAAATCTTTCGTTTAGATCAGGAGAGATTTGGTTTTTTGTTTTCAAAATGTACTACAGTCTTTAACTCAGTTTTGGAAAGCGGAGTTATATACTAGGTTACTAAGCCGGGATATATATATATATATATATATATATATATATATATATATATATATATATATATATATATATATATATATATATATATATATATATATATATATATATATTATATATATATATATATATATATATATATATATCAAGAGTGGATCCAGGATTTTTGTTCGGGGGGGGGGGGGGGGGGTTACTAATTTTCGACTCGGTTTTTCGACTAATTTTTACTAAGGTTTTACTAATTTTCGGCTAATTTTCGACTCGGTCAAAAAAATTTTTGGGGGTTCAAACCGGGTAACCCCCCCTGGGTACGGCCTTGATATATATATATATATATATATATATATATATATATATATATATATATATATATATATATATATATATATATATATATATATATATATATATATATAATACACACTCGAAAAGAGGTTTGATGAGTGAAGTTTAGTAACAAAATTATGAAAACTACAACAAAGAATTATGGAATCGGGGCCTAACCAAAATACCAACTAAATCATGTTCAAGAAAACAAGGAAATTAATTTATTAGTTTCGGAAAATAGCACAATTACCGAGGGAAAATGTCGTTTATCCTTGCAATAAAACATTTGTAGCAAGGCATTTGACAAGGCACTTGTTGAAGCTACTCAAATGTCACAGAGTAGTATGTGCCCATGGTACACGCCCACCATCGAAATCCGCCGTTTTTACGATTGCCTCTATAATTTGCATGTTTTTGTAGTTTCTACCAGTTTGCCCTCCCCCCACGAAATATGATCCCTGCAGAAATAAATTTCTTGGCATGTTTTTGATGGACTTCTATGCTCATAGAGCTTCCAGACAGATGCTCTATAGGTCCAGGTGTTAAAGAAGCTTTTTCTTTTCAGTTTATTTTTCTGATATAACAAGCACACTTGATACCAACAAGTGTGCCAAAATTTATGGAAGTAGCACAAGAAAAATTGTGAATTCGTTTATGAAGCCTCTGTTCCTTTTTTAGACTTTGTATTCACGCTTTTATTGTGGAAATATCAGTTGTCTGAATGCAAATCTCGATCATATTTGCTTTCCCATTGTCTGATGACTTTAATGGTCTTCACATATTATTATTCTTTGTGGAATGCATGTCCATCCCCCTATTTCTCACTATGTCTACTTGGTTTGGCCCGTCTTCGAGCTCTGATTCCTGCTTATTTCAGATTTTCTTAAGTATTTTCTGTGTGATTCCTTTTAAGCAAGGAGTACTTTTTTCGATCGTTGGTATAAACTGAGAAAACGATTCAAAACATCTGTAGAAGTGCCAGCAGGTATACAGGAATTTATTTTGGCTGGGAGGGGGATTAAGATGGGCGGGTTGTATAAAAAAAAGGAAAGCCGTTATGGAGAATATCGTGTTAGTCATTTTCTTTGGCGACGAAGGGTGCGTGAAGTTCCTCTGGTAGGAGTCTGTTGAACTGATTATAATTAATTACAACAGTTTTTTTTTACAAACGTAAGCTCGGCTGAGAATTCGAGGTTGCAGCATAGAGGACTTTTTTATAAGTTAACTAAGTTGACCAATTTTGTTGTGACTACATAGATTCCAGTGCTTATATTGGCGCTTTACGTAAAGTCGTTAATAAAGAAACTAGACAATCCTGCAATCTTGAACTCTGCCCTTTTGTCGTGTTTTTCACTTTAGAGATTCTCCTGAGAGTGGTCATGCTTTTTTTTTTTTTTTTTTTTTTTTTTTTTTTTTTTTTTTTTTTTTTGCAAAAACGTCTATCATCAGCAGGTTATCGCATTAATATCTGACGACGAGAGTGAAATTTGATTTAGTAGTAAATGATTAAAAAATCCACCACATTCATCATCAACTCTTAAAATTACTGTCTTGAACTTTAGTCTACACCGGAAGACACTTTCACTGTTAAGATGTGGAAGAATTTGTAAAATAAAAGTAATGAATAGAGAAGATTAAGATGGATTCTTGCTGAGAACGTAATTTAACTTGTTCTTGTGGTTACATTCACTAGACAAATAAATCCTTTGAAAACTTATCAAATCACTTAGACTCTTGACTTGTTATTGTCTGATATGAATTTTTTTCTTTTGCTTTTTTAAGAATTAATTAAAAAAAAAAACTTCCGAAAAATAAGTTCTTCAAAGAAAAGTAAAGACCATTTTAAACTTAAGCTCAGCAGATACAAATACCTTTTAAAATTCAAACTCAAAACGACCAGAAATTACTATTAAAGAATAAATGAAACCCAAAACGAACGTAAATTAAATGAACAATCATAGCAAAAACATACAACAAGTAATAATATAAATGAATAAATAGATCTTAAAGCGAGTAATGCTTAGATTGAATATGAAAATCAAGCTTAAGACGAAAAAAATATTTTCCTATTGAAGTACAAATGAAACTTAAAACAAACAGAAATTAAATAAACAATCAATGCAAACAAACATACAATAGATATTAATGTAAATTAATAAATAAATCTTAAAACGAGTGAAACTTACATTGAATATGCAAATCAAGTTTGAAACGAACAAAAATCACCACAAACAAGAGTTTGGGTATGACCTCCTTCTCTCACTGTGAAAGACTAAAACCTACTGCGTCACTGGCGCTTTACTGAAAACCAATTTTATGACAAATATTTTCTTTTGTGCTTAATATTGAAAATAAACATTAAAATTATAGTAACATTTTGAACTGATGAGCTTTCAGCAATTAATATCATAATACGTAAAATATTCTGTTTAATTTATTAGCTCTTTTTAAAGTTGTTAAAGACGAATATAGTTTCACTACAAACAAGTGTTTGGATACTGCCTCCTTTCCTAACTGTAAATAAAAGCCTACTGCGTCATTGGCGCTTAACTGAAAACGGATTATATTACAAATATTTTCTTTTCCAGTTCTTACAGCATTGAAAATAAAAATACGATTACAGTGAAATAAATTCTTGAGGTGATGGATCTTTCAACAATTAATATCATTATATATCAAATATTCAATTTGATGTTGTTTATGCTTTTCAAGACGCATATAGTTTTCAGTAAAGCACCAATGACGCAGTAGGTTTTAGACTTTTACAGAGAGAGAAGGAGGTCATACCCAAACTCTTTTTTGTGGTGATTTTTTTTTGTTTCATGCTTGATTTACATATTCAATCTAAGTTTCACTCGTTTTAAGATGTATTTATTAATTTACATTAATATCTGATGTATGTTTGTTTGCATTGATTGTTTATTTAATTTCTGTTCGTTTTAAGTTTCATTTGTACTTCAATAGGAAAATATTTTTTTTTCGTCTTAAGATTGATTTTCATATTCAATCTAAGCATTGCTCGCTTTAAGATCTATTTATATTATTAATTGTTGTATGTTTTTGCTATGATTGTTTATTTAATTTCTGTTTGTTTTGGGTTTCATTTATTCTTTAATAGTAATTTCTGGTCGTTTTGAGTTTGAATTTTAAAAAGTATTTGTATCTGCTGAGCTTAAGTTTACAATGGCCTTTACTTTTCTTTGAAAAACTTATTCTTCGGAAAGTTTTTTTTTAATAAATTTTTGTTAGTTTTTGATTGCAAAAATTTCAAGTTTTAAAAACTCCTTATTTCAAAATCAAACTTAAAAAAAATCAAATATTCATCAAAGTATAAAAACTTTTATCAAAGTAACAATATGAAAGTGAAAATTTTGGGCTTGTGTCAACCTCGGAGTTTTTATGATCTGATGTTTGAACTATTTTTAACAAAATTGCTATCTCAAAATTTTTATCGGATGGATTTGTGGGAAAAGGGCGTGGGGGGGGGACTAGATTAAGCTTCGGTCTCTTTTGACTCTTTAAAAGTGAACTAGAATTTTCTATTTTCAATCAACGGAGCCCTCTCTGAAGTTTATACGAGTATCCCTTCTATAAGAACCATATATATGGTCTAGCACATTTTATGTGCATTTGCAGCAGTTACGTGTGATACAAAATATGGCACTGCGAGTGTTGTCCAGAGATAATCGGAGAACCTCGGTGAGATCCCAATATGTACAGTTAAATATTATCCCTGTGTCAGGTCTTGGGAAATTTTACCATGGGTTATTTATGTTTAAGTATTTTTCTAATTTGGTTCCCAAGTGTTTTTCAAATTTATTTATTTCTGGTGATGATGTACACAATTATCCTACTCGTCATGCTAGAGATATACGGACACCTCAAGTTACTAGTACTAGATCGCTATTTTCAATACGTCATGTGGGGCCAGCTGTCTGGAATAATTTGCCTGTTTCTTTAAAAAGTTCAGCGAATCTATGTGAATTCCGTCGGGACCTTAAAACCCTTTGTCTCCATAGGTATGAATTTGTATGAATTTGTTTAAAGGGTGGTATAGTTGAGTCACTCTCAGGTTTGCCCGAAACCCGTTTTTCCCGTTTTTCCTATATATTCCTATATATTTTTATTTTGTTTTGTTTTGTTTATTTATTATTTATGGGATGGCGGCGGGAAGTTTTGGAATATGTGAAGTATTGATTTTTGGTTATTGCGACCAGGAGCCGAGTGAGTGTAGGATTTTCATTCTTTCTTCTTTTTTTCTTTCTTTCTTCTTTTTCTCTTTTTTTTCTCTTCTTTCTCTTTATTATGTTATTATAAGTGTTAATTTTAAGAGGGTAATTACTTCCGAACAAGCGTTAGCTTATGGAAGGTCATTTGTTTTTTTGTGTTGTGTTGTTTTTGGAACAAACCCTTATCTTATCTTATATCCACAGAGTATAACTTACAACGCCCGTCCCTGGGCCCTGGGGGGTTGTGTCGACCCTGGAGTTTTAATATCTGACGGTTGAACTATTTTTAACAAAATGGTCACCTGAAATTTTTATCGGATGGGTTTATCCATCCGATACACCCAAAGTCATGGAGGGCGGGAGGGGCTAGTT
The DNA here is from genome assembly GCA_027921565.1 of Artemia sinica. Taxonomy (NCBI): domain Eukaryota; kingdom Metazoa; phylum Arthropoda; class Branchiopoda; order Anostraca; family Artemiidae; genus Artemia; species Artemia sinica. Next base: position 28,174,118 of record CM051258.1, read on the forward strand.
GCCCTCCGATATTTTTTCACTGAGAAAATGAACTACAACTTTTAATTTCCATTCAAATGAACCCTCATTGAAGTTTATACGAGCATACCTTCCATAAGAATCATTTATGCCCCCAGAGCAATACTTACAACGCCTGCCCCGGCCCTGGAGGGGGGTGTGTCGACACAGGAGTTTTTCTTATCTGACCTATGAACTATTTTAAACGAAATGGTCATACGTAAAGGAGTTTTTGTTATATGATCTTTGAACTATTTTTAAAAAAGGGCTACCTCAAATTTTTTATCAGATTTATTTTGGGAAAAAGGGCTTGGGGGGGCAGTTGCCGTCCGATCACTTTTTACTCTTAAAAAGGGCACTAGAACTCTCGATTGCCAATCGAATGAGCCCCCTTTGAAGTTTATACGGACGACCCTTCCTATATGAAGTGATTCTGGGGAAAAAATGGAGTGTGGGGCGCGGCTAGCTGCCCTCCAATCACTTTTGACTCTTAAAAAGTGAATTACAACTTTCAATTTCCAATCAAATGAGTCATCTAGGAAGTTTATACGAGCATCCCTTTCATAACAACCATATATGCCCCCAGGGCATAACTTACAACACCTACCCCAGGGCCCGGGGAGGGGGGGGCTGTGTTGACACCGGAGTTTTTTGTTATCAGAACTTTGAACTATTTTTAACAAAATGTCTTCTCAAAATTTTTATCTGATGCATTTAGGGCGTGGAGGAGGGGGGGGGTGCTAGTTACCCTCCGATCTCTTTTTACTCTTAAAAAGTGAACTTTCGATTTCAAATCAAATGAGCCCTCTCCGAAGTTTATGTGAGCATCTCTTCTATAAGAACCATATATGCCCCTAGAGCATTACTCATAAAGCCTTCTTCCGGGCCCTGGCGGGCTCCGTCGACACAGGAATTTTTTCTTATCTGACCTTTGAACTATTTTTAATGAAATGGCTATTAAAAAAATTTCATCGGATGGTCTTGGGAAAAAAGGGTTTTGTTGGGGGGGGGGGGTGGGGGCTAGTTGCCCTTGGATATCTTTTGACTCTTAAAAATTGAACTAGAACTTTCAATTTCCAATCAAATGAGCCCCGTCTGAAGTTTACACGAGCATCCCTTTCATAAGAACCATATACGCCCCCAGGACAACACTTACAACGCCTATCCCCCGGGCTCTGTTGGGAGTTTTTGTTATCTAATTTTTGAACAATTTCCAAAACACTGGCTATCTCAAAATTTGTAGCAGACGGGTTTGGGGAAAAAAGAGCGTGAGGGGGGGCTAGTTTAACTCTCTTGACTCTTGAAAAGTGACTAGAGCTTTCAATTTCCAATCAAATGAGCCCTCTATGAAGTTTATACGAGTATCCCTTTCGTAAGAACCATACATACCCTTAGGGCATAACTTAGAACGCGTTCCCCTGTACCCTGGGGGGTTCTATTGACACCGGATTTTTTTCTTATCCAACCTTTGAAATATTTTTATCAAAATGTCTATCTCAAAATTTTCATCAGATGGGTTTTGAAAAAGAAGGCGTGGTGGGGGGGGGGGGGGGGCTAGCTGCCCTCGGATCTCTTTTGACTATTAAAAAGTGAGCTCGAATTTTCAATATCCAATCAAATTAGCCCTCTCTGAAGTTTATACGAGCATCCCTTTCATACGAACAATATATGCCCAAGGGCATAACTTACAACGTCTGCCCCCGGGCCCTGGGGAGTTTTGACGACACCTGAGTTTTTGTTATCCGACGTTTGAGCAATTAACTTAATGGCCATCTAAAAATCTTTATTGGATGCATTTGGGGAAGAAGGGGCGTGGGGGGGGGGCTAGTTGCCCTCCAATCTCTTTTGACTCTTAAAACTGAACTAGAACATTCAGTTTCCAATCAAATGAGGCATCTCTGAATTTTTTACGAACATCCCTTCAATAAGAACCATATATTCCCCCAGGGCATAACTTACATCACCTGCCCTCGGGCCCTGGGGGCTGTGTTGACCCCTGAGTTTTGGTTATATGGTCTGAACTATTTAAAAAAAGCTATCTCAAAGTTCTTATCGGATGGGTTTGAGGAAAAAAGGGCGTGGAGGGGGGGGGTGCTAGGTGCCCTCCAATCTCTTTTGACTCTTAAAAAGTGAATTAGAACTTTCAATTTCGAAGTTAAAACGAGTATCCCTTCCTTAAGACCCATATATGCCCCCAGGGCATAACTTACAACTCCTGCCCCGGGCCTTGGGGGGTTGTGTCGACACCGGTATTTTTGTTATATGATCTTTGAATTAATTTAAAAAAAATAGCTATCTTAAGATTTTTATTGGATGCATTTGTGAATAAAGGGTTCGGGGGGGGGGGCTGGTTACCCCCAATATCTTTTGACGCTTAAAAAGTGAACTAGAATTTTCAATTTCCAATCAAATGAGCCCTCTCTGAAGTTTAAATGAGTATCCCTTCTATAAGAACCATATATGCCCCAGGGCATTACTTATAACCCTTGCCCCTGAAGACTCTGGGGGGGAGTGTCCTGCTCAAACATATAATTTCCAGAACTATCATACTACGTTGAACAAAATAGCAATATCAAAATTTTGATTGGATGTGTTTGGGAAATGGTGGGCGTGAAAGGGGTGTCAGTTGCCTTAGAATCACTTTCCACTACTAAAAAACGAACTAGCCATTTAAATTTCCAGTCGAATGAGCCCTTTCTGAAGTTTCTACGACGACGTTGTCTATACAGAACCTTATATGCCCTCAGGGAATAACTTACAACCCTTGCCATGAGGGCTGTGGGGGAGTTGTCATCCTCAAAGACCTAATTTCCAGAACTTAAAACTACGTTTAATAGAATGGCCATCTCAAAATTTTGATTGAATGTGTTTGGGGAAAAAGTGGGCGTGAGAGGGGGGTTAGTTGTCCTCCAATCACTTTCGACTATTAAAAAGGGCACTACCCCTTTGAATTTCCAATCGAATGAGCCTTTTTTGAAGTTTCTACGACACCGCCTTCTATAAAAACCTTATATACCCCCAGGGTATAACTTAAAACCCTTGCCCTGAGGGTTGTGGGGGAGTGTCCTCCTCAAAAACATATTTTCTATCTGGAAATCAACTACGCTGAACAAAATGGCTATCTCAAAATTTTGATTAGATGTGTTTGGGGGAATGGTGGGCGTTGGGGGGGCTAGTTGTCCTCCAATCACTTTCGACTATTAAAAAGGGCACTAGCCCTTTGGATTTCCAATCGAATGAGTCTTTTTTGAAGTTTCTACGACAACGCCTTCTATAAAAACCTTATATACCCCCAGGGCATAACTTAAAACCCTTGCCCTGAGGGTTGTGGGGGAGTGTCCTCCTCAGAAACATATTTTCTATCTGGAAATCAACTACGCTGAACAAAATGGCTATCTCAGAATTTTGATTGGATGTCTTTGGGGGAATGATGGGCGTAGGTGGGGGGGGGGCTAGTTTCCTTCCAACCACTTTCGACTATTAAAAAGGGCACTAGAACTCTCGATTTCAAATCGAATGAGCCCCCTTTGAAGTTTCTGCGACGACCCCTTCCATATGAAGTGCCTCTGGGAAAAAAAAATAATAATGAAACATTGGAGCCGTATGGCCTTTACTATAGGCAACGCTATAGCGTTGCCTCTGATTAATTTGCAGTAAACAACATGTTTTGTTGATAAACGACAAATTTCAGGCTAATAATTATTTAATGAGAATACAAATTACAATTAATGAGCGAATTCAATATACGCATGTATGGGAAGAATAAAAGACCAAAATCTCCCCAGTCGTAAGCTAAGTGCTCTAATGAAGTTTCTTTGATAAAAGAACGTCTATGAATGTATACTTAATCTTTTAATTATTTTATTTTTTTTAATATTGAATCCCTTAATTTTGGCCTGGGGTAAGGAGGGAGGCGTGCCTTAGGTGCTTAATTTTTAACGCCAACACGGCATTAAAAAAAAGTGTTCGTCTTGTCAACTATTAGAACTTTATTACCTTAATGTCTAGCCATGATTTAACTTATAGGTATTTAAATTATTACAGTCAAACTGAGATGCTATTTAAAAAAAGAAGATACTATTTCTAAAAAAAAGCGTGTTTAGCATTCCTCATATACTGAGTGGTCTGTGTTTCAGTCTCTTAGCATCAGTGCCCATCAGTTTCAGTCTGTTGCTATACATTCTTGACGATGGCTTCTAAACAGATCAATAGTCATAATTTTTTTTTTTACTGAATTACAGAGTGAGTCTCTCAGCAGAAGTAAAGACCGAATCTCAGTAAAAGTCTCAACAGTCTTTCACCATGATGTCAATAACATTTAGTATACAATTATAATTCTCTAAAAAGCTCAACTAAGCTTAGTTGAGTAAAGCTCCAGTTTTTGAATTCTATAGACTTTGGAAAATATCAGGTATCGGCTTATTTGAGCTGGTCTCGTAGAAATATTTTGCGTACTCTGGGAAGCAATGAATTGGGATATTTTTATTATCTTTTTTTTTTTGAATATACACAGTAAACCTGACGGAAAGACCTTTGTTTAATTTAGGCAACGAAAGTGAAGGAATTGCTGAGATGTTTTGCTAAGTAGGACACAAAATCTAATTTTTACGTCCTACCTCCATTAACCTTTTCCACGAATTATATGCGACTCTGTTACAGAACTAAAAAATCGAGGGTTGTTGTCATATTTTCATATTTATCTTGGCAAATTTGGACTTACAAAAATTAACTATTTTTATGAAAATAAACAAATGATTTTGTCATATGGCAGCTTTTTCTCAACATGTGTTTTAGTTTCCACTTTCTAAGGGATCTGGAAAGAGGGCGGACACGGTTGGATAAACACAATAGCTTTTAAATGAACAATTAAGTATATCTCTGCCATCTTGTGGCAGCCTGATTTATCTGGCAGTAAAAAATTAGAAATAATTTAGGAAACCCATCCTAACCATGCAAAAAAAGTTGAAGATTGGTATTCCTCGGTTTTCAAGATGGAGGGCGGGGGGGGGTTTAAACTTTTAGTTCGAGATTTTCGAAAATGAAAGATTTATTTGGTACCTTAGAGTTTGCATTTTCTGACGTTTCGACCCTCTTTGGGCAGAAATAGATGTTTAATGGCACAAAGTGGCGGGAAACGCAACTTTGCTATGGGAGGATCTCTTGTCACTTGAAAAGTTCATGATCTGCTGATAATTGATCAAAAACATTGGTAATCATTCATGTCATGCAGCATTCATGTCATTATCAGCTCACAGTTTATGAATAAACACGGATCTCACTGTAGCACTCATATCATACTTTGGAGCTGTTTTTAAGATAGGACAGGGGGCTCAAAACCTTTTATTGAAGATTCTAGACCGTGAAAAATCGATTGGGTCTGTTACAGCTTGCATTCAACTGTATTTTCATTCTGTTTAGGCAAAAATTGGCGTTTTATGGCACAAAAATGCAGAAAACACCACATCGCTCTGGTCTGTCAAAGGACTTGAAAAACTCTTATTTAGGACTTAAACCCTTGGAAAATTGATGGGTTGTCATGGAATTTCAACTCCGGGACATTTTACCTCTTTAAGCCTAAACTGATTTTCTGTTGTACAAAGTGGCACAGAATGTCACTTTGCTGCGACACGATCTCTTTTTTTCTTAAATACGGCACCAGATACGAGAAATTTATTTCAAATTAGCCCTTTCCCAACATTCTAAGACCACTAGTTTGGAACGATCACTCCCGAGAAAAACAAGAAAGAAAGAAGACGTTAGCGCTTCCCATGCAAAAACGTGATTTCCCTTGTTGTTCAAGGTGGTGGACTGTAATTCTCTTCTAGGATTTTTCGCCACTCCTGAACCAGCTTCAAATGACAATTCTTTGCCGCTAGATTTTTTTTTCTCTTTCAAAACGTGTTTTAAACTTCTCGTTACTATGGGCAATGGTTTGCTCTTTGCTAGGTGACAGATATCGCTACAACCATAATCATCCAATTACTTTAAAATTTATGTGAATGCTAAGTTCGAGAATTTGTAGCTTTACTCTCGAAGAAGATTTGATGGAGACGTCATCTTCTGGGAAATTCAGTGTAAACCGTCGTAATTGTGTCTTGAAAAAGGACCAAGCTCGAATCCCTCGGAGCAATACCAATGTCTCTTTCTGGTTTATCCTTTCTGACAATAGTTTTCGAATATTGATACGACTGCTTTCAAACTGGAAATAAATGTATGTTGAGTGCCTAGCACACAAAGTTCGGTATGTGCCTAGTTAATTACCTATAGAGAAGGAAACATGTTAAGCAAACAATTCTTACTTCATAATATGCAGAATAATCCTAGTTAACATATTTAGCATGCAGCACCGCTTTAATTTACTCCCCCCCCCCCTGATGTGCAAATATATAGCCCAAAATATATAATTCTAGCGCATTCTGCCACCCGTCACGGTTGATTCAATTTACAGACACATGGATTGTAACAAGACAGCCGCATTGGGAGAATAGATGGGAAATATATAATTTGGACTATGTATTTGTACATTAGGGGGGTTGAGGGTAAAAATCTTATCTCCAAAAATGTGCGTTCTTTGAAGCGTTAGATTTTAAATGATGGAAAGCGTTTGAGTAGCTTCTTGTGGCAACATGAGCTGTAACTTATACCTGAAGAAATCGGTCGTTTTGGTAGGGGAAATTCTACATTTCAAGATTGGTCTTAAGGAACTATTTTAGAAGAACTGCGGCCCAAATCATGTAACTTGTCCTTCCAAGACTCCTTCCCTTCTTTTCTAGAGAAAACACCCTTATGCTCCAACTAGAAACAAAAAAATAGAGCATTTGCATCCATTTGGTAGGCTATACTATTTTAAAAGTGCTGTGTATCATTCAAATTCATTTTTCAAATGAAAGTAAAAAGACAGTCAGTAAAGACGGTTGCATAGTTGGAAACCAGTTTGGGGAAAGATGCTCTCATGAGCTTTAAAATCAGGTTTTCCCTCTTTTTTTGTGTCTTCATTAATTCAGGAATTTTTGAACGTTGGGTTACTGAAGGGAATGCAAATAGTTTGTGCTTCTTACTTAAGATTATCTTCCGAAGAACAGGCTTGTTTTTTTTGCTTTGCTCTATCATACTTGAACCAACGAAACAGTTTCCGGATTAAAAAGCAGGAATTTATGTCAGGAGAAACCTTAACCCGCTTTCCGGAGTATTTAGGGATTTTTGGTTTCAGGAATTTTCTGATATATTTCTTATTTTGTGCCTCCCCTAGCCTTCTGAAGTAAATTCTCAATGTTTTAAAAAGGCGTATTACATGAAGAATATTAGAAAAGAAAAGATTTTGCATTGGAGAGGAGATCCTGGGCTCGAAAGTCTTGTTGCTTACGTAAATAATTTTTTTGTTGCTTACGTGAATCCGAAAATGTATTTTTTTACAATCTGATTTTTTTTTTTTTTTGGGGGGGGGGGTAATTTTTAAAGTTTGATTTTCACATAACTGTGAGCCTTGACTGTTTAGAAAATAAATCTAAATAATTGAGGTACCAAGGACAGTGGAAATGAAATTTGATTTTTTGAATTGGTTTCGTGAAAATTTATAAAATCGTTTATATCTAAAAAAGAAGAAATTTGGACGTCAATGTTTAATGAAAAGACATCTACACGCAGTTTTACAGTTTTTTTTGTATTACCGGACGTGAAGTTTGAAAAGAAATATGGGTGAAAAAAATCAGCAACGAATAAGGTAAACCAGATTGAGCAAACAGCTTAAGAAGTTAGTCTTTTCTTTGACGATATAGATGTATTTGGGAACCAATAGGTGGTTACTGTTTTAGTTTGTTGCGACGTAGAACGTCAAATTTAACAAATAAGATTGCTTATTTATTTTCACGGTTAACGTGGCAACACTGAGGAAAATATGGCCCTTAAAACTTTATAGTTTTGAAACAACCAAAGGAAAAATCTTGGAAATCGCAGCTTTCAGGAATGAATAAGCCAAAGATGTGTCCATGGGAAAACAAATGTTTTTATTTTGATGGCCTTGGTACTTTGAAGAAGAATTTTAATGTAATTTCGTAGAGGACTTGAAAAGGGCGTTTTTGTCAGAAAGCTCTTTCTTCTGAATTTTGCAAAATCTTGCAACCGTTTTGCTATTTCGTTCCGATCTCCTATCGGTTCTTTTTTTCCTTATTTTTCACATTAAAAACAAAGAGTAGAAAAAAAGTGCAATTTATCAAAAAAACTACACATTTCTTGTCTCTCTCCTCTTTTTGTTTATCGATTAATTTCTAATCCAGTTTCATAGTTTCACTATTTGAAGTTTGGAAAATTCCTTTTCCAGATTTTCTTCTTTTATGTGCATCAAAAAAGCCAGATTTTTATTCTTTAACTGCTGAAGCTTTAGGTTTGCTGCTCAGTGGCAATAAGGCTCCAATCTGATACTGCTTTGCTGAGATAAAACCATCCTAATGTCCAAAATCATTAAAAATAATTAAAAAAACTTCCCTGATGGAAGTAAAGAGTGAAGATGAAACTTAAAACGAACAAAAATTATTGCATTGTACTTTTTGCAACATGTTTTGAAAAAACTATTTCAAATAAACTGGTTCGTGACATTCCCCTGTATTTACAGAAGTTTGAAAAACAAGCGCTTTACTGAAAACACAAAAAAAGTGACGCAACAAAGGAGCATAAATTCTTAACTAGCCTACGCAAAATAAAAGATCAATTTATAAAGGTCTCAATAGTCTTTTACCGACCGTGAAGTCAATAAATTTTACTATATAATTTTGATTCTCTAGAAAACTCAAGCAAGCTTAGGTTTTCAGTAAAGCAGTAGTTTTTCAGAATCCTACAAATGTAGGGAAATATCACGACCCAGTTCATTTGAATGTTTTTCAAAAATATTTGCATAGACTACGAAGCAGTGAACTTTGTTATATAATCCTCTTAAAAAAAATCGAGCAATCCCAGTTTTCAGTAAAGCGCTAGTTTTTAGAATTTTACAAATATTGGGAAGTATCAGGAGTCAATTTTTTCCAACTAGTTTCGTATTAAAATCTTATGTTTTTTTTGCGAAGCAATAACTTTATTCGTTTTAAGTTTCAACTTAGTTCTTAACTTCCATAAGAAAACTTTCTTTTTTAAATTAGTTTTTTTTTATTAAATGTATACAATAAATTTTACAAAAATATCTTTGTGTAACTTAGGCGATGAAATTAAGAAGTCAACCTCAGTTTTGGTTAAAATTAAACAAAAAAAAAGTTTTTTCAACTGAAAGTAAGGAGCAACATTAAAACTTAAAATAAACAGAAATTATTACGTATATGAGGGGGTTCACCCCCTACTCAATACCTCGCTCTTTACGCTAAAGTTCGAATTTTGTTCGAATCAAAAATCACTGAATCACGAAGGCCGTTTAATTAGAATAGATTGCTCTTTTGAAAGTACTGAAAAAAACTTTAGCGTAAAGAGCGAGGTATTGAGTATTGACTAGGGGGCGAACCCCTCATATACGTAATAATTTCTGTTCGTTTAAGTTTTATTGTCGCTCCTTGCTTCCAGTTGAAAAAACTTATTTTAAATTTAATTTCTGATCGTTTCTTATATAATTCCGGGAAATCCGGCACCCCTTCATAGAAATGTCTTCCCCCAAAGAAAGATCCTCCCACGTACCCCCCTCCTCTGATCCCCCCACCCACCAGAAAAAATCCCTCCTGAAACGTCTGTATACTTCCCAATAACCAATACTATATGTAAAAAAGGGGCAAAGTTCATAACTTGCAGCCCTTCCCCCGGGAACTGTGGGGGATGAAGTCATCCTCAAAGACATATTTATTAGATTTTTGACTATGCTGAACAAAATGGCTATCTCAAAATTTTGATCAGGTGACTTCGGGAAAAAATGAGTGGGGGAGGGGGCCTTGTTGCACTCCAATTTTTTGGTCACTTAAAAGGGGCACTAGAACTTTTAATTTCCGTTCGAATGAGCCCTCTCACGATATTCTAGGACTACTGGATCGATACGATCACCCCCGGAAAAAAAAAACCACAAACAAACAAATAAACACGCATCCGTGATCTTTCTTCTGGCAAAAAATACAAAATTCCACATTTTTCCAGATAGGAGCTTGAAACATCTACAGTAGGGTTTATTGTTACGCTGAATCCGATGGTTTGGTTTTCATTAAGATTTTATAACATTTAGGGGATGTTTCCCCCTTTTTCGAAAATAAGGCAATGTGTTCAGGCTCTTAACTGTTGATGTGTAAGATAAAACTTGATGAAACTTATATATTTGAAATCAGCATAAAAATCTGATTCTTTTGATGTGACTACTGTTATAAACCAGTAGATACATATTTCGGAGTTTCGGTTACTATTGAGCCGGATCGCTCCTTACTTAGATGTTTGATACTGCATTGAATATTGGCTTTAGTTCCTGCCTCCCTTAAACTATCCTACAAGATGTGTGCTACCTAAATTATCACCGCCATATTTGAGAAGTTACAGGTAATAAACATCAATTACTTGCATGAAAATGAAAATGTATAAATACAATTGTTTTATTTGGCAGTTTTGTTTTTGTGTTATATAGTTTTCACTTAATAAAGTGGTTGGGAAGGGGAGTATACATGTGGTTGGGGGGGGGGAGTGATGTCTTTTTACTACTTTTAGTAGGTCTTTTTACCAAGTAATATTAAATCGATATCTCGATGTTTTCGTCAACTTTTTTAATCAAATTACTTCGCCTCTCTTAAGTAATTTTTGGTTTTCAGTTAAAGAAAAAAACAAATTTGTGTGCACCGCCAGCTTATGAGAATCAAGTAAACATTGAAGTTATATAAATATCCATAATATTATCTTTATAGGTAAAAATAGAATTGAGCGGTATGCAATTGTTGTGTTTTTATTGCCGCCACCGTTTCCACCGCAGATTAGCTCAATCTATTCAGCCGAGAAGGGTTTTGACCCAGTTGGGTTTTACACGTTACTTAATTGAATGGACCCGGTATATTTATGGATGATCGATTTCATGTGCCGATTTTGTTTTTATCATTGTTTCTAGTATGCTCAGGGTCATATTAAAACTGACTTATGCAGTATTTGGACAGTAATGTTAAATTCAACATAAGGAATACATTTAAAATGAATCAAATTCGTTTAGTTCGACATAATGAATATGATTTAGACTTGGGAACGATATTAGAAAAGAGCGAACCGTGGCTCATAGGGAAAGAAAATTGAAAGACATTTTTCAAGAAAACCGCCTTGTGAGAGAGATTTTCTGATTAACACTACTTCGGAAATAATAACTATTATTTAAATTTTGTGTAATGATAATTTGCATTTATTGCATTGTAATGATAATATGCCACACCGCCGGTAAGATGTCAGCGGCGCGCCGCCGGCGCGATCAATGTTGACCGCAAACATTAATGTTTTCATCAGTCTTTCTCAAATCACAGCTTAAATTTACAACAGATTCGAGCCTATTCATGAGTTCAAAAATTTCACAAGTCGCTGGCTGGAAACTGGTCCTCTTCGTTATTCATCAAGAGAAGTAGATATCTAGAAACGAAATGGCTGTGGCGTTTCAGAACCCTTGCATAATAGTTGAAGTATCTATTAACTATGTATTCTTAATATAAATAATTTTCAAAATTAGTAGTTTTTTTTCATCGAGCGTTACTGCATACAAAACTTCAAATGCCGTATCACAAAATTCATCAGTTATCTGGGTAAAAACTTTGAATATAAGTTTGAACTTAGAAGCTTAATTTTTTCATAATGCTCTTTGCCTATATCTATTTTGTCACCTTTAAAACAGTTGAAATGGGCGACTTTGATACTGATTGTTTTTTTTTTTTTTTTCTCTTTTGGATTCCTAAAAAGCCTTCCTTGTATTAAAAACCGGTTTTAATAACAATTAAAAAAATACATTTTAAATTTTTTTTTGGCTTTTTTATAGAATATATGTCATGTAGGCTAAGGCTGAACTGCTGCTTTTATTATTGCTTTTGGCTGCTCTTTTGGATATTATGCATTTTTTCTTTTGGGGATGCATTCCAAATTATAAACTAATAAATACCTAATATCAGCTAAATTATAAACTGCATCTAAAAGGAGTAAATTTATCAAATTGAAAAATACATGATGAACACTTCACATGAGAACACTTCAATTACAATGAAACAAAACACACTTAATGGTTTATTCGGTATGAAGAAAAATGAAGGGCCAGCTATTTTCTTAGGTAAAAACGAAAAGCTCATCCGTTTTAAATGTAATTAAATGAAATAATATGCATACTGAAGTAGCTTCAGGAAGATGTTGAGATTTTCTTTCTAGTTTGTCACTTTTAATCCAAGCACAATGTTAGGAGACTTAGTTTCAGTTATTGAGTTTCAGCTTTGATTTCCAAATGCTCACAAAAATTACCAAATTTAAGAAAGTCGCAACAATAAGTCACCTGTGCTCAAAATACTCAAAGACTCCTCATTGATCCCCACCCAGGCTCAAAGCCTCTGCTATGGTCATATCCATGGAAATCTCCTAAGAGTTTCTTTTTAAAATAGCTTTCAAGCATAGTTAGGGGCATTTAGCCTTTTTTGCTTTTCTTCAAAGCTTTGAAAAAAGTGTTATAATATTCCAAATGTTACATTTGTTATTTTTGTGTATATTTTTGGTCATCATTTGTGGGGTGGTCGAATTTTTTAAACCACTGTAGATACGTAAGAACGTTTCAACATCTAGTACCCTGAGGTCATAAGACTGTCAAAGACTCCTCCTTGAACCTCCCAAATTGAAAGCTTTTATTATGACCTGGCCTTTTAATGTAGCTTGTGCACCGGACCAAGGGCGCCATTGTCACTCAAGCGCAACGTTAGGTAGGGACGTCGATATCGCTTTCGTCTCACCAATTTGTTTTAGTGTGAATCTGCCTGGTACTTATGAATGAATGTTTTTCAAAGTAGACGTATTTTATCAATCAGAAAAAAAAACGGGTTGGACGCATGTTCCTTTCCCTTTGGACGATAAAACTATACAAGTTCTGTATCAAGTATAACTCACAAAAATCTTGTTAATTTTTGTCAACTTTTCAAATTTTTGGCATCCCTACTTTCAATAAAACAAATCAAGGTACTGTCACTTAAATATAATAACTCCCTATGCCCCCCCCCCTTTGGATACCATCTTGATAGGATACCGTCTCTGCTTTAAATAAAAAATAATAATTAACTTATTGGCATCCCTGCTTCCAAAAAAAAGTTTGAGGTATTATCATTTATATATGATAGCTCCCTACCCCCCTCTCCCACTCTGGATACCACCTTGATAGGATGCCGTCTCTGCTTTACGTTAAAAAAATTAACTTTTTGGCATCCCTGCTTTCAATAAAAAAATTCCGAGATATTATCATTTAAATGTAATACCTCCCTACCCCCTCCCCCCTCTGGATACCACCTTGATAGGATACCGGCTCAGCTTTACGTTAAAAAAAAATAATTTACTTAATAATTAACTAGGTCACTATATGGTTCAAACAAACACGCAAAATAACGTTAAACAGCTTTAGTGTTCCTTGCAAAAAAAATTGAGGGTATGAGAAAAGAAGTACAAAGACAACAACAAAAATGTCGAAATTATTCAGATATACCTCAAATTATTGGAAAACTGAGTCATAGATTCGCCGTGGCATTCAATAAGATCCAAAGTATCTAATTAAAAGGGAGAACACACAAAAGCCAAATTAGGCCAGTAGCCTATGAGAAATCGCAGAATACCCAAGACAATGAACAAGTCCCAATGGGGGGCCGTGGGTCTATCAAAATATTTCAGTGGTTTCCCAGGGAATTTGATATCCTTTTCTTCCGTCTCCACTTTAAATGAAAAAAATAATTATCTTTTTGGTATCCCTGCTTTCAATAAAAAAATGAGGCATTATCGTTTAAAAATGATAGCCCCCTATCCCCCCCCTATAGGTAATAATTTATAATTTTTTATGAATCACATTTTTGGGGTAACTTCCGTTTCAATCTTTAATTCCCCAACCTTGTAGATACCTTAGTCTATAGCTAAATTTTGTCTCAATAGAAGGTTTTTTTTTAGGGGGGGGGGGGTAAATTTTTTTCAGAAAGAAGATTGTATATTCTTTAATCTATCAGGCGTTCAACAATTGAGTAATAAACATTTAAAAATCTTATCTAAAAACAGCAAAAGATAAAAAAATTCTGCAAACTTACAATTCAGCTGTAGAAATAATCTGTCGGCTATCAATTTCAAAATCCAACTGAAGGCTGAAGCTGTATAGTAGTGAATGCGTTCTATATTCTATTCAACTTGAAAATAAAATTCTTGGCTACAAATGATGTAAGAAATAGCAACTGGGAAACTGCATTCAAAATGTTTTAACTCATTTCATAAAGACGATACTTTTTTTTGTCAACATATGAAGAACTGTGTATATTGCAATATTTGTAATTGCATATTGCATCTGTCTGGTTTTTATGCAAAGTAGCAAAAGAGACGAAAATTAACAGAATTATGGTATGCAAAGTAATATTTGATAGGGAAAGCCACTGGTGATAAATCGCTAGGGGTGGCACCGTGATTTTGTGATTTTCAGGGATTCAGGGAACCAAATTTTTTTTTCGGGGTGACGCATAGATTTTCGGGTATCCGAAAATTCGGGTACAGTGCAAGCCCTGCTTGATTTCTAATTAGGGAAATCGAAATACTAAACCACACGAGAAAGAAAGCTCCGACTTTGCGGTTGACGCTATAAAGAATTGCCGCAAAATTAATTTAAAGTCAGCCGAACGCCGCCACTGCTGCCGGCGGTGATGCGCCCGCGGTGCGCCTGCGGCGTAGCAACACCTCGGTGGTGGTCGACCTGGCCTCTCGTTGCGGCGTTTGGTCGATCCGCCGGCGCGGCGCCGGGGGTCTATACGAAACCCCTCAAACACGGCGTCAAATTAGGAGTAAAAAGTACAGCTTAATTCACCATCGTCGGAAATCCTAGGAAGTAGGCTTGCTGTTCTTTATATTAAAAAATAACGAAAGTCGCTTTTTTTGCTTGAGTAACATTGATATGTCCTCTTTTCCCACCGGCACTACCAGTTTACTGGAAGACCATTGAGAGATAGATAATAGTCCATTTGAAAGCTTACGATCGTGTCTACGTGCTTTTCGTTAATTTGTCTTGATAGCACCAGTGTAAAGTGTCATATCCCACCGAAAATGGCACCTTTTGGTGCCATTTCCAGGCTGGAGAGGGTTAGGAAACCCAAAATTGCTCACTTGTTAATACCATCGTTAAAAACTATTAACTGGAGGCCTACAATCTCCATCATGGTTATAGCAATAGCACCAGTCTAGTAAAAAGTGAACCGTGGCCCATAATACCCGAATTTTTTTTGAACGCATTTTCAAGAAACTGTTGAATGAAAATAAAATCCTATTGACGTTCATTCCTAATAGTAGTTCTTACAGTTTTGAGATTTGTTTGCTAAAAATTTTTGTTTCCGAACTCTTGCTTCCATGCCAACAGAAAATCGATTGCTAGCATTGTCGGTTAACCATCGGGCTGCGGAAGGCAGCCTATAATTTTTCCTACCACATGCGCCTCAGACATAATCATGGTTGTGCCAAAACCTGCAACATAGTAAAGAGTGAACCGCGACCCTTTGTTGCCTAAAATTTAAAAACGTGTCTAAAAAAATTAATATAGTGAGAAAAAAAAATTGAAGCTGATTCATGAATGGTAACTATTTCGATTGATTTTAATAGTAAAAGTTTATCGTGAATACGATTTTATTGAAAAAATTTTAAATGAGCCCGAAACCCCTCGGAATTGGCGTTGGATCACAGTGAAAAGTACACAACCGGGATCACCATGGTTATAAACCCTATGGAGGGGAATTGCAGTCGCCCACCTTCAATAACAATGAAGATCACTTTCCTGCATCAGAAGCACTGACGTGTCTCCCTTTTGTTTTTCTTCTTTTTTTCACAAGGGTGATCATGTCGAACCTGTGATCGTAAAATGTTGGGGGAGAGCTCATCTGAAAAAAATCGCAATATCTAGTGCGTATCTAAACAACGTGAGATCGTGTCACAGCTGCGTGACGTTTTCTGCCATTTCTTGCCACAAAACATAAAAATTTGCCCAAAGAGAATCAATCTGCCGGAGGGTTGAAATTGTAAGATAGCCGATCGATTTTTCAGGAATTAAATCTTTATACGGGAAGTTCAGAGCCCCCCCTCATCATGAAAAAACCTCAGTAAAGTGGCGTTTACTGCCATTTTGTGCCTCAAAACATCAAATCTTGTCAAACAGAGTCAATCTCCTGGAGGAAGGAAATTCTGAGATAGCTAATCGGTTTTTCAGGACTTAAATTTTTATACGGGAAGTTCTGAGCCCCCCCCCCATTTTGCAGAACCTCAATAAAACGGCGTTAAAGCCCATTTTGTGCTATAAAAATCATTTTTTCCCCTAAAGAGGATCAAAAACCTTTCGAATTTGACTATAAACGCCAAGTGGGCACACGTGGAAGATGAAAGTTGCTTTGTCATGAATCAAATGTCGTTTAATGCCTGCAACAAAATAAAAGCAACCTACATTAAACCTACCAAATAAGAATGGCTCTATCGAAATGATTTATTGTGTTATCCTTCTACATTAATTAATTTATTCATGATTGCCGAAATGACTCAGAGGCATTACGAGGTTGGTTGGTATGCCATTCAGTTTTTCAGATTTGAATTGTTAATGATCTACTATTTAGTTAATGAGGGTCTACTATAATGCAGGCCTTTGAGAGTCTAGCTTCGAGATTTATCTTGCGTCCAAGTGATATGACTGGTGATGCTTTAAAAGAGAAAGTTAGTCTTCATTTTTCAGATTTTTTGTCTTATTTTTAATGACACAGAAAAGTACTCATTAGGATACTATTATATAGTTTTAAATTGGGTCAACATTCTAAATATAATCATTAAAACATTTTTTTTTTCAAAATTATATTTTGTCACATGTCAGTTAGGCATGGATCACCCCTAAGCTCTGTATGGTTATGGTGGGTCAAATTGTGCTGCCAGAATTTTGTAACATATTTCACCGATATCCACAGCAAAAACTAGTTCGGACACATTTGTACCTCAAAATCTCGTATCTACGTCCATCAGAAACGAAAACGTGATATAAATGAAAAATTAACTTCGAAACCTATTTTTAAACATTTAAACAAATTTGAATCTCAAAGCACTATCTCGGCATCTTTTATGGAGTTAGTTTGATAATCTAAGATTGGAGGCAATGATCCATTTTAGCCTGAGATTTGACCAAGGCTGTATCTGGGGGGGGGGGCCTTCCATGAAAATCTTCTCCGACTCGTAAAATCGTAAAAAATGCATATAAACAAATGTTGATGTTTTTTAAGTAGTTTTTATACCCCCCCCCCCCCCCCCCCCCCCCCCCCGAGCAAAAATTATGTCTACGGCCTTGGATTCGACTCATTTTAGCGAGTCCGTCCCAAAATAATAATGATAATTCAAGATATTTTTGTTGTTGTTGCTAGTTTAGAAGGAGAATGCTTTTGCGAGATTAACGACTTGCTTTACCTGAAGTTCAAAACGGGACTTATATTTATCTCATAAGCAATCTCTCTATAAGTTCATCCGTTTGGTTACTTTAAATAATACTACTCAGATTGTAAATCATACGTAGAGAATTGCCTTATTTAAAAGAAACAGTGGCTCCTTATTACAGATACGGAATTTATTTATTTTTAAAATTGATTTTCCTGCTGTTCAAGCAAAGACGCGGACACATTGTGTTCAAGTTTCTGGCCTTGAATAAGGATCGTGTAAGTAGAGCTTTAGGAAGATGAAAGGACAGGGTTTTAATGAAAATTTTAAAAGTTGATTCTGATTAAATATATAAATTTTTCTTTCAAAACTATATTATTAGGACAGTTTCCCATAAAAAAAGCATTTTCTTTATAACTTTTCAAACGAGGATGGATCTGTTAAGTAAGACTGCCCTTTCTAGCTATCTAGCAATCCCTTACTTTAAGCCAGAATCATGTGCGGAAGAAGCGCTATTCAGTTAGCTGACTGCCAAACAGCTGGATTTGGAGTTTTGCTTAAAATAATATGCCTTACTTTGGGGGAAAAGCTGATATTTATATACATGTCCCAAGATTTTCGAGAAAAAAGAATCCATCGTCTTCCTAGGGATATTAAACTGTTTTGTCTTGTTCAGTGTTCTCTACGAGACGTTAGAGAATGGTATTCCTTGAAGGTGCATCGATTTTGTTCAATCTGTAAACATGTAATATTTTATCATACTATGGTCATATCATAGATGAAATCGATTAAGTAAAAAGAGAAAAAATGACAGAAAGTTGTAAAATAGGATGGGTTGCTAATTATGATTTTTATGAATCAGTTTCTTCGTTGGGAAGTGCCCAGCATTCTTTGATGTTTGCTGATATGCTAGAATAATAGCTTTCATTTCCTTTTTGTTATGCAAGTTGTCCATGGGCGTAGGCAGGAGGGGGGCTGGGGCGCAGCTGTCCTACCTAGAACTTCAAATTTACACTCAGATATTAACGAGAACTTTTCGTATGTTGGAATTTTTCTGTTGGATGTTCACTAGTGAATATTTAAAAAAGCTGGAAAAAGTAGAAATTTCCGAATATCGTTTCCGATGTCGATATTTACGTTTCGATATTTAATATTGATTTCTGGTCCGATTTAAAGATGCATCAATTTTGATATTTAATATCGCTCAACTTTAAACTTTTGAATTGAATTCATTGAACAAGAAGCTGTTATCTAACCGTAGTGTGATTTGTGTCAAATCGCTTTTATGGTGTTCATGTTTCCTGGAAATTGTAAATAGGATAGTGGGTTTATTATATTATAGTATTGTAAGAAGATAATAAGAGTATAGTAATCCAAGAACATAAATGCTGAATCTAATTGATGATTTATGATTTTTGTGATTATTGACGAAGAAAGATTTCAAAAGGTATGATAGAACTTGCTGGCGATGTGAGGTTTTGTGAAATGCTGATATAACTTCAGTCCCCCCTTCCATCACAGAATCGGCTGCCACCTGCATTTGCACATTTGTCATATATACAAATTTTGAAATGTAGTTTTTATTTGTTAGCAACGTATTTGGGCATATCTTTTGCAGCATGAACTTCTCGCTACCCTACTACTACTACTACTAACAACTCATCGCAGCACCAAGCCGCCTGAGGCCAACACAACTACGCACGCTCCTCCTCCACCCCAATCTATTCAAAGCCTCCCTTTTTACACCTGCCCACGAAGTTCCCATTTCCTTTAAATCTTTCTTTATGACGTCCTCCCACCCCAGACGGGGACGACCTGCTTTCCGTTTAGCCCTAGATGGTTGGCCGAAAAGAACAATCTTCGGCAATCTGTCATCCTTCATCCGCATAACATGCCCTAACCACCTCAACCTTTCTTTCATTATAGACCTAGAAAGCGGTATTGAACCACATTTTTCGTATAGCCTATTGTTTGAAATACGGTCAGTCAGCCGGGTACCCAGAACAATCCTTAAGCAATTTCTCTGGAAAACATCTAGCAAATCTTCATCCGCTTTTCGGAGCGTCCATGCTTCAGAGCCATATTTGACCACTGTCATCACTATAGCTTCTAATATTCTAATCTTGGTTTGCAGACTTATCTTCCTATTCTTCCAGACTTTTTTTAACTGTGAAAAAACACCCTGAGCCTTGGCTATTCTATTTTTAAGATCTTCACTGCTCCCACCATCTTTACTAATAATACTACCAAGGTAAGTGAAGCTGCTCACCTGATCAATCTTTTCATTACCCAACGTCACCTTTTCATCTTCACTTATTCCTAGCCTTAGTGACTTAGTCTTCCTAACATTAATTTTCAAACCAATACTAGCACCCTGAACTCGCAAAACCTCTAAAACTTCATTCATTTTGCTCACACTTTCATCTAGGATGCTTAAATCATCAGCATAATCCAAGTCCAGGAGACTTTTTCCTCCCCATTTGATTCCGTGGTCTCCCATTGCCTTTCCTGTGCTCCTTAAAACAAAGTCCATCAAAATAATCCATATAAAGGGGGATAGAACACAACCCTGCTTAACTCCTGATTTAATACAAAACCAGCTGCTACCCTGCTTCTGCGCTAATGAATTTCCCCGGGGTATGGATTTGAATGCCATCCGTCATCCGTCACACCATAACCTTGAGAGCTTTTTAGTCTAGTTTACCATCTCTTATGTTTCATGGTTGTTTATTTGTGAGTCATCCTGAATTTCCTTTTGTGGATGGAAATGACAGGTGTATGGCCAGGGAAAGCGCGGCTCGTCTCAGTTAGCGCAAGTCGGATAATTGGTCTAATTGGAAAGTAGGCGCATATTTCCTGTGATCTGCGTTTGATTCCAAGGCTGTATGTACCTAGTTTATCCATTCCTGTTTATTTTCTACTAACCGCTGACGAGTCAATCAAAGGACGTAATATATAGGTGATGTGACCTCCTATTGTGCCTGAACTTCTCTGGTAAAGTTATATCCCACCCCTAAAGTAGATGGCTATATTTCTGAGGGCGGGGCCAGGAACAGGTTGCTTAAGTAAATTTTTTAATTTTACGAAACACATTTAGAAAACGGTACTAACTTTGTCTCAGATAGCTCAAGTCGGATAATTGGTCTAATTGGAAAAGGAGGCGCATATTTCCTGAAGGCTGTATGAACCTAGTTTATCCATTCCTGTTTATTTTCTACTAACCGCTGACGAGTCAATCAAAGGACGTAATATATAGGTGACGTAAACTCCTATTGTGTCTGAACTTCTCTGGTAAAGTTATATCCCACCCCTAAAGTAGATGGATATATTTCTGAGGGCAGGGCCAGGAACAGGTTGCTTAAGTAAATTTTTTAATTTTACGAAAACACATTTAGAAAACGGTACTAACTTCATAAAACCTTTGACAATCTTCAATCTCAAATTTTTGTCACCACTTGTCGCTTTTCGCGATTCATCATAATTCTTTATTTATTTTAAGGATTTAGCAAGAAAAAATTCTTTCTATTTAGTCGAAACTTCTTAGGTTCTTTCTGGTATGGGCGCTCATGAGATACGGGTTGGGAGGGGGTGGATGCACAAGATTTGGCTTCAGAGGAACAAAAGTAAGAAACCGGGGAATTGAATGGATAATATAAGAAAATATAAGGAACAAATCTCGAGACTTTTTGGAGGGATGGGGGTGTTCCCCCACATTACTTGCCCAAGAAGGGGATTGATGCTTGTGACAGTGGTCACAATCTTTCCACAATATAACAGTTTCTCCGTTTCACTTGTATATTATATATATTATATATATATATATATATATATATATATATATATATATATATATATATATATATATATATATATATATATATATATATATATATATATATATATATATATATATATATATATATATATATATATATATATATAGCCATGTCTGTACCAACTATTTTGTATTGCGAAGAAGGGAGGGGAATTTTTAGTGATAAAATAATCAGAAAGCTGTTTTAAGTGGTGGTTACCTTCAGAGAGTGAGGACGAGTGTTTAAAAGGACTCTCCTGATATGACCTTCTATCGGCTGAAAGAAAAAAAAGAAGCAAAATTGGCGATCATGGGCTTCAGAATAATTTTCTTTTAAGTACAGCTTGCATAAGGTTGGGAAATTTTTGCAGGATAAAAAGTAACAGTACAGTTTTAGGAAAAGTAACAGTTGTAGTTTGAAATAGAAATAATACCTCTTAAATCATATATTTTCTTAATTTCTGCCCTCCTCCCCTAATTAAAGTCTACTGGCGAATTTAGACTCGTTTTGGGAATAGTGTGTTGGCTGTGAAAACAGGGGCAAGACCGTATCCAGGGGAAATGGGTTACGAGGTTTGAATCCCTTCCTTCCGAAGTTATGTCGAACTCGTAAAACGTAACAAAATGCATATAAATAATTTTTTTGGTGTTATTAAAACTGTTTATTGTTATCCCCCGCGAACAAAATCCTGAATGCGGCCTTGGACATGGGTATATGTAAATCCTTGGTACAGATTTTCTGATTTACATGATCATTGCTAATTAAATTCAAATGGAATAACCATATACTACTTTGTTCAGTGCAAAATTAAAATTAATTGGGAAAACGGTAAATATATACCAAATCATATTATTGAGTTAGGGATAAAGTGAATACACCATTCGATGCCTTTTTTATGCTGATTACGAATATAATAATCATTTCTATCGGATTTAGCCCCCCCCCCCCTATATATGCCAATTCAGCTTATATATTTCTACATTAGGGGGGTGGGGGTAAAGTTTAAACTTACCTCCCATTTACATCAGAAACACAATTTGACCCCCCCCCCTAATGTAGAAATATATACCCTGAATTGGCATATATAAGGGGGGGGGGTTGAAATTCATTTCCGATAGAAATGATTATTATATTCCTAATCAGCATAAAAAAAAACATCGAATGGTGTATTCACTTTGTTCCTAACTCAATAATATGATTTGGTATATATTTACCCGGAAAACTTCATCTAATAGTAACAATGAAAACAGCCACTGCTTGATGCTACTTTTCCCAACTCTTGTGTAAACCTCCCACCCCATTTCATGGAAATATTTAAATTGCCACGAAATACAAAAATTGAAGCAGAAATCTTTGACTGATGGGGGCTATACTCCTTCACGTCTATGGATTCTGACTATAGGAAAAGTTTTTTTTTTTTCTTAATTGTTTATACGCATACTATGAACATGAATGAAAGTAATCATAGTATAGACGTCATGAGTATCCGGGCAGTCTCGCCGCGGGTATTTCTTCTGAAGAATCTTGATTATTAGTCCTTAGTCAGTTTGAATAATTGTGATGATAGTTTAAGACATAGTTAAGAAAATACAAATAGTGCAAATTGTTTGTTGACTTTTGGATTGTTTATCATCAGGTGTGGTTGTATATTCCCAATAGGAATAAGAAAACTTAGGCTATGTACTTGCAAATCGCCAATTAGGTTTTAAGACATTTTAGTTGTACCTCGTTTCTTGTTAATAATTCTAATTTGTTCGTAGAAACAAAATGAAAGTTTTTTTTTGGAAAAGACTACGGTAAATATATACCAAATCATATTATTGAGTTAGGAATAAAGTGAATACACCATTCGATGCCTTTTTTATGCTGATTATGAATATAATAATCATTTCTATCGGAAATCATTTTAGCCCCCCCCCCCTATATATGCCAATTCAGGGTATATATTTCTAAATTAGGGGGGTGGGGTAAAGTTTAAACTTACCTCCCATTTACATCAGAAACAAAATTTCCCCCCCCCCTGATGTAGAAATATATACCCTGAATTGGCATATACAGGGGGGGGGGGGGTTGAAATTCATTTCCGATAGAAATGATTATTATATTCGTAATCAGCATAAAAAAAAGCATCGAATGGTGTATTCACTTTATTCCTAACTCAATAATATGATTTGTTATATATTTACCAAGACAACTAGTTCGTAAGCAGAATTTTTCCAGGAAGAAAAACAAAACTTGTTTTACCTCTAAAGTAGTTGACACACTGATTACGCCGATTCTGTTCTAGCGATGACTGATTTATGTTTAAGGTTATTGTTGGGCAGATATTAGATAGAAAAAAAAAAATTTATCACTAGATCACCATTTAATGATGTTCTCAAATCTGGTAATCGCTGCCGTCGCAATGATGTCCGAGCCAATCCCCCTCCTAATGGTCGCTAGATATAGCCATAGACTTATTTCTCATTAAAACTTGATTTATAATGCCAAATAAAGCCAATTCAAAAAAAAAAACAAAACGTATAAAGTCAGCAAACATTTGTATATAGCCTAGGACTATACCTGATCTCATTAGGAAGGATTGGGACTTAATTGTGACGACAGCGATTGTTATAATTGGAAAGAGCATTGAAGGGAGGATCTAATAGTATAATAATTTTTGGTACTCTTCTGAAATACAGGACACATGCGAGAAGTGAAGTTTGGTTGATGCTAATGAAATAAAACAAAACAGGATGAAAATATAATAGTTTATGAAAAAAACTGGGCTATATATTTGCAGATCAGTGGGGGAGGGGTAAAGCATAGCATATATTAAATACGTAAGCTAATCTAACCTAGCTACCTGTTAGTCCCCCTTAACCCCAAAAAACTAAAGCTTAAATCTTTGTCACGACCACAGTTCATATAATTATCCAGTATGATCATTCTCTATCTCACCCATTATAAAAACCCGGACCGGGGTGCGAGTGCTCCGGAGAACGTTTTTGCAGATATAAACATAGGCGAAGTCAGATTAGCGGGAATGCAGGTTAGTCTGTTTCCGATTGTTTCCATCAAAGTGCATTGAAACAATCGGAAACAGACTAACCCGCATTCCCGCTAATGCAGAAATAAGTGGGAGGAGCTTTTCGTTCGCACCGAGAACGAAGACCAGAAATGATCTGCGATAAGCTTACTGGTATATTCTGTCTACTGTGGTCACGACTGAGTAATATCTCACTATGCAGCGGAAACCTGTTTATCAATCCGGGCTTTGAGATTTCAATGCGGTAGTTCTTTCGTGTGTCCTGTATTTCAGAAGAGTACCTAATTTCCCCCCCCCCCCCCATATCATTCCCGTATAATAAAACCTAAACCTCTTCATATAAATTTTGCTTGAATTTGTTACTGATAGTATAAATAATTAATGATTGTTACTGATGTCCTGTATAATTCAATTGTGTGGAGTTATTTACAACTTTTATCGTATTACATCTTTTTCTAATGACCTGTCCAAATAGTAACGAATGAATTGTTTTATTTGTATAGATTCGCACAAGCTGGGTTAAATAAAAAAAAGTCTAATTGAAAAAGGGAAAAAGACAAAAATAAAGATTTTATGTGGCGTTTTAACGTTACGGATATGTATCAACAATCATAAGACTATTATGACATCAGAAAATCCCTTTGATATGAATGTGTTTATTTCTTTAAGTATTTGATTTTCGAATTTTGCAAATCTAGTGGAATTCAAAATCTAGTGGAAAAACTGATGAATCTCCCTTTAGTTTTCTGTTATCAGTAAAAATTATTATCAACAAAAGTGTGTTTTTCTGTGGAAAGATGTTAGTTGGTAGAACGTATTAGCTTTTTTTCAACTGCAAATAGTTTGAAGTAGTGTAAAGGAAGATTCAAAATGAAGCACAATAATACCCTGTAGTAAGTATTTGTAGCAATGGTATATAAACGAAAAATGAAACAAAACACTTGAGTTGTTTAAATCTTTTTTTTTCTCGAGGTGGAGCTGAGCTTTGAATCCGTGGTCCTGCTATTAAAAATAAAATATCTAGTACTACCTATTGACACAGATGGTCATGGCTACATTTTTAAAATAAAAATTTGCGAGATATCATCTCATTATTCTTTGGGGAGGGGATTTTAGTATACTGACTTAAGCATAAGCGTGTGCGAGGGTAGGCTGAATTGTGTCCTTTTCTTAAATTCCCCTTCCATTCTCAGGACCCCTTCCATTCCTGTTCTTAGTTCAATCCTTTTGAATTTTATAGAGGCACGACTTCTTGGCAGTCACTTATGAATGCATTTGTTTGTTTTGGGAACGGAGAGGGAGAGGCAACAATTTGAAAAAAGCGATAATTTGCAAGTTATATGGAAAGTACAAGAAATTATTTGAAAACCCGTGAAAATCTCTTTGTGTAGGGGGGGGGGGTAGAGCCAGTGCCCGAAGGCTATCATCTGAATGATGTTCCTACAACAATTGTAAAGTAACGTCTTGTGAAATTGTGTAAATTTGACGAATCTTACTTTTGCGTACCTTGTACTAAGATAATGACAAAACTTTCCCCATTTTTGAGAAAAAAAAAATATACTTGACCTGCTTCTACTTTTCCATGGTCGGCTGATCATCTTGTTACTAAATCAATTGTCAATCACAACCGCATTACAATGAAGTTACTATGCCAGTTAACGGACTCTTTATGCTGTGGTCTTCTTGAGAATATCGTGGTTTTCTCTTCCACTTTTACCTATTTCAAATACCGAATGGCAAAATTCAAATCTATATAAAGTAAACGATATTGGTTTCAATTAGCTTAAACAGCACGATAATATTTAATTGAATTAGGGTTATTTCTTTGAAGCATGGTTTGCTGTATAAAAACAATTTCTGTTAATACGGGAGAAGCAGCAGTAACTGTCGTCGTAGGCATCCACAATGGAAGACTGACATTAGAACTTATTCTCCCACCAGGGTTGCCACCCTGACCTGGAAGAATTTACTAAATCAGAGAGGAAAAATTTACTAGATCGCATCTGTTTTTACTAAATGCTCAAAAAAAAATTTTGAGCATCAACCATCGATTTTTACTATAGGAGGATAATCAATACGATTATCACAATCTTTTTCCTTTTTTCTTCTTTTTTGTTCTTTTTTCCTCTTTTCTTTCGTTTTCGTAGTATGATTGAAAATTCCGGAAACCTACAAGTTCAAAAATCCTTTTTTTGGATATATATATATATATATATATATATATATATATATATATATATATATATATATATATATATATATATATGTATATATATATATATATATATATATATATATATATATATATATATATATATATATATATATATATATATATATATATATATATATATTATATATATATATATATATATATATATATATATATATATATATATATAATGTTACATTTCTACTTACTTTTAATTTCTCTCAGCAGGCTCCTTTTTCCTCAATAAAAATTTTCAAACTGAGGAGATTCACCTAATCACCTTGGGTGATTGGCTTTTGGTTTGATTGCAATATATTCCCAATCATCATAATCTAAGTGTCATTATAGCTTCACTTTTAGTTGGTAAGATTTGATACACAGAAAGCTAATTTTGTCAACCTTTAGACGCCGGAAGTGAAGCGTCTGTTTATGAAAATAGGTGACTGCTTGTCTGTCTCTGAGACAGACAAGCAAAATTGTAAAACAGACAAGCAAAAATTGTAAATTGTCATATGTTTACAATAATTTTTCCCCTGAATTCATGAAAAATAAAAAAAAATTTTGTTTACTATAAATCATGACTTTTTACTAGTTTTTACTAGATTTCGGGAAATTTACTAGATCCTATAAATTTACTAGATTTTTTTTTTACTAGATCTAGTAAAATCCTACTGACGGTGGCAACCTTGTCTCCCACTCTGGGATGAGACCTCGTCGTCTGAAAGCGGTTTTGCCAAATCTCTTCTTCCAAAAACATGAGGAAAATGAGTTTGAAAATGTTGACATTTGTGTCTCAGAATCTGCTATAGGCAGAGCGTTGATTTTTGTTTCAAAACTACGAAGAAAAATCGCTTATATCGTCATGCTTATTTTTATTGGCCTAAGGTGAGCCGTTCCTGAGGTAAAACGGAATGAGTATCAGTTTCGGCAAAACCGCCTAAAAATTCCAGAATATAGGAATTGGCTCAACATGAATTAGAAATGCGACTTTCGGCAAAACGTATTTCATCTGATAGACAAATTTTAGTTTCGACAATTAACTGAGATTTTTACAATAAAATGTAACAAAAGGTCACTGGGAGGTCTCACTTGGAAGCTCCTTGGAATTTCAGGTTTTAACCTTAGGGGGCTGCTTCGGGTACATGCTGTGATTTTAGCTGAAGTACTAGGTACCTCAGCTCTGTTACAACTTCTAATAAGGCTTTTCACATATGCCACATCTACTGCTGGCGTGAAACGGTAAAGCGATTCTACGTCTTTTATTTTTGCTGTTGGCATCTCGACTACTGTGCTAAAAGGTACAGGAGGCAGTAACCTTTTCACAACACACTGCTGACCCATTGGGCAGCGGCCTCCTTGGGCTAGCCTCGGTGCAATCAGCGCTACAGAAGTAGTATCTGCCAACGAAGTTTTATAGCACTCCCTTTTGCATAGTCCTTGCTTAAACTGTAGTAATTTCACCTTTGAAAATGGAACAAGCAATACTTGTAGCACTTGGACGTTTGGCGTAAAAAAAAAAAAAAAAAAAAAAAAACAACTTCTGCTTCGTCATTTGAATAATGAAAAACGGGTCACAAGGCCGAACAATCAAAAGTTTTTTTTTGTCCAGTCTAGTAGCGAAAAGACTTCATTGTGCTTCAAAGACCTCTCTATGACGTATTGAACAGCATCGACCTTTTGGATCGTGGAGTGGCCTGACTCAGAATACTTCATTGTTATACTCTGGACGTATGAATGCTTCTTCAGGATGTCTTTCATCATGTAGCTCATTATTTGATTACGATTTTGAGGCACACATGAATCTGACCACGTAACCAACTTTCTGAGTATGTAACCAACTTTCGTTCAGCAAATCGGCAACTTTCGGCAAAATGGACCATGTTATAATCCCCTATACGATTCGGTAAAACGGAACTGCAAAACAAAGGCAGTTAGGGACGCCTTACAGCAATGTCAATTACACCATTCAAAAGAGAGTATTCTTACACAATATAACGTTCGTAACAAAGTTTCGACAAAAGTTATTATTTTTGGCAAAACTGCTTTCTGGCAACCCTTGTCTGAAAGGCTCTTTTATCACGTTCCTACGTCCTACACAGCGTGTTTTTGGTCTTCCTCTGTGATGGGTGCCTTCTGGTTCCCAGTGGAGGAGCATTTTCGGAAGTCTGTGACGTGGAACCTGGAGGGTCCAATGTATCGCCACTTTTGTTGTCTCACAACAGAGGTGATGTCTGGTTAGCCATTGTGGGTGTTAATTTCGTCGCTGGTGACATGATATCTCCAGCTTATCATAAGGATCCGGCGAAGACAACGTGGGAAACAAGGATCCCAAAAGGGAAAACTTCGGTTTAATCCATAGGTGTATATTAGTGATAGAGAAGTATGAATATTTGGAATAGTCTTTCGGGTCTTACTTTTTTTGGAAGGTTACTTTTTGCCAAATTGTCT
Source organism: Artemia sinica (assembly GCA_027921565.1). NCBI lineage: Eukaryota > Metazoa > Arthropoda > Branchiopoda > Anostraca > Artemiidae > Artemia > Artemia sinica. The sequence continues at coordinate 28,203,183 of CM051258.1, forward strand.
GCGTAAATAACACTATATTTATTTGGAGAAGAATTTTTAATGATAAAATTTCTTTATGATTGGAATCGATTACGAGCTAATCAGTGAGGGATAATTTTTGAATATCCTTATGTTTCGGCTTTTGTTAACTTAGTAATTGATAAATATGAACCAGGATAAACTGATGTTAAAACAACTGTTTTAAGCCATAATTGTTTCAAATTTTCACCACAACTTGAGAAACAAAATCAAACGTATTGGTATAGTGAAGTTGAAACCATAAAAAATATAGTTAAAATACTATTCAATTCTGTTTAGCCTATTCATATGAATGGTAGTTACTGCGGTTTTCTTGCATCGTCTGTTTTTAAATTCAAACCCTATTTTTCAGTAATAGTTTTTACGTCATGAAATTGTGGCCAAATCCGTGTGCAGGTTCCATAAGTCATGCTTCTCGTATATTCCCCCAGGAAATTGTTTTGAACCTATTAATTTCTTTCAGAAGCTTCCCAAATTATTATTTATTTTTGTTAATAAAGGTTAAGATTCTTTTGAAGTAATTTTAGAGTTAAAATAGCAGCTTCCCAATTATATAAAAATATAAGCTTTGAATTTAGCGCTAAGCTTTTTTTATTCATGTGCTATGAGAAGGAAATGGCTTGTAAAAATTGTTCTGTGGAAAAATATTCGCAGAAATAAGACGATCATAGACAAAGAAAATAGAAAACTAGATAATACTAGAACACTAGATTCATAGTCCACAGGCGTGGACTATGACATTAAAAACACGAGTGCCGGAGAAGTTACAGTAGTCTGACCTAAATAAAACAATTAAAAACATTACTGAAACAAGCAATATATTGGCAAAGAATAAAATTTTTAAACTGGACAGCAGTAGGACTTACCGTAAAACGTTTAATAATATTCTTCAGCCTGTCTCCTTTCAGTAGTTTCCAATGTCCTTTGAGGAGAGAGGCATTTGAAGCTTAAAATAAGTGTGTTCATTATATTACACCTCAGTATATTAGTTGTAGCGCTACTCCAATGTGGGTGGACGAAGGGCACCTGTCCCCTTTTCCCCAAGGAGGTACTAGGCAATTCTAATTATGATATAATAAAAAATGGAGGGGATTGTTGTGCGTAGTAATGCTTTGGCTCTCACAAATCTAATTTTTTTTGTAAGGTTAAATCTGTTTTTATTCCAGTGTTTTTAGTATTTCAGAGATGGGCTTTCCCGGTCAACTGCTATTGTTCAGGGTCAAATTATGGACCTACTGAATATGGGCATTTTAGGGCTTAGAATATATTGACCCTTTTCCCAATTACTTGGGAGGGGGAGGAGGTTCTTTTATCAATTTCTGTTGTTATCTCCCCTCCAATGTTGGTGGGTGTAAATACCGTGATTTTCGTTATTAGACCTGTGGTTTCTTACAGTAAACATTACTTATAATAGAAGACCTAATCGTGACTTGAAAAGTCAACATGCAGTATTTCGAAAAACGTACCAGGACGCAAGCAAAGTATTATTGCAAAAAAAAAGGCTTAAGCCAAAAACGGACGATGCAGAAAAAACCGCAATAACTACCATGTATATGAGTAAGCAAAACTGATTTGTATTTTATCAGTTACATTTTTTATGGTTTCAGCAACAATGTACTTAATATCCTTGATTTCTATTATTCAATTTGTTTTCAAAACATAGTCACGCCAGTGCTACTTTATCTGAAAGATGTATATCAGTTTTAGATTTACCTGCTCGTATTTATAAAACGTTAAGTTGACAAAGGGCAAAAGTATAAAAAAAACTTGGGAAGTGAACCATCTATTCGCTCCTAGCGGATAGTAAAACTATAGCTAATAATTATTAAATTCGTTTGTGTCAAGCTATCTTTTTTGAAGTTTTTCGGCGTTGGCGTCTATTTAATATTATAATCCAAAATGAGTGATTAACGACATATCATAATCATGTCCGATCACAAATAATTTTTTTTGAGGTTTCACCACTCTAACCTTAAGTATATTGAAGTTATTCCAGCCTTAATGGTTACTCTCCTTTAATGTTGTATGCTTCTCTTTTAATAAAGAAATCGATGAGAAAAGACGCCGAAACGACAGAGAAAGGAACCGTAGCCTCTCTAAAGTTTGATTATGTGTATCAGCTTTTCGCAATTATAGTGTAAAATCGGTATTAAGATCTCGTCGATTCCAACCATATTCTTTCTCTCTTTAAATTTCTTCACACCCACCTTTGATATATTAAACCTATTTCAAGACTGAAAATTAGTTTCCTCTAATTACTGACTATCTTTTCAATAGCACAGGTCGGATAAAAAAAAGCCACTGATACTAATGATAGTGTTATTAATAGTAGACCTATATTGTTCTTTTTTTTTGTAATTATTGCTATTTGCATATGATTCACATTCTTGTAGCTAAGACAAGGTATTCACGACAAATAGGAACAAAAAGCGCTATACATACTAACTGATTCAACGTAAAAAGGAGGTTCTTTGATGTATTAAATAAAAAAACTAGTTTTTCAACTGAAAGTAAGGAGCAATGTTAAAACTTAAAACGAACAGAAATTATTGCGTATACGAGGGGTTTTGCCCCCTCCTCAACACCTCGGTCTTCACGCTAAATTTTTGGGGTATTTAAAAAAAAAGTTACTTATTGTTCTAATTAGACCACCCTTGTGTTTCAGATGTCGTCTTTAAAGAATTGGGGCGCAATTTAAGCTTTAGCGTAAAGAGCGAGGTGTTGAGGAGGGGGCAACCCCATTCGTATACGTAATAATTTCGGTTCGTTTTAAGTTTTAACATTGCTCATTACTTTCGGTTGAAAAAAAAGACTTGTTTTTTTTATTTAATTTCTGCTCGTTTTTTAAATAACGTCAGAAAATCTGGCTCTACCTTTCACGGAAAAATCCCCTGCCCACGGAAATATCCTTTGAAAAATTTAATCCTGGTGAAAATTTACCCCGGACAATTACCCTTAGTAACTCCACGCGTAACATTGAGTCAGTAAAGAGAAAGCAAGACACATAAAAAAAAAATGTACAAAAATTTTGGCAAACTCCCCCAGTATACAATTTCCCCTGAAAAGTTCACCCCCTGGAAAATTCCCTCTATGGAAAATTCTCCCCGTGCAAATTCCCCCCTTCAAAAAATTCGTCCTCCCCTCCCCACCCGAAAAACGTATGCATACTTCCCAATAAAAAATACTAGCCTATATGTAAACATTGGGCAAATTTATAACTTAAAGACCTTTCCCCAGGGGCTCTGGGGGGTCATGTTATCTCCAAAGACATAGTCATTAGGTCTTTCAACTATGCTGAATAAAAAAAGTCTCAGAATTTTGATCGGACCATTTTGGGAAAAAGTGGCATGGGAGGGGGTCTAGTTGCCCTCCAATTCTTTGGTCACAAAGAGCACTAGAACTTTTAATTTCCGATAGAACGAGCCCTCTCCCAATGTTCGAAGCCCGCTGGGTCGATACGATCACCCCTGGGGAAAACAAACAACTAAAAAAAAGAAACAAATAAACACGCATCCGTGATTTTTTAAGGTAGGCACTTGAAACCTCTAGAGTAGGGTTCTCTGATTTGCTGAATCTGGTTGTGTGATTTTCATTAAGATTCTATGAATTTTAGGCTGTGTTTCCCCTTTTTTTCGAAAATAAAGCAAATTTGCTTAGGCTCTTCACCTTTGAAGCTTAAGATTAAACTTAATAAAACTTATATACTTAAAATCAGCATGAAAATCTAATTCTTTTGATATTTCTATTAGTATAAAAATTTCGCTTTTTAGAGTTACGGTTACTATTGAGCCGGGTCACTCCTTACTTACAGTTCGTTACCACGAACCGCTTGATAAATTGTCATAAAATTTTGATTAATTATAAATATATATATATATATATATATATTATATATATATATATATATATATATATATATATATATATATATATATATATATATATATATATATATATATATATATATATATATATATATATATATATATATATATATATATATATATATATATATATATATATAATATATATATTGCATAGAAAATTCTACACAGTCTTGGGTTTTTCATTGAAATTTTACCGACATTATGTTTCTAGCAATATCAGATCTTTCTATTTACTCCCCAATTAAAGTTTTGGTGTCAAATACAGGACAACCTGTTAAAAATGCAACTTTCCTGAAATTCTAAATTTTTTTAGAAGCCTCTACCGAGTTTTGAAATTGATGCTCTTTTAGTGTCTTGCTAAAAATCATTCTATCCACCTGTCGCGACGCGTAAACCTGTGAAAAAAAAAACAAACAAACAAAAAACAATAAAAAACGGAGGACACTCGAAATTGCGTTTTCATGTGAAAAAGTAGTTTTCTTAATTCAGGGTAAACATCGCTATGTATGAAGTACACTCATATGATGTGAATACATTCAAATAAAGATGCAACTTTCGGGGATCCTGCAACTATATATTTTTTTTTTTAGATAATCGTAAAGGGGCGTATAAACTGCCTTTGCCAAGTCGGCCATCATCCTTTTTTGAAATTAGCTCATATATTCCTTTGTAACTAAAAAAGAGGAAGCTTGAAAATTGTAATCGTATTCAAATATGGCTACGATTTGTCATAGATAGCTGAAGTTGCTGACTTGGCTAAGAGTAAAAGCGCCCACACAAGATTCTTGGACATTCAGGCTTGTCTTCACTCTTTTTCTCTTTATGTCAGAAGAATATACGGGTTGTTCAATGTATAAAATTAAGGTCAAACTTGAAACTTGTTTAAATAATTGCATTTTTTTTCTGTAATGATATGACTTGCGATTGTTCGGGAATAGTTCTCTCTTAGTTCGCTGTCACGCATATCATACTTCATTGGAGTTGGCGACTCAAAGGCATTGAAGTAATTTGGGCAGTAAATATGCTGTGCATCGATAAGCAAGGAAATTTTGAAATAGATATCTATGCATGTCTCTTGTTCTCAAAGTGGGCAGTACTACCTCTGAGTCATTTTTTTATCAATGCCCTATTTGTCGTGAGTTAAGATTTATATCACACAAGGAACATTCTTTGGCTTTTTATCCGCTCAGTTCACAAATCCAAATTCTCTAGAAGTTTGGGAAAATTTCTAGACTTTCAAGCTTTTGAAAAGTTAAGTACAGTTAGTAGTTATTGTCATAACATGCGTATCTTATGTTCTTGTTTCAAAAATTTATTTCATTTCCGACAATATTCTATATCTAAATCCATTTGTTTACTGAAATTCATCAGCAAACTACGTGTATATCATCCCTTTCTTTCACGCCACAATGCGGGATTCAAACTCATAGGGTTTTATTCCAGGGAGGTGGAGCACAACCTAGACAGTTTTAATGCAAATATAGTAACAGGTGCGAAAATAGCGAGATTTTCGGTGGACACTGGATCTAAGCCCCCCTCTGCGTACGTGCCTGAGCCTAGAGATTTATCACTAACGAGAGGAAATGATTTTAGCTTAGGCCTACATGAGGTAGCCTAAAGGTAGCTTACAGGAAATAAAGGCTTTCCTGGAAAATTGTTAAGAAATGAATAAGAAAATTACATTTTTTTGAAAGGTTGGTAATTAGTATGAAATATTAGAAAAAAGAACTGCTTTGCGCTCCCATAATTTTCCAATTGCTTGCATAAAGAATTCCCACAAAAATAGAGCGGTAGTAGAGGACTACTCCGAAAATGGTAGTAACATTATACTACTCCTAAATGGTTTTTGCAATAAAAATAGTAAAGAAATAAATGTGGAAAGTATGCAAAAAATATTTTTTGGGAAATTTTAGTAATTATTATGAAAGCATAAGAAAAATGGTTTTGCGTCACCCTAGTTTCCCAATTGCTCATGTAAAGAATTACCACAAAAAATAGATTTACCCACAATCCAACCAGCGGTACTATAGGGCCAACTCTTTAAATGGTGATTTGCATGCAAGTTTTTTTTGTCATTATAATGAAAGAATTAGAAAAAAATAGTTTTGCGTAACCGTAATTTTCCAATTGCCTGCATAAAGAACTTAACTCAAGAAATAGATTTACCCGTAATCCAACTAGTTTTACTAGAGGTCTACTCCTGAAATGGTAGGTAGTAAGATAGTGCTACTCCTAAAACGGTTTTTACATACGAACCTCGTGGAGCTTGCATCTCTCAAACAGTAGTTCGTTGTAACGAACTGTAGATAAGAAGTTACCCGGCTCAATAATAACCGAAACTCTAAAAAAGAGGAAACAAAAAAAAAAAATCGGAATTTTGATACCAATAGATACTTGAAAAGAATTGGATTTTTATGCTGATTTCAAACGTATAAGTTTGATCAAGTTTAGTCTTACCCGTCAAAAGTTACGAGCCTGAGAATGTTAACCTTATTTTCGAAAAAAAGGGTCATAGAACCTTAATGAAAGTCACACCATCAGATTCAGCGCATAATAGAACCCTACTGCAGAGGTTTCAACCTCCTATCTGCAAAAAAGTGGAATTTTGTATTTTTTGCCAGATGAAAGATAACGGATGCATGTTTTCTTTTTTTTTAGTTTTTTTTTCAGGGTTGATCTTATCGAACCAATAGTCCTAGAATATTACGAGAGGGCTCATTCGAAAAAAATTAAAGTTCTAGTGCCCTTTTTAAGTGACCCAAAAAATGGAGGACAACTAGGCCCCTTCCCACGCTCTTTTTTCCCAAAGTCACCCTATCAAAAATTTCAGATAGCCATTTTGTTCAGCATGGAAGAAAAAATCTAATAACCACGTCTTTGAAGATGAATTAATCCCCCACAGTCCCCGGGGGAAGGGCTGCAAGTTGTGAACTTTGCCCATTGTTTACATATAGTATTTGTTATTGGGAAGTATACTGATGTTTTCAGGTGGGATTTTTTCTGGTGGTGGGGGGGCGGGGGCGGGGGGAGATGGTTACGTGGCAGGATCTTTCCATGGAGGGATTTTTCATAGGGAAAGGAATTTTCCATGAAAGGGGTCGCCGGATTTCCCAGCATTATTTAAAAAATGATCAGAAATTAAATTTAAAAAACTACTTTTTTCAATTGAAAGTAAGGAGCAACATTAAAACTTCAAACGAACAGAAAATATTACGTATATGAGGGTGGTTTCCTCTCCTCAATCTCTTACGCTAAAGATTTTTTTTTAACTTTTAAAAGAGGTTATTATTCTATTAAAACAGCATTTGTCATTCAGGACTCATTCTTAAATAACTGGAACAAAAATCAAACTTAGGTTGTTATAAGTTGATTATTAGTTGCAAAAAGTAAAATTCAAAATCTGCATTAATTCAAAAACGTTTAGAAATTAAATAAAAAAGCAAGTTTTTTTTTAACTGAAAGTAAGGAGTGACATTAAAACTTAAAACGAACAGAAATTATTCCGCATATGAAAGGGGCTATGAAAGATAGCGTAAAGAGTGGGGCGCTGAGGAGGGGACATCCCCTTTCATATATCGAATAATTTCGTTTATTTTTAAGTTTTAATGTCGCTCCTTACTTTCAGTTAAAAAACTCCTTATTTTTTTATTTAATCGAAAAAAAACGAAGAAAAATTAAAATCAGTACGAAAAATAACCGCGTAATACATTAAAGGTCAATAGTAATCGTAACAGAACATCAATTGGCTAAAAAAATATATTTGTAAACATCAATAAAGTAAAAAAAAATATATACGTATCAAATAATAAATACTGAAAGGGGAAAAGAAACCATTTCCAAATTGGCCGGCATATGAATTCGCCAACCAATTTTATTTTTGAAGATGGGGTAAAACTGTTTCTCTGTCTTTCCGTTTGTGAAGACAGAGAACTCAATAACATGATTTCTTAGATTTTTTCAATGGGTAAAGATGAAACAGGTCAAATACATTTGGGAAACAACTATGTATTTCGTTGACCAAGGATCAAAATTATATTAATTGTAATGACTGGAAATTATAAGTACTACTGAATTAATAATCCTTTTCCATAATTTATACAAGTAGAAAAATTTCAGTAATTGTAATTATCTTGGGGGCACTAAATTTGGTAGTTCAAATGTATCGATGTGTTAATTGGTTTTGTTTCTTAAAAAACGAAATTAAAAACATATTCTTTCGAGCATTTGCATGCTGATTTAAAAAGATAAAAAATCGTGATGTACATTTAATTAGCGAATATCGTTGTATTTATTGCACAGATCTTCTTGTTAGTCCTCTTTTCTTAATTAAATCAAGAAAAGCGACTAGTGGCAAAATGCTTATAGGATTTTTTTAAAAAACAATGAGAGGCGTAAATATTACTTATAGTTGCTGAATTATATATAAGCATGATATTGTAAATGCATTATTTGTGTGTGCCATTGGCTAACCTTAGAAACTCAATGTTAACGTCAGTCAATGTAGGTATATTTCTGAAATTTGACTTTTATAACATGCTTATGATGAGAATAATTCAGCTACCCTGAGAATAATTCACCTTCTAAAAAAATGTTCAATGGTGCTTCTCAGACCCATGAAACCAATTTTGTTTGAGTAGCATTGTCCACCGACAGTAATATAATTAGTTATATTTCTATGTCAAATCTTGGTTTTTGCTCACCATGAGGTATGAACCAGGTACGTGCCATTAGTAGTGACTATGATTGGTGGAATATTATGGAATTTTGAAATATATAAACTAAATATGGAATGAATTAGTTGCATCTATATTTTCGATACCCAGAAATTTCCATATACACATATATTATGTCTGAATATAGGCAATTATTTCTGACATCTATATCATATTTATTTTAGATCGCACTCATGGTACATCCCTGGTATGAAAGCTCGGTCAATATTTCTAAGTACATATTGAGGATTTTAGTAAATATTGGGTTGGCTGATACTCTTATCGTGGTAGCTATTAGGATAGATTTTTCAAACTAGTTAAGCTTTAAACAACCTAAGGCCACCTATTAAGTATTTGCAAGTACATAGCGTTTATTGTTTTCGACAGCATGAGAATGAAGCTGATTTTAACATTGACTACTGTCTGCAGTGTTAGTGCTGGATTTATTGATCGTTTAAATGGACTGTATGCAAGATGGAACCCGAGCAGTAATCAAGGGTTTTTTGTGAGCAATGATCGACAAAATTATGTTACTGCTGAACAGTTGTTACCTGATGCCTTGCTTCACCAACAAATCCTTGGTCCTCAATTAGCTGCTGCTGGGTACTCTGGTGCTCAAATTGTTGCAGGTCCCATCGCAGTTCCATTGAAAAATCTTCCTCGGCCACCTGGTGTCGCCCCTTCTTCATTTCCTTCTAGACCTGTCTATCAACAAAGGCCTACTGTACAGGCTCCCCCTTCCTATCAACAGTCTTATCCACATAATTCAGCCGGCTCCTTTCCCTCTCATCAGCAGTATGCAAGCTATAGAAGTCAACAAAAGCCTTCTCTTAGATACCAACCTCTGCAGCCGAGCCAAGGAAGTCAGCAAGTCTTGTCAATCCAGCAAGGAGCAGCTTACAATTATGGACACCAGCAAACATTCAAGGCACAGTCTCCAGCTCAGTTTCAAACATCAGCTGCTTTGCCCAATTCACAAGTAGCACATGCGAAATTGCCAAATGCTGTGCCTGTTACAGGAACAAGCTCTTTAACCAATACACCAGAGTATCAACAGACTCCACCTGTTCAGTTTCAATCTAATTTCCCTACTACCTATTCTTTGCAAAAGCAAAGCTTTCAATCACAAGCTACTCCTCAGGATGTAAACGTTTATCGTGGTCCTCATGCTCAACCTGCACAGCAAGCAGAAGTGTCGTCTTACCACTCCCAGCAGACAAGTCATTCCATTCCCAGCTATTCTTACCAACAATTGCCTAAATCTTATCAAGTTGCCCAGCAACAGCAACATGAGCAGCCTAAACAACCAGTTTACCAACACGTTCAAAAAGTGAAAAATAATAATTTCAATTCAGATTATTATCATTCTAAATCTGCTCCTCAAACTGTTGCATCACAAAATCCAGTCTATCACCCTGGTCAAGTTTTTAATATTGAACATCCAGTAAGACAGTATAGCCCAACTGAAGCGCCAAAAAAGGTGCAGTACAGTGAATGGACCCCTATTCCAAAAGGCCCTGTTGAAACACAGACATCTGCCCCTAGTGCTAGTCATAATATCGCACTGACGGATGGAATATCTGATGCAGATTTACAGAATTTAAACTTCAATGATGTTTTTAGTGGACTTGTCCCAGATATCCCTGAAATTCCGTCCGACGACGATCTTGCTGCATTTAGTAGTCAATCTAATGGAGGCCAATACAAACCATCTACTCTGAGCCAACTCAATAGAAATGTTGCTGATTTCTCTTCTGAATCAAAAAGAGAAACAAAAATTCCAAATAAAGTGTCAAAAAGTAAAAGTGAAAAAGTGGCTGAAAGAAAAAGGGATATTTTTATCCTTGAGAAAGGTGATCTACCAGCTCAAGGACGGTCATCTGCAGGTCCAATGGTTTCATCTCAAGAAAGTGTAAACCCTAGGCTCATTTCAAAAAGAGAAAAAGTGAAAAAGTTGAGATCCTCTTCCAAAAGTGATTTGAAGATCAAAAGAAAGAAAAGTACAACTACAACCCCATCTCCTAGTTCTTCAGCAGAAACAAGCAGTAGTGGGGATTCTATTGTGACGGTTGCATGGAAAAGAGACAAGCCTCACGCTGTTCCCAGAATCGGCGAAGGAGCTGGTCGTTTTGTAGGGAAAGTACTGGAAGATGTGGATGTTGTGCGTGGAAAGCCTGCTGGTAAAATAAACGATGACATTTTTCTGTCAAATGTAGGATATTCAATAAAATTCACATCCAGATAATATATTGAGATGAACATGGATTTCTAAAAAAATAGCATTGGTTTAATTCGTGTTACTGAGGAATGCTAATTTAGCCCCACACATTAGACTTGCCGCATTTGACTCCTGACGTCCTCTTTTTTTTACCAAACTAATGATAAATAGTTTTCATAAAATGAACAGAGGACCTTTTAAACCGAAGGCCATGTCTATATTGGATATGCTCACTTGATGAAAAAACCCAATCTGTATAACAGTTATCGTGAGTCTTACCATATTTGTGACTTATTTAATTGTCCTAATTTATTGTGAATATTTAATTTCATTAGTGCATATTTCATCACATGCTGGTCTCAGTGATTATTATAGTTGTATCTTTGTTTTTGTCTTGACCAGTACTTTGTAGAATAAAGCAAATTTTTACAAGTTTTTTCACTTGATTTTTATTTTGACAAGCATTTCAAAACGGAAAAAGTAAAGAAGATGAGGGATTCAAAAGAAAAGGCTATATGGGAATTCAAATCGGTATTTGTGCATTATATGCTACACAGTGCTATAGACTGTACAAGGAAATACTACAGGAAACCAGTCAAACGGGTATCTGCAATGGGTAAATGGATCGCAAAGCGTGATATCTTATTGCGTTTACAGTATTTAAACTGTTGTTTTTTGGGGTTTGGGGGGGGGGGGGAATGTACCTCGGTTAGGTTAGGTTACGTATTTAATATATGCTATGCTTTAACCCCCCCCCCCCTAATGTGCAAATATATAGCCCAAATTTGTTCCTAAACTATTACATTTTTATCCTGTTTTATTTTATTTCATTAGCATTATCCAAATTTGACTCCTTTCGTGTGTAGAATATTATGCACAAGTACCTTCAAATCTTTTAAGATTTTTTGGGGTTCAAGTAGTTACTAGCGCATTTATGGTGACTGGATGTATAATGGCGAATGAAAAACGAAACCAGCGATTTTCAAGTTGAACCTTTTGACCCAATATGGTATGAAAATAACCGAGCATACATTTTTAAGCTATTGAACATACTGAAGTACTACAAGAAGGTATTTCAACAGATAGTATTATTGTCATATTGTCAAAGTCATATTGCCATATTGTCGTATAGTCATATTGTCAAAGTAATCTTTGGCTATTTTTTAATTGGAAAAGGAAACGAAAAAAAGATGCGTTTTAACGAACGATCAATATAAAGAAGTATAATTTTCTAACGAATACATCAAATATAAGCAAAACTTGCCATTTTCCCCTTATTTGAGTTGTTAAAAGGTGGTGTAAAATGGGACGTAGTTTTTCAAGAACTGTTTAGTAAAATTTTCTTCGAATTAAGTTTACTCAATTAAGTGAACTCAAGATATCATACCCCTGAACTGAGAAAAATCGAGCTGATTAATCCGCTTCGTTCGCTGAGTAAATGCCGAGTGAGTAAATATGAGGTGACTGAGTAAATATCGATCTCACCATATCAAATTTTACTATGAGAATGTTTTTTTCAAATTGAGACCCCCCCCCCCTCCTAAAACTAAAAAGGCTGAGTACATTAATTGAATAAATATAGGGCATGTTTTTTTTAATCGAGTAAACATCAATTGCTCGAGTTAATCTAGACTGTTGTTTCTCAAAAGTTACTCCATGAAATATGTCTCTAATTGCGATCGAGATTTCTCTCCCTGATACATATCATACTAAATCAACTGATCTGCTTTCCTGTTTAGCATTTTAATGAATATCAATTTACTTTGAGGTTTTTCAACAAGATATAATGCCTTCTCTTTTGCGGGTGAATAATAAAACATTAACCTAAGGAAGTAAAAGTTCCCGTAATAATAATAATAAAACTACTAGAAAACACTTCCCTCATCATACCAGTACTAGACATCCCTCAAAATCATACACCCCCTTTTTTTCCCTTATATAAAATACAGTGTTGCACTTTACGCCCTTTGAATCATACTTTCGGATAAAGAACCAAAACTACAGCTAAATGCAGTTAATCTTCTAAGAATTTTATCAGCAGAATTAACCTATTTTGTATTTGCATAGTCATTTGAATGGAATGTCTTATCACAGGAGTCCTACTTTTCCAAGAATCGCTTCAAAGGTACCGAATCCTCTGACATTCTCTGACTTTTAAGTATTTCTGCCAAAAACAGGTTAGCCATTTTACAGCTTCAGTTTCAGTAGAAAACTGGTTGTTTGTCGTTTTCTCTCCTTGAACAACTGGGCAAACATGGAAATGGCTTCTGGGTCATCTTCATTTTTAATGGCTTTATTATACTGTTTTTTTATGGACCTTTTTTCAGCATTGCAAAATTCTTCATTTGGTTTTCACTCATAAAAAAATACTTTTATTCATGCGGTAGGGCATTCTTTTAAGAAAAATGTCAAATGGATTGATTGGTCATTTGGAGAAACCACCTAAAACGCCCTATATCCGTTGTTAGTATTGTCATAATAAATGAAAGTCGCTTTCAAGTTTTTATTTGAACCAGATGCGTGATTATATTTTTGCTATTCATCAGTAATAGTAAAACTTAAGTTTCTTCCGATGAGAACTGGAAAAAAATGATAAAAAGAATTTAATTTTTATCTGGGAAAATTTTCTCTCATTATGCAAAGAAAATGTGTCAAAAATTCCAATTTTTTGTCACTTATGGGTCTATCAATGAGCCACAAATTTCAGATTTTGGCGTCTTAGTTGGGTTTTTCTCATGTAGCAAAATTTAAATGCTATATTTTGTCATGTGATTTTGAAGTGTTCTGCTACAGTGATCATGACTTATTTTTTGCAAACCGCTGTCTGTTGATGATTAACTTTCTACTGTTTGTTGGGTGTTTCAATATGATCCTTATCAGGGCTGTCACGGTAGCCTGCTTGCAACTTAGTAACAACGATCTTTTTGGTGTAATAAACGTAAGATGACCGTTTTTAATTGGCAAACAATTTCCTTTTATTTTTACTAGAATGCTGCAAATCCATTAAAAAAAAACAATTTAAAGTAAAACTACACCTTTAAATAAGTACATTATTTCTTATGGAGCACAGGTTGAAGTTTGGTATAAACGACGATGGCCCGAGGGGAACGACCCCTCCTATTTACTTAAGGAAAGTTCTGTTCTTTTTTAGTTTTAATATCCCTACATACGAAACAACCTTCCATTTTTTTTTTTAATTTAAGAGTTGAGAGACGTGAAACTAACGCACAAGGGTTTCAAGCCGTAGTTTTTCTCTCAACCTAACAGCATTGTCGAGAAGCATTGACCCTTGGGGAAATACAAAATATTCTTTTTACCACTAACAAAAACCTCTAAAACTAGCGTATCGGGAATCAAATTTGCCCACATATATGTATAAGCAGTGCAGATTTGCCTAAGACTTTGCCAAGGATGGCTCCACGAGTCTCAATAGTTGGATTAACTGTTGTTCGTAGTTTTTGTCCTCTGGTATTCCTAATCCTTCTAATGGCCGAACCTGTGCGTTCATTAAGTTTCCAGTTTTGGCCAATCCCACCGTTTGTACTTGTCAGTCTTTGATTCGCTGGCGAATTTTGAATATGGATGTATCTATATTTGTCCACTGGGTTGGTTCAAAGGACCCCCCTACCCATAAAAAGGAAAATTGTAACCAAAAATATACTTCCTCAACCCCCTCCCTCAACTAAGGTTGGTCCTGTGTTTACCTGTTGCTATGTCCATAATTACGAAACCAATGCTTTGACACGATAAATTTTTATTAAGTTTGGCAACCAAGGTAGAGCATTACCGCAACACAATGTGAAAATTAGCCCAATCTGGCATGATTGGGCTTGTGTGATTGCTAAGCTGTCTGAACTGATTCTTTCCTTCTTTTTCTTGTATGTAATATTACTAGCTATTATAATAGACACTAATTGGCCTGTTCATGATATTGAACGATAAGTACTGTCCATGGCAATGACATTTTGGTAAATAGCGACCCTTGTCCAAAGTAAGTAAAACTAAACAACTGAAAGTTTGAAACAACATATACATTAAAGTGTTTGCTATCTATATTGATTACAAATATTTCATATTTCAATGTTTAGAATTATATGTAAAAAGTTTTTTAGCTTGTGGAAATTTAAACAATTTTTGAAAGAAGGGAAAAACATCCCCACAAATGGCCGCAATTTCGACTAAAATCATACCATCAATTGCGTCTAACCTCAGAACAAAGGATGTTTCTGGGTGAGGTAGATGGGGAAGGGTCTAAGGCTTTAAAAGTTTACTTTTAAGCAAAGCTCGTTGTGTCTTTCCACGGACTTTCTAGACTTCTGTGGGAGAACCTTAGAGTCAGACCTGTCCCAGGGGGGGGGGGTATTTATTCCCCGGACTCAATTGACTTGCAGGAATACACATAATCGAGCGGTTAGAATCTGCATTGAAAGAACCAAGGAGATGTTGGATGCTGTCAGACATGCATGGTTTTTCACGGGAAGGGGAATTCTTCTCTAATGTTGGCCTTGGCACTTCTAAATATAGGGAGCTTAGGGAAGAGTGGGAGCATCTTAATCATGTAGTGTAGCGATCTTGATGAAAACGTTGCTTTTGATTTTAGCAACACTGCTATCGCTAGTCTAGATATTTCTGTCCCCTAAAAAAGTGCTACTCTTGGAGGGACATGGTTGCTACTCTTCTCGAATTAGGTGCACTCTCCTATCTGCCAAAAAGCACTATCTGAGAAAAAAAAATTGTTATCTGGGAAAAAAATTGCAGAACGGTTTAGCAGTCTTCTCAATTTAAAATATTCTTGAATAAATTCTGCTTTGTTGAACGTCGTATCCGTATAATTTCTTTCATTGCAGAAGAAGTTGATACTTGCAAATGGAGTACCTTTCAGAGCTTTGCAATAGCAGAATTGATAAAAAGCTTACCTCCTCTATAGTCGTGTGGATCCCTTTAAGTTTAGGGCATCAGCCTCCAAAACCATGTTTTGACACGAGATCCTGATGCTAGATTTAAAACACAAACTTTGCTGCCTAAGGCATAATGCTTCTTTTTTTAGTGCTAAAATAGGATTTAGACTGAAAATAAAAGAGAGAATTTATGATTGCATTGAAAGCTTCAAAGGATCTACCGCGAAGCTGTGGACATTTGGAAAAATTTATGATGTAATTGAAATAAAACCTGTTCTTTCATCTTACTTGTTTCTTTTTTTTTTTTTTTGCTGATTTTCAACACAATATGCAGTTTAGTAGAGTGCGTGATAGTAATCTATTGTGGTATGATGTCTAGTATTTTCATGACATCAACTGTCTTTTGCAAGACACGATTCTGCTGTTCAGAAATGTAAAAGCGAATAACGCTTTTATAATTCAAATTGGTAAAACCTCTAAACAAGTATAGTTAAAGAAATATTATTGCCAATAATTACGCTATTTGCCTCCAAACGACTTAACTTACATAGCTTGAGACTCCTGCCATATGGTGGGTGGCATAGAGAGAGTCAGAACTAAAAGCCTCCGGGTGGACTGATCTGCTGCTCTGAGTAGGACCCCGTCAGCGGTAATGTTGGCTATTTTGGTGAACTTCTTTAGGCTCTCCTCCTGGTCCGAGGTCCGCCTCTCGGGCGCAACCGACTATGCGATGCGGGGTTGGAGTCGAGTCGAACATAA
The DNA here is from genome assembly GCA_027921565.1 of Artemia sinica. NCBI lineage: Eukaryota > Metazoa > Arthropoda > Branchiopoda > Anostraca > Artemiidae > Artemia > Artemia sinica. The sequence continues at coordinate 28,219,675 of CM051258.1, forward strand.
TTTGAACAGAAGCTGTCCTGGCATCCAGAAAAGGTGCCTGAACCACCCGAGGGTTCGCTGGGCAATCCGGGTTGAGCACGACACTTAACCTCCTGAGTCCTGGGTATGTTCCTGAGTAGGGGCGAATATGAAATTTGGAATTTACCGATAAAAAAAATAGCACAAGACGATGGAATGAAAGTTTTATTTTTTTTAACGTTCTGAGGGTCCGGGGGGGATGTACAACCCGTTGGACATTGGGACTCAACTTCATGTAATTTTCAAACACAAGTTACAAAATGCCATGAGAAAACATACGATCAATAACACACAAAAACATCCTTTATCATTTATGGAAATCTGAAAAACATTCTCCGACTTGCTTGCCAACCTGAAAGCAGAGATAGACCTGACACGCTTCGCAGAACACTTTCGTTCGCATTTTGCATCCAGGCATCCGGCATCGAGCCGAATTCCTCAGCGTCGCGTCGTAGCGATATAGATGCTTTGCATTCGATTTTTTCTCCGGTCCGGATGGCAAAGGGCATCTTTTTCTTCTTTTAGCCGACTGCTCTTGTTTATCTTCATCATTATCGTCTTCACATTCGCTGAAGTTACCCTCGGTTGATCGCCGAAGATCTTCAGCTACATATCAGATCTTCAACGACACTCAACTCGCACCAAATTCAGCAAGGGATGCACTTTCCAAAGACGATTATTTCTTTTGGTATCCTCGTCAACCTCGTCATACAAAAGGAACTTCACATTCTGTCTAAGCTTGAAAAACCGATCTCGAGGCATTTTCTCGCAGAAGATAGGGACTCAAAATTTCTTGCTCCAAAACATTTGAAGACGAGGAAACTTCAGATTACTCATGACGATTGAAATGCCAAAGAATACCGCCAGTTCGGAGACACTAGCGAACAAAGATTTGTTTGTGGCCTTCTGGTAATGACAATTCCTTGCGAAAGCCATTGTCTCAAAAAATGAGCCAGGAAAGTACTTCAAAAAGTATTCATGTGGCTTCCAGCTTTCCCGTTGACTTGATCTGAGTATAAGGGAAGGTATGAATGACGCTCGTTCAAGGTATCTGAACTGGTCCACATTTTGTTGGGGCAGCGAAGTTCTTTTTCCTGAGCGACTTGCTGGTACGGAATGAGTTTTGAATGCTGGAATATAATGCGCTAGTGGAATATCGTCCTCTTTTTCGTCAAATAGGACTGAGAAGTCATTGAGATTAGCCCGATTAAGAAAGCCTTGAGACTCTTCTTCACTATCAGAGGCCACTTAGTCTGCATCTGTTGCACATGTGTTGCCGGGTAAACACTACTCAGGGTTGGTTTCGTCTCCGCTATCTTCCATGTCACTTATATCGATGTTTTCAACCAAGGACAAGGCTTATTCCAAGGATATTGCAAAAGAAAGGAACTGTTGGCGCTTTATACCTCACAGTAGGAAACCTTAGACATACGTCAACTCCATTTAAATAGCCTCACTGAAGAAAAAAAAAATGTTAGGCCTAACCAGAAAAAAACTTAGCTCCAAAAATACAATCTTCCAACCCGTTGGACTTCTAAGGTAAGACCGAATGTACAACACATTGTACAAGACTGAAAGTCCTTCTGTCAGATGGCAGCAATAACAGTAAATGCGTTGAAAATCAAACCTGACAATACTTTGGTCTTAGAATTTATCGCCTGAATTTTTTATATTGTCTAGCCTATCTTTTTATATTTTTTATCTAATTTCTTACTTTTTGACCTTTTTCGTAAGTTTATTTTCTTTATTTCACTTGCTCCTGGTTTGGCCTCCATTACTGTTACTGGACTGAAAAAAATCAGAGATGGCAGCAAACGCCTCTTGCATAAAAGGAGACAATCTTTAAGTCCGGATTTGCAGTAGGTTGAACGATAAAAATTCGTAAACGAATATGCAACCGGTTGGACATCAGGTCCCAGGAGGTTATAGAGTAAAGGCAAGATCCTTCCGTTACTGACAAATTCGTCCCATCGAAGCCCTT